>CM068749.1:3310109-3518045 GCA_035084275.1 Hydrolagus colliei | reverse complement strand
TGGGGGAGAGATTACATAGCGCTGCTCAAAAACAAAGTGGGGTTTCAGCCTTCTCCTGGTGTCCTGGCCACCCCCCCACCCCCCCCCCCTCCCCCCTCCCCCCGGAATACAATTGGTACCTCGCCCCACAACGGTTTGTGGCGGATTGGCTGCCGTTTTCCGCCCACGGAGCGCACAGTCACTGCACTTCACAGTGTATCCTCCACGTCCCCCGACCCACCCGCCCAACCATTGGCGGGCGAGCCTTCAGCCGCTCTGCCCCCCCCCCAACCTCTGGAACCCCATCCCGACATCCCTCCGCCTCGCCCCCCCCTGCCTGGCCTCCTTCAAGTCTCGCCTCAAGACCCTCCTCTTCGATAGACCCATCGTCAACTCCATCCCCCCCCTTCCCTCCCCCACTGTTCCCAGCTCGGGTCTGAAGCAATAACTATACAAATCTAATTTTGTTGTTAGTTATTGTTGTTGTTATCCTGCGAAGCGCTTTGAGGCGTCTCAACAAAGACCTGATGAGGCGTTGGATTAAATACAAGGATTATTATTAGTGGTGGTATCATTGTTTGCTGACCTGGCTCAGTGGGTAGCGCTCTCTCTCTCTCTCTGAGTCCGAAGGTTGTGAGTTCAGACCCCATGCCAGTATTGGAATTGGAATCACGTAGTCTAAGCTGAAGCCCCAACGCAGTGCTGGGTGGGGGGGGTGGGGTGGGGGTTGGATTGTCGGTGGGTGGTTCCGTCCTTTGGAAGAGACGTTAGACATGATGGTGACAGGGACCCCCCCTGCCCTCCCCACTCCCTCGTTCCCCCACCACCACCACTCACCTCCTCCCTCTCAGCTTTGCTCAGTCGCTCGTTCGCGATCATTCTCCCCTGTGTGTCCGTCCTGTGCCCTGTCTCTCTCTCTCTCTCTCTCTCTCTCTTCCTCTGTGTGTGTGTGTGTGTCTCTCTCTCTCTCTCTCTCTCTCTCGTTCCTGTCTAGCTGTCCGTGTAAGTTCCACTGGTTGTTATTTACAGCTTCCTGAGTCTTTGCCTAATGGGCTGAATTACCCACAGGCAGGTAGCCACCCGCACCCCCACCCGCACCCCCAGCCAGGGCCGGGGCCGGGGCCAGGGCCGAGCGGGCTGGCGGGCGGACCCCCCTCACACAGGGGCAGGGAGCAGCAGTACGAGGGGGCCGTCTCCAAGGTGACGCTACAGCATTACCAGCAGCCGCTGCAG
Organism: Hydrolagus colliei; assembly: GCA_035084275.1. Lineage (NCBI taxonomy): Eukaryota > Metazoa > Chordata > Chondrichthyes > Chimaeriformes > Chimaeridae > Hydrolagus > Hydrolagus colliei. The sequence goes on along the minus strand of CM068749.1, from coordinate 3,516,833 downwards.
ATTGGGATCTCGTCCTCGCAGGGCGTGGGCTCCAGGGCCTCGCAGCCCAGCCGCTGCCTCACACAGATCAAAGCACAAAAGAGCAGCGAAGTCTATCAGGAGCAGGTAAGAGGGGACACGTATACGCACATGCATACACACGCGCGCGCGCGCGCACGCCCGCACGCACACACACATACCCAACAACCGACAAAATTGCCTTTCACGTCAGGAGGTCGTTCCGAGACGCTGGACAGTCAGTGTTTCAGACCCGAGCCGGTGGAGGGAAAGGGATGACCCGTGGGTCCAGCGAAGAGGAGGTGCTTGAGGCGGGACTTGAAGGAGGCCAGGGAGGGGGTGAGGCGGAGGGGCTGCGGGATGGAGTTCCAGAGGTTGGGGGGCAGAGTGGCTGAAGGCTCGCCCGCCGATGGTGGGGTGGATGGGTCGGGGGACGTGGAGCAGGCCAGAGCCCGCTCGTGCAAGTTGGGAGGGGGTTAGGAGGTTGCAGAGGCAGGGTGGGGGAAGCCCCTGGGGGCCTTTGAATATGAGGAACAGGATCTTGAATTGGATTCTCTGGGTGATGGGGAGCCAATGGAGTCGGGTGAGGTTGGGGGAGATGGGGTCACGAAGCTTGGTACGGTAGAGGACACGGGCCGCACCGTTCTGGATTATTTGCAGCCTATGGAGGGAGGAGTTGGGAAGGCCGACAAGCCGGGCATTGGCGTAGTTGAGCCGGGATATCATGAAGGCATGAATGAGGGTTTCAGCGGCCTCGTGGGGTGAGGTAATGGCGGAGTCGGACAATACTGCAGGGGTGAGGGAAGGCAGAGCGGGTCACGGCTTGGATGTGGGGGAGGAGAGTCAGTTGAACACCTAGGTTCCTGACTAGCTTGGTGAGGTGGAGTGTGCAACCATGGAGGTTGATGCTGCCAGTGCCTGATGTGTGAAGGCACTGGCGCCAGCCAATCGGGAGGTGCTTGGGTCTTGTTGATTTTCTACTGTAGAAAGTTAGCTCTCATCCAGGACTTGATGTCTGACAGGCGGTCTGTCAGACATCAAGAACCCACCCACCCTCCCCGCCACACACATACACGCACGCATACTCACCCCCCCCCCCCCCCCCCCCCCACCGGCCCCACACACACACACGTTTTTTGGGGACAGCGGATTCCTGATGTTTGAGGAAACCCATCTTATCTCTGGAAACTGTGTGTGGGTGGGATGCATGGAATTCTCAGTTTGGTTGGGAGACACCTGAGTATCTAAGCAGGGGAGGATGATCCTTTTCGGTTATGGTCACGGCAGTGACACGAAGATTAAACTTGCCTCACACATCACCGCAGTTCACTTTGTGCAGTTATTCACTTGCCAGCTGTAACAGCAGCACTGTTTCCACAACACAAACTCTGTGGCAGCAGATGGGTGGGGCTCTCGGAGCTGAACTGGCTCTTGGGTGACATGTTTGGCAATGGAACGTGGGAATCGAGCCAGCCCTCCACGACTGTCTTGAAGGCTTGTTTCCGGAGGCAGGCGGGCCTGCAGTATAGCCAGGGCAGTGGTGATGACAGCACAGCCCAGTCTGGCTCATCAGCAGCTGGGCTGTCACCACCAGTCACAGGGGAGAAGGAGTCATCCCACTCAGCTCCTGTTAACCATGCAACAATAAGCAACACTTACACACAGTGTCTTTCTTGTCGGGAGGACGTCCGCAAGGTGCTGGACAGTCGGGGATTTGGACCCGAGCTGGGGGTTGAAAGTGGCCTCACTTTCAAGGCTCTTCACACGGCCTTGCCCCCCCCCCCCCACCCCCCCCCCCACTCCGATCCTGGGGATTCCTGTAGCTCAGTGATTAGAGCACTCGTCTTACAAGCGTGAGACCTGTGTTCGAATCCAGGCAGGTCAGAGCGAAACCATGGGCAAGTTTCCTTACTCCACACACACACACACACACACACACACCTAATAATAATTTCTAAAAACAAACACAATATAAAAATTGATCATTTTCAATCCACGGCTGTTTGTGGGGGACGCTGCTGTGCGCAATTGGCTGCCGCGTTTCGCCCACAAATACACAGTCAATTCACTTTACAGTACATTCTGTGAAGCGCTTTGGGACGTCTAGAAGACAGGAAAAGCGCTATACCAAATGCAAGGAATATTAATCAGCGCCTTGGGACGTCCTCCCGACGTGAAAGGCGCTCTCTAAATGTAATTTTATTGTTGTTGTTGGGATCAGGAGGGGCGGAGGGCAGGGAGGGTGGGGGTAGGAGGGTGACAGAAGGCACGGTTGAAGAAGAGGATCTTGAATCAGGCCTCAAAAGAGGCAAAGGAGGGGGCAAGGCGAAGGGACTATGGGATGGAGTTCCAAAGGGTGGGAGGAGAGAGGTGATGGTGGGGTAGGTGGGGGACGTGGAGGAGGCCGGAGCCTGCGGAGCAGAGGAGCGGACAGGTTGATGTGGAGTTAGCAGGTCACAAGAGGTACTCTAACCTTGACCCTCTCTCTCTCTCTCTCTCTCTCTCTGTTGTCTCTCTTTGTTCTGCCCAGTTCTGTGTGAGGATAGAGAAAAATCCTGGACTGGGCTTCAGCATCAGCGGAGGCCTGGGCGGGCAGGCAAACCCCTTCAAGCCATCTGACATGGTAATAATCCCATCACCGTCGCGGCATAGCGGAATGCGGGGAGGGGTGGGGTAGTTGCCTGGTGACTGTCAGTAGCCTAACCCTGCGCTAACCCTCCTTAGGTTGATCCCATCTATCAAAGGATGAGCAGAAGCCAGCCTCACATGGTAAAGGGAAATGGTGTAAGTCGGTGAAACTGAAATTCCGTTAGACAGGAACCCTGGGCTCGGCCTGTCTTCCTCCAACTGGAGGCAATTGTATATCACGCGTCCAAAACCATGTGTGACATTTTTACCCAGAGTGTTGCTGCGCTCTGGAATGCAACAACAGCAACAACAGACATTTTCACGGCGCCTTTCACGTTGGGAGAACGTCGCGAGGCGCTGGACAGTCAGGGATTTGGACCCGAGCTGGGGGTTGGGAATCAGGAAGGGGTGGAGGCAAGGGAGGGTGGTAGGGGTGGGGTGGGAGGGTGACTGAAAGAGAGGTCAAAGAGACAGGCCTTGAAAGGAAGCAATGGAGACGGAGTAAAGCAAAGGGATTGGGAAAATATTCTAAAGTATGGGGCCTCAAGGTATGGCGAAGAGAAGGATCTAGAGTGGCGGGGGGGGCTTGAGGGAGGAGAGGGAGGGAGCGTGGCGAAGGGCCTGTGGGATGGAGTTCCAGAGTAGGGGGGTGGGCGGCGAGGCTGAAAGCTTGACCACAAAGGAAGGGCGGGCGGGGCAAGCTTTTGAAAGGGTGATGGAAGCAAATTTGATCGTGGCTTTCAAGAAGGAATTGGATATCGACTTGTGTTGAGATAAAAGAAAATAGTTCAAATGGGGAATCAGCGAGGGAGTGGGACTAGCTGCTAGTTGGTATCTCTTCCAAAGAGCCGGCACAGGCGCAACGGACTGAATGCTGTGCGCAATTGGCTGCCGCATTTCACCCCCGCAAAATACACAGTCCATTCGCGTTTTTACAGCAAACGCTGAGAAGCGCTTTGAGCACTGTAGTGCTAAGGCACTGTATCAAATGCCAGGATTATTATTATTATCATCATCATTAAGCGTGCTGCCCCATTCTGACGTCACATCCTATCATGACACACACACTTCCTTCCCCTTCATGATCGTGGAAACATAGAAACAGGAGGAGGCCATTCAGACCCTCCAGCCTGTTCCATCAATCACCCTGTACGATCATGGCTGTTCTTTATCTCAAGTCCAATTACCTGCACTTGCCTTGGATCACTGTGGGGAAACACTTGTAGTTTAGATTGTGTGTGTGTGTGTGTGTGTCAATTCACTTTGCAGTATATTTTGTGAAGAGCTTTGAAACGACCCTCCCTCCCTCCCGCCCTTGCTCTCTGGCTAGATCCTTTTCTTTCCCCCTGCCCCCTCTGTCCCTCCCTCTCACCTTATCCTTCCCTCCCTCCCCCAACTTTATCCCCTCCCTCCCTCCCGCAACTTTATCCCTTCCCTCCCGCAACTTTATCCCCTCCCTCCCTCCCTCCCTCCCTCCCGCAACTTTATCCCCTCCCTCCCGCAACTTTATCCCCTCCCTCCCTCCCACCCTCCCTCCCTCCCTCGGTGGCGAGTGACTGACAGCCCTCAGCCCTCAACACGCTGCAAGACAGTCACTCTCGGTCACTCGTCGCCGATGAAGTGAATCCATGACTCTTCACTCGTCCTCCCACAGGGCATCTTCATCACTAGAGTCCAGTCTGATGGCCCCGCGTCCAGCCTCCTGCAGCCCGGAGACAAGATCCTCAAGGTGAGAGCAGATCACTCGCCTCGCAAGCGAGAGGAATCCCGGGTTCCATTCCCGGGCGGGTTCGATTCCTTTCTCCGCGTGCCTCTGTTTTACTGAGCAGTGATTTCCTGTAGCTCAGTGGTTAGAGCTCTTGCCCTTAGCAAGCGAGGGGCCCGGGTTCGATTCCAGGCAGGTCAGGGCGAAAAAAACCTTGACCCAATACTTCCTTACTCCCCACGCCTGGTAATAAACCCTTGAAAAAAAGAATAAACTGTCTGTGGGGGCGGTGGGGGAGGAACAGTGCTGTGCGCAATTGGCTGCCGTGCTTCTCCCACAAAATATACAGTCAATTCACTTTACAGTACATTCTGTGAAGCGCTTTGAGACGTCTAGAAGACGCGGTGAGGCGCAAGATCAAACGCAAAGGTTACTGTTACTGTATTCTTAAACGCATTCAATCTGTTTCTCCTCCCACCCAGGCTAACGGACATAACTTTGTGCATATGGAACATGAAAAGGCTGTGAATCTGCTGAAGAGCTTTCAGAGTACGGTGGACCTCATTATCCAGCGTGAAATCACAGCCTAGACACTACCTTCCCCCCCCACCACCCCACCCCCGCCACTGCCCGCCCCAGCCCCCCACCCCACACCAGCCCCACCCCACCCCCCCACCCTCCCACCCCCTCACCATCACCTCCCAGGCTCCCGCCCCTCCTGCAGGAAATATTTAAAGGAAACTCGTCACCCCCCACCACCCCAACCATCCATCCTTCCCACTCCCCTCTCTCTTCACCGTCTCTCACAAGAAGAACACCCAGACTATACTGACCAGACAGCCTCCCTCCCCACTTTTATTTTCCTTCTACCAATTGCTGGATCAATGGTAACATTGCTAGTGTATGTGTGTGTGTGTGTGAGAGTGTGTATGTGTGTGTGTGAGAGAGTGTGTATGTGTGTGTGTGTGAGAGTGTGTGTGTGTGCGCGCGAGCGTGCGTGAGTGAGTGCGAGAGTGTGTGTGAGGAGGGAGGGAGGGAAAGAGAGACAGAGAGTGAGTGAGAGAGAGAGACAGAGAGAGAGAGAGAGCCTACAAAACCTAGACATCCCTTTCTCGTTCTCTCTCTCTCTCTCTCTCTCTGTCTCTCTCTCTCTCAACCGGGCACCCAGAGTGTTTTGGTGTCCCGGCTTTCTCGAGATTTTATTCATTCGTGAGGTTTGTGTTTAAAGACTTGCCCAAAAAAGATATCTGCCGGCCTGTGGTCGCACAAAACAGCACGTTGTCTATTAAACCCAGTTTTTATAAATATATATATAAATAGAGAGATAGTTAGATAGATAGACAGATAGATATATAAAGGAAACGCAAACCATTTATTGAATAAGAGGGGAGAAGGCGGGAGGGAGGGAGGGAGGGAGGGTTAGGGAGGGTGTTTTTGTTTGAGTACCAACACACACTCCCTTTCGGATCTCTGCTGACGTTTTATCAGCACTGCCTTGTACACTTGTAAATGCCTTTTCTTTCTGAAGAGCGACCCCCTAACTACCCTCTAACCAGCGCGTCCTTAACCGGCCCTAACTATCCCCCTCGCCAGCCCACCCCCCTCCCCCACCCCTCACCAAACCGCCCACCCCCCCCCCACCCCACAGTCAATTCACTTTACAATACAGTGTTTCCCGTGAAGCGCTTTGAGGCGTCTAGAAGGCGTGAAAGACGCCACAGCAAATGATTATTATTAGTGTTGTTCTATTATTATTATTATTGCTCACAGTCCAGGCTGAGGCCCCAGGGCCGGGAGGAGCTGCTGTCCTTTGATGTGACGCTGAATGCGTTCCCCACCTTCGCCCTGTTCGGGTGGACTTCAAGGATCTCTGTGTCTCTCCCACTACCGTGACCCTTCCCGGCTGTTTGCTGGGATGCTGTCGCGCGCAGACTGGCCGCCGCGTTGGCCTACACAACGCACAGAAACTGCGCTTTACAGTAAATCCTGTCGAGCGTTTTGAGAGGTCGCAATGAGTGACAGTGTGAGAGGCAGAGGGTAACGTAAACCCTTCAAAGAGGAAGCGTGAAGGTTTGTCCAAAGGGACTCACTTTCTTGCGCGGCGTTTGATGCTCGCCAGCTGCCCTCCTCCTTCCTCTAGCCCCTCCAATAAGCCCCTCCCCTGCACCCCCTCCCCTCCCTCTTGCCTCCCCCTCCCGCCCTCAACCCTGTCCTCTCCCCATGCCCCACACCCTCCCCAGCCCCCTCTCCCCCCCCTCCTCTGCACCCTCCCTTGCCCCCATCCCCTGCCCCTGTCCCCATCCATGTCCTCCCACCAGCAGCCCTCGCTTGCCCCCTCCCCTCCCATCCTCCCACCCTCACCCCCTCCCCTCCCATCCTCCCACCCTCACCCCCTCCCCTCCCATCCTCCCACCCTCACCCCCTCCCCTCCCATCCTCCCACCCTCACCCCCTCCCCTCCCATCCTCCCACCCTCACCCCCTCCCCTCCCATCCTCCCACCCTCACCCCCTCCCATCCTCCCACCCTCACCCGCTCCCCCCCCGTCCCCAAATCAAAGTGAGATTTACTCGTTTGCGTTTTGGTAACGTTTCAACTTCACTCTTAACTTTGAAGCCAACGACGACTACAACAACAACAGCAGCAACAGCAGCATTTGCACAGTGTCTCAGGGCACAGCGAGCTCAGGGGTGGGGGGGGTGGCGGGGTGGGAGTGGGGGGGTCGGACATCCAGGGAGAGGTGACCAAAGGTGGGATCAAAGAGATACTGAGTGCGATTTGAAAATAGATACAGTACATTACTCGGGATCAGCCTGACACATGCGGAAACCCATCACTGTTGCTCGTGGAGCCCCTGTAGCTCAGTGGTTAGAGCGCTCGCCTTACAAGTGTGAGACCGACCTGTGTTCGAATCCAGGCAGGGTCAGGGCCAAACCTTGCGCAAGTTTCCTTTCTCCACACACAGGCCTAATAATAATACCTACAAAGAAATCCACAAAAATAAAATTGGTCATTTAAATCCACGGCTGTTTGTGGGGGACGCTGCTGTGCGCAATTGGCTGCCGCGTTTCACCCACAAACGTACACTCAATTCACTTTACAGTATATCCCGTGAAGCGCTTTGAGACGCCTAGAAGACGTGAAAAGCGCTATTATCAAATGCAAGGAGTATTATTATTATTAACTCCAAATGAATCGGGGAATTCCAAGTCTCCCACCTACACACGGACATTAAATGGGTAAAGAGGGGGCGAGGACAGGGAAAAGCACAACGACAACTTGCACTTACATAAGATCAGTGCCTCAGAGAGCTTAAGATTGGTTCAACAATGGCGGAGCCCGTCTCCGAGCCGGTGGTGGGGGAGGTCTTCAGGCTGGGCTTGGAGAAAGGGTGAGAGCGGGGGCGAGGCGGAGGGACCGAGGGGAGAGTGCGCCAAAGTTTCGGGCTGAAAGCGCGACCTCCGATGGCGGGTACGGGAGTCGAGCCGGTCGGAGAGGTAGGGAGGTGCTAGGGCAGTGAAACGATTTGAACGCAAGGGTGAGGACCAGGGATAGAGGCAGGGAGTTCCAGAGGCTCAGAGCACTTTTATTTTTTGTCTAACCCCAAAGTTTTAACTCCAAAATACACTTTACAGTAAAATAGAGTCAAGCACTTTGAGACGTCGTCCTACATCATGAATAATAAGAACAAATTCCTCTTCTTAATATGAATTGTTTGTGATTCAATTTGCTTGTTGTGAATTTTTCACAATCTTGCGAGGTCCTGAGGGTTAAGAGCTGCCAGGATTAAAATGCTTTGAGACGTCTCAACGGCGTGATGAAGCGCTAGATTAAATGCAATGATTGTTATTATTATTTTTACTCTAAATGTTCACAACTCCGCCCCTTGATGGATACAAACGCGGGTATTCTGAAGGCTTTGTCGATTGCGTTTTATGTATAATATATACAGTTAGAGTGCTCGCCTCGCATGCAAGGGGACCTGGGTTCGATTCCCAGGCAAGGAAAAAACGTAGGCAAATTTCTTTACTCCGCACAACTCTGTTTACCCAGCAGTAAGAGTAGGAACGGGGTTGTTGGTGGATTGGAGGATCCCTTTGCCGGGATTAATAATACCTTCAAAAAAAATTATGATAAGAATTTGGTAACTCAATCCACGACTCGATTGGCTGTGCATTTCACCCACAAAATACACAGTCACTGCACTTTACAGTATATCCCCAGAAGCGCCTTGAGACGTCTCAAAGCCGTGATTAGGCAAACGCGAGGATTGTTATTATTATTATTAGTCTAGAGCTGTCAGGACTGAAACAAGGGTTCACAAATCGGCCCTTTTATGAATGCAAATGCTGGTAATCTGAAAAAATAATTCTAATTCTTTTAAAAAATATTTATATATATATAGATTCTTTTCAGTCCTAACACACGCAGTTGGTGGAGGTCAATGGAAACATCATAGGACAGGTTGCTTTGTGAAAGTGGAATCATCGATGTGCAAACGTGTAGCTTTGATTTGTGGGTGAAATTTTGAAATAAATAGAACACAAGGTGTGGCGAGGCGCTAGGGCTGGGGGTGGTGGGGGTATATAGTCTTAAAAAGGGATAGAGTGACAGAGAGAGAGTTTTGGTGGGTGTGGGAGGGAGTGGGGGGGGGGGTGAGGGGGCAGGGCGGGGGAGCGTCATTTTTATTTGTACATGTCACAATTCGTAAATACCGAGGGGGAAAAAAAACTTATTGGTCGAATTTTTGTCTCTTTAAAAAAAAACGCAGTATTTGTAAATACGGGGGAAAAGTGTCGGAGGTCGGCGCTTTTTATACCGAGGGACAAAAAAACGATATCTTTTGACTTCACTTGATGAATGTGAATGTAAAACTCATCTGCAGCTGCACTTGGGAGATTTTAACCGGATCGTGCTTGTGCGTATGTGCGTGTGTGTCTACCACGAAATGGACTGATGGACGGAAGAATAAAAAGGTTTTCACGCCTTTTAAGGTTTCCATTCTTCTGGCTCCGTGAGAGAGGAGTTGATTTAAGTTTTAAGTTGCTCGTTCAGGTGTTCCTGTGGTTCTCAAGTCTCCTCTGGTTTCATTTCCGAGTTCGATTGATTTTGGTGGAGTCCTGTAAGTTCAGCGGTTAGAGCGTTCGTCTCGCAAGCGAGAGGACCTGGGTTCGATTCCCGAGCGGGGAGAAACCTGAGGCAAGTTTCCTTACTCCACACGCCTCTGTTTACCCAGCAGTAAAAGCAGGAACCCGGTTGTTAGTCGATTGGTGGATCGCTTTCCGCGGGAAATAATCCCTCCAAACAAAAATACTAATAATTTGGTCACCCAATCCACTACTGTTTGTGGGGACGCTGCTGTGCGCAATTGGCTGCCGCGTTTCTCCCACAAATAGTCAATTCACTTTACGGTATATTCTGTGAAGCGCTTTGAGTCGTCTCAGCGACGTGATAAGGTGCTATATCAAATGCAAGGATTATTATTAATATTATTACTCATTTGACAACCACGACTAGCATTTCTACAGCACCCTTCAGGATAGCACCTCAAAGCGAGAGTATATATCTTTTTGTGTGTGATTTGGATGATTTTCGTTTTGCCGCCTTCCATTTTGTATATGTTTGGAAGAATTCTTTTTTAAACCAGAGCGGATAAGTGAGTGAGTGTGTGAGTGAGTGAGTGCGTGAGCGAGCGAGCGAGCAAGCGAGCGAGAAAGTGGGAGAAAGAGAAATAAAACGCAGTACAAACTCCCATCCAATGTGGGTGCAAAAAATTATAAACCGAGCCATTTTTCGGCTTTGAAAGTACTGAGATTTCTGTTGCTGTATTTAACTAAGTGTTTGGAATAATGTACTGAGTCTCTTCAATGAAACTGATGTTAATTTAACTTGTTACTCCCCCTGTAAATAACACCAACTCCCCCTTGCTTTAATGGTTTGATTCATTCTCCAATTGCCGCTTCCATCATTCCCACCTTCTCTCCTTCCCTCCCTCCCTCCTTTCGCACCCCCTCCATCACTGCATCTCGCAGTCTGTTTTATAAAACTCCTCAGATTTTTAGGCTGAATTTCAATGAATTCTTAATGTATTGATGCTCTTGTCAAAATATAAAAACTGTTGTTAATGATTTTCAATTTACAGAGCTCCCACCTGGTGTGATTATTCTTCCCTCTCTCCCCCTTACCTAACTCTCTCCTCAACCGCACCCCCCCCGGCCCCCCTCTCCCCACTCCCTCTCCACTCCTCCTTCCCTCCTGCGGTTCTCTCTCTCCCCCCCCCCCCCCACCCTCCCCGCACAGCGAGGATACAGACGAGAACGGTTACACAGTGAGAGAAACCAACTTCAAGGATGGTTTGGTTAAGTTTATTCACATGGTTAAGTCCATGCCGATCAATAATTCATTTTTAAAATAAGGTACAGAACACAAACTCCCCAATATAAATCACGAGTGTTTTGGTGACATTTTGGCCGGCAGTGAACGGCAGACTGCGGCAACCACACAGCACTGAGCGCTGACGGACATGACAACTAGTGGAATGAATGACGCTTGGAGGTCGATGAGGATCAGTGGTTTCCAAACAGGTGCAGGGAGACAAGGGAAAGAACATTGTAGATCGAGCAAGGAGTGGGGGGAGGAGGAGGAGAGGGGATGAAGGAAGCCACAATATCACAGCAATGAGACTAAATCGCGAGCAACACAAAGGCACATTATTCCTTCAGATAGTTTTGCTGTTTAAGGTGAAGTGGGTTGGGGGGGGGGGGGGGGGGGAACACATGAAACTTGAAACTTTGGGACACACAGCTGCTGAGATGGGTCTTAAACCTGTTAACACAAACGCACACGTGCAGAAAGCACACAGAGCGAAAAACAAACAAACAGCAAAAGCACAACTGTAAACTGACTGTTCGTGGAATTTAAAACCTCTTCCATTGAAGATATTTCACATGCAAACATATATACATCTATAAATTAACAAAATGCACCACACAAAACATCACTAGCTGACCACGCAAGACAAACAAGCTGACATCCCAACCATTTTTTGGGGTGGGTCAGCCAGGGTATCTGACACAAATTTGCCCCCCGCCCCCCCCCCACCCCACCCTTGTTTAAAGAGTCTCAAAATCAAGCTGAGAAGTCCAAGCCTGGAACGGGTTACAATGGAATCTGAGAGCCAAGGCTGGAGGGGGTGGGGGGAGCCCAGAGTGTGTTGGGAGGACTGCTGGAGACTTAAGCAGCTAAACCTGCACAGATATCACCTGTGTAAAATAACAAGCTCACTCGCAAAGTTTCTAAAAGCAGTTAGTGAAACCTCCATTTGTGTGTGTGTGTGTGGGGGGGGGGGGGGGGGGGGAGGGGCACCGATTGAATGAGTGAGCGAACAAAATGAGTGAGCGAGATGAGCAAACGGGATCATGAATCAGTGAGCGAGAGAGAGCAAGCGAGTAGAGAGGAGCCTTCGATGTCATACAAAAGTGGCCAAACCTCCTTTTGGTTTTTTAAACTAAACTATTGAAACTCTCGAGTAAAACTTTGAAATAAAAATCTACAACCGGAAAATCTACATTTGAGGCACAGGTTGGCAAGAGCCAAGACTTGGGAACACCAGAGGGAGTGTGTGTGTGTGCGTGTGTGTCAACATCAGTGCGAAAAAAAACCTAACAGTATCTGAACTTTGATACTTGGTTCTGACTAGATTGGGAGTTCAGCCCTACACTGACTGACTGACTGACGGACGGACTGACTGGGGAGGGACTGACCAAGTCAGACTGACTGATCAGTGACCACTTCTCTACTGTATTTGGGTGAAATGTGTCAGACTGCTATTCACATTACTTGTTTTAAAAAGGCAGTTTTATACTGAATTTGGCGGGTTCTGAAATCTGTAAACACGAGAAACCTTATCCATCTATAATCAGAAAGCAAATTTAGACTTAACTTCCACTTAGCAAACCCTGCCCTGCCTCAACCCCCCCTCTCCCCTTCCCAACCTGCTCCCCTTCTCCCACAATTAAAATGGTTGCCAGGTTTATGTAGGAATGCGGCTTTGGAGGTACTCCAGGATGGCAGCCGTGCCTTTGGCCAGAATGGCAGCTCGTGGGGTTCGGAAAGGGTTTCCATCAAGCAGGAGGGCTCTGTAATAAACAGCAACCGGAGAGAGAGAGAGACACACACACACATAGAGAGAGACACACACAGAGAGAGACACACACACACACACAGAGACACACACACACACACAGACACAGAGAGAGAGAGAGAGAGAGAGAGAGAGAGACGAAGAAAAAACAAACTCATTACATTGTACACTTGGGAAATATGTCCCCCCAACCCCCAGTACAAGCGCAGAGACACATACACACAGACACACACAGATTGATCACACACAAACACACAAGATATACGCACACACAAACACACACAGAGATATACACACATACACAGATATGCAGTATACACAGATAAACATACACATATACACACACAGATAAACATACTGTATACAGATACACACAGATAGATAGACACACAGATATACAAACCCCTACAGATAGATACACAAAAGACATATACACATACACACAAAGTCAGATATGGACAGAGATAGACAGCTGGACAATTAGCTACAGGGTGTGTGTGCGGTGTGGGTGGCATTACCGGAGACTGCCGCACATCCCCAGCTCGGGAGGAACTTGCAGTAACTCGTTGTTCTGCAGACCCAGAGTTGTCAACCTGTCCAGCCTGGCCAGGAGGGGGGCGTTGATGGAGCCCACCTGGTTATTGCCGAGTAGAAGAGTTTCCAACATCGGCAAATGGTACAGAACCTCAGGAAATTCCTTAAACCTGCCGGCAGAACACAACAAACACTACTACAGAAAACGAAAATATCCAGTGGTTAGAGCACTCGCCTCGCAAGCGAGATGACCAGGGTTTGATTCCCAGGCAGGGACTTGGGCAAGTTTCCTTTACTCCACAGGTCTCCGTTTACCTCGGGATAATAATGATCCTTCAAGAAAGCAAAACAGTAATAAAATTGGTCGCTTCAATCCACGGCTGTTTGTGGGGGACGCTGCTGTGCGCAATTGGCTGCTGCGTTTCCCCCACAAATATACAGTCAATATCACTTTACAGTATATTCTGTGAAGCGCTTTGCGACGTCTAGGAGACGTGAAAAGCGCTATGTCAAATTATATCCATATATTAAATAAGGGAATGATAAATTCCACTCCATTACCCCATGTTTTGCTCAGGCACACACACACACATTCTGTGAAGAGGTTTGAGACATCTCGAAGACGTGACGCAAGGATTTCTAATAATATTGCTACTCTTGGCAGCCACAACTCTAGTGGAGGGAGCTGAACACTGACCTGTTAAAAGACAGGATGATAGATCGCAGCTGTTGAAGGCTTTTCATCTCCATAGGCAGGGAGGCCAGCAGGTTATTCCTTGAGTGAGAGAGCAGTCGGATCGTTTGACGAGGCACCGACCAAGGCTTTAACACTCTCACTTGTGTGTCAGCCGGGCTCAACTCTTAGATTCATGCTCTCAATGCATTCCCACATGCGCGCATATGTACACACACTCACGCATACTCCTGCACACACACACATACACTTATACACCCACCCCCACACACAGGGATCCTGGCCGACAGATTAAGAACAATTGATTGTTCACTTCATGGTTGTTCGCTTCGGTTTCTCTGAAGGCCAGATGTGTGACTGTCCCCGGGTGTAGCTGAGGTCCAGGGGTGTGTGTGTGTGTGGTGTGTGTAGGCATGAGTATGGTGTATGTGTGGTTGTGTATAGGTGTGTGTGGTGTGTGTGTGTCTGTCCCCAGGTGTACCTGATGTCCAGGTATGTGTGTGGTGTATGTATCTGTTTGTACTTGAGGTCTAGGTAGGCAGATGGGTGGGTAGGTCAGTGTGTGGGTGTGTGTGTCCAGGTGTACCTGAGGTCTAGGTGTGTGAGCCTCTGGAGCTCACACAGGTCTGAGGACAGGGAGGGCAGCTTGTTGAACCCGAGGTTCAGGTCAGTGATTGTGTTCTTCAGGTCTGTGATCCTAGAAAAGAGTGAAAACAACATGAACAAATTCAAACCGTGGCACTAGGCATGTGTCTTGTCTGATTTCCCACAGAGCCAGTTATCTGTTCATGAGTGCGTCTGTCTGTTCTCCCCCCACTTCACTCACTCCCCAGACCCTACCTCCCCTGCCCCCGACGCTCCCTCGCAGTGTATCAACCATGTGTTAGCTCCACTACTTGTGGATTCCTGTAGCTCAGTGGTTAGAGCCTTACAAGCGTGAGACCTGTGTTCGAATCAGGCAGATCAGGGCAAAACCTTGGGCAAGTTTTCCTTACTCCACACACCTAATAATCCCTTCCAAAGAAACACATTGGTCAATTCAACCCACGGCTGTTTGTGGGGACATTGCTGTGCGCAATTGGCTGCCGCATTTCGCCCACAAAATATACAGTCAATTCACTTTACAGTATATTCTGTGAAGCGCTTTGGGACGTCGATAAGATGTGAAAAGCGCTATGTCAAATGCAAAGATTATTATTATTATTAATTTTACTCGTGAGACAGACAAGCTCAACTGCCGGCCAGTCAAAGGCTGGTGAGTTTGACTCCCAGTCTCAGCCGACCGCTCCGTTCTCTTAACGAAACAGTGTAAACCTCTGGATCTTTAAGTAGAGGAGTGAGCACCATTGACACCACAAGCTGAGTGTAAGCAGACATACCTGGAGGGGACCTCTGTGAGCAGGTTCTTGCTGAAGTTGGCGGCTGTGATGGGAATCTCTCGCACCGCATCAAATACCTCGTGCGGGATGTTGATGGCTTTCCGGTCACTGGAATAGGAAGGAGGGAGGAACATTCTTTCAATCACTGGAGACGAGGCAGCCATTTCTGTCCAGCAGAAGCAGCCGCAAGGCAAACAAACCAGTTCATCTGGAGCTCCTGCAGCTCAGTGGTTAGAGCACTCGCCTTATAAGCGTTAGACATGGGTTCAAATCCAGGCAGGTCAGGGCGAAACTTTGGGAAAGTTTCCTTAGTCCACACACATGCCTAATAATAATCCCTCCCCTCCAAAAAATAATAATAAGATTGGTAATTTAAATCCACAACTGTTTGTGGGACACTGCCTAGCGCAATTGTCTGCCATGTTTCGCCCACGAATATAGTCAATTCACTTTACAGTATATTCTGTGAAGACATCTAGAAGATGTGAAAAGCGCTATGTCAAATGCAAAGATTATTATCTCACTTCTGAAGCCTTCCACAGCCTTGCTCCTCCCAGACACCCCTCCCGCCCACCCTCCCACCTCACGTAATTCAAGGTCCATCTCAAGACCTTCCTCTTCGACCATGCCTTTGGTCACCTTCCCACCCTTCACCCCACCCCTGCCCCCCTTCCCCTCCATCCCTCTCGATTCCACCACCCCCTCCCCCCCCCAGCTCGGGTACAAACTTTGATCTGTCCAGCACCTTGGGACGTCCGCCACACATGAAAGGCACTGTGTAAATACAAGCTTATTATTTGGGTGATTCCTGGACAGGAAACTCCCTTCTTCACTAGGTGTGGCAGCCCAGCCACCCCGGGACCCACCTGTACTGCAGCATCTTCAGGGATGCCAGAGAGTATGTGTCCACAGTGGACTCGCTTGGAAGGGTCATAGCTGTCATCGTGGAGCCTGGATCGCTTGGTTCGGCTGAATCAAAAGGAGATTCAATCATTGTTACAACAATAATAATCATAATACTCATAGTAATCCTTGCATTTGATGCAGCTCCTTATCAAACCTTTGAGACGTCACAGAGCTTCACAGGGTACCCTCTCTTTCCCCCCTTTCTCCCCTAACCCCAGTACCATGGCTGTTTGTGGGACACTGCTGTGCGCAATTTGGCTGCCACATTTCGCCCACAAATATACAGTCAATTCTCCGACTCTCCTTCCCCACTACCCCTATTCCTCCACCTTGCTCTGGTCCCTACCTGACTGTTCAGCGCCTTGGGATGTCCTCCCGATGTGAAAGGCGCTATATAAATGTAATTTTGATGGATTGATTGATTGGTTGACATACTGTAAGCGGTGTATTTTGTGGGCGAGACACGACAGCCAATTGCGCAGCCAATCGCGCCCACAAACAGTCGTGGATTGAGTGACCGTGGATTGTTCCTTTGAAGCCCATTAGCAATAATCTTCAAGTTAGGACACAGTGCCTCTCACGTCAGAAGGACTTGACAAAGTGCTTCACGGGATTTTACTCTCGAGCGCAGTGACTGTGGGCTTTTGGAAGTGGACCCGGCGGCCAACTTGCGCCCAGTGACGACCTGCAAAACAGCCGCGAGGTGGCTGAGCGATGATTTTCAATCTCATCAGAAACCCACAAATGCATATTTTGCAGAAGGATGACAGTGTGAATATGGTGGTGGGGAGTGGAGGTCTCTAAATAGTTATCAGGAACCCAGACTGATTTTTCCCCATTTAGATGTCTAACCTCGTAGGGCAAAAGGGTTGGGAGTAGGGAGGAAAGACTCCAAGGACAAATTAAGCTCCCATTCTGGGCGAAGCTAGCGCTGCTCGGGTGCAAGCTCTTGACTGCCCAGCACCTCCTCAGGACGTCGGGTTGGGATTGGGAGGGGTAAGGGGGTGCCTGAAGGCGCGGTCGAAGAGGAGGGTCTTGAGATGTGTCTTGAAGGAGGCAAGGGATGGAGCGAGGCGAAGGGACTGTGGGATGGGAGTTCCAAAGGGTGGGGGCAGTGAGGCTGAAGGCCTGACCAGCCAATAACGACCCACGAGATTAGTCCGTACCTTGGATTCTGCCTCTTAGGTACTTGAGAAGCTCTTGTGTTCCTCTCTGAAAGCAAACAGTGATCACAAGGTTGGTTTGGGTGAAAAGGGCCCGATCTGATCTCACCCCCCTCCAGGCACCCCCAGTCCTACCTTCCTCCCATCCCAGCACTGAGCTGCATTTTGAATGATAATAATAATAACAAATGCGCCAAGATTAAGAGGTAATGACAATCCCAAAATTCCCGCACTCGATACAGCGCAGTGACACTTTGTTGAGACGTATCAAAGAGAGATTCTCCTGAAACACTATATGACAGGACGCGGATGTGCTCAAAATCCTTACCCTACGGAATATCCCTTCCCCCTCTCCCCCTGGCTGTACACTTAACGCCCTCCCATCCCGCCCCCACCCCCACCACCCACCCACCCCTTCCCGCGACTCGCTGCTCGCGGGAAGGTGGGAGATCGCGAAGTGTTTACTCACATTAAGGATATCTCTGCGGATGGACCTCAGTGGGTTGCCCTCCAGCAGCAGAGACTTCAGTTTGGGAAGGTTTCCCAGCGCGTAAGGCAAGCTGTCAACAACAACAACAACCACCATTTATATAGCGCCCCCTCACGCAGCATAGCGTCCCAGAGCGCTTTCCACTCAAACTATCCTGACTCCCCCAGTCCCAGCTCCTCTCTCCAGCCTCCCCCCCCATCCTCCCCACCAAGGACCCGCCCGGCCCCACCCCTCGCAGTCCCTCCTCACACTCACCATTCCCTCACAAAAAACACACACACACATACCCGTGATGAGATGCAGATCGATACAAAGCCTGTGGTAACCTACATCTCTTATGGACAAAGGGATATGGGGAAAAAGCGGGTAGGTGGAGTTAGATTATTGAATGGTGGGACAGGCTCGAGGGGCCGAATGGCCTATTCCTGCTCCTAAATCTTATGTTCTTATGTTCTCAGCCGTCGCTCTCTGACCTGCTGATGTCGTTGTTAGTCAGGTCCAGTCGTTCCAAGCCCTGCAGCAGGAGGATTTCGTCGGGCAGGGCTTTGAGCTTGTTATCCCGGAGCTCGATCACACTGATGGCACTTAAGTGCTTCAGGTGCTCGGGCCCCAGATGCTCGATCTGGTTATTCCCAACGTGCAGTTCCTGAGGGGGTGAGAAACAGCTGAAAAACCCTCATCATTTCACGGCCCTGAAACGTCTCGACAACAACTTGCAATTTATTTAGTGCCTTTCACCCAGGGTAGCGTCGCAGAGCATTTAATGATAATCCCTGCGTTTGATACTGATCAGGTCGGGGATGCATTTCAAAGAGTTTCACGCAATGTACCGATTGTATATAATTAATAATTTGGCCACTCAATCCACGTCTGTATGTGGGGACGCTGCTGGGCGCAATTGGCTGCCGCGTTTCGCCCACACATATGCAGTCAATTTACTCTACAGTATATTCTATGAATCGCTTTGAGACGTCTAGAAGCAGTGAAAAGCGCTACGTCAAATGCAAGGATTGTTATTATTATCATTAAAACATAGCCATCCCCAGCCTTGTCTACCATGTTGTGACCTTTTTCCCCACTCGCTAAAATACGGCTAGATTCTTAATGTTACCCTGAACCTCACTGCCTGCCCACTGCTCCTCTCCTCTGCCCTGACAGACACAAATAGGGGGCCCTATTTATAGCGCTCCTGTGGGAACCTACATCTCTCAGCAGGAATCTGTTATTCAGCAGCTTGTAGTTTTAAATCTCTCACTCAATGTTCGGGAGCTGGGGAAAATATTCTACAACACATGACATACGAACCCGGTCGTTAACCGAATGCCGGTTCGCTTTCTGGGTGTAATAATCCCTTCAAAATAAATAGGTAAATAACAGTAATTTGGTCTCTCTTGTTCTTCTAAATACACGGCCACAGCACTTGCCAGCAATACCCCGTGAGGAGCTTTGAGACCTTTTGTCATTCCAGGCATTAACAAGATATATTTATAGAGCTCTTGAGCTCAGTGGTTAGAGCACTCGCCTTAAAAGCGTGAGACCTGTGTTTCGAATTTAGGCAGGTCAGGGCGAAACCTTGGGCAAGTTTCTCGACTGTTTGTCGGGAATTGCACACTGATGTGTGCAATTGGCAGCCGCGTTTTGTCCACAAATATACAGCCAATTCACTTTACCATATATTCTGTGAATCACTTTGAGACGTCGATTAAAAGTAATCCTTGCCTTTGATGATCTTGCTTTATCATTTTATTGCAGCATCTACACAGAATATTCAGTAAAGTGAATTGACTGTATATTTTGTGGGAGAAACGGAGCAGCCAATTTGCGCACAGCAGCGTCCTACAAACAGCTATGAGAGTGCCGTGGACTACCGACTGCCCAGCCAGGCAATCTGGGGAGAAACTAGGTGCCAGCACGCGATGGGTAGACTAACACGCTGCCAAACAACAACAACAAAATGACACCTTTCACGTCAGGAGCACGTCCCAAGGCACTGGACAGTCACTGCTTCAGACCCAAGCCGAGGACAGAGGGGGAGCGAAGGGGGGATTAGGAGTTGCCAATGGGTCCATCAAACAGGAGTCTTGAGGCAAGACTTGAAGGAGGCCAGGGAGGGAGCGAGTTGGAGGGACTGCGGGATGGAGTTCCAGAGGTTGGGAGCAGTGGCTGAAGGCTCGTCCGCCAATGGTGGGACGGGTGTGTTGGGGGACATGGAGCAGACCAGAGCCTGCTGAGCGGAGGAGGAGGGCAAGTTGGTAAGGGGTTATAAGGTTATGGATGTAGGGTGGGGAGAGGTTGTGGAGGGCTCCAATGGAGCCGGGCGAGGATAGGGGAGATGGGGGTCACCGAGTTTGGAACGGTAGAGGACCCGGGCCGTCTCGATCTTCACTTCTCACCTTGAGGAACTGGCAGGACGGTAGTTCTGGGAGCTGCCTGAGCTTGTTGTGTCTGAGGTACAGCTGCTCCAGGGACACCATCTTCGCCAAATCAGGGGGCACCGACTCCAGCTGATTCCGAGTCACATCCAGTAGCTTCAGACCTGTATTAGAGATAGCCATCAGTTTAGCGAACAACAACTTAAATTTACTCCCCCTCTCCCTCCACAATGGCAGAGCCCAATGCCGAGCCAGCAGAGGAGGAAGGTGACTGTAAGTGCGGTCGAAGAGAAAGATCTTCAGGCGCGACCTGAAGATGGGAAAGGAGAGCAGTGAGACGAAGGGATTGAGAGAACCAGTTCCAAAGTTTTGGGGCATAGTGGCTGAAAGCACGGCCGCCGATGGCTGAGCGGAGAATTCGGGGGACAAAGGAGGAGGCCAGACCCAGTAGAGTGGAGGCGGCGGGTACTGCTGTAAGGAAAGAGGAGGTTCGAGAGTTGGGGGGCAGGTGGGAGTGTAGAGGAGTGGAGGAGATTTATATAGTACCCTTCACACACGGCAGCGTCTCGGTGCGCTTAATGGTGGTGGAGCCAGGCACTGGGGGGTGGGGGGCTTGAGGAGGTGACAGTATGCACAGTGAAAGAGAAAGGATTTCAGTCTTAATCGAAAAGAGGGGAAGGGAGGAGGTGGCAAGGCGCAGAGGGTTGGGGGAAGAGAGTTATTTCTCTCCTCCCCGCAACCCCCCACCCCTTCACCCAACGCGACAACATCTCATATACTTCACAATAACAATCCTAGCAGTTGATACAAAGCCTGGAACTAATTGTCTCCACACAAAGTAAAATGTATTGGAAGTTAATTAACTTCTCAAAATTTCTGTCATGTGCAGTGACTCCATTGTGTAGGTGAATAACCGCAGCTAATTTATGCACAGCTATGTTCCACAAATGACTATGAAAGGCTTCACAGGACATCGCTGACTGTAAATTGGCTGCTACATTTACCTTACAGAACACAGTCACTAGATTTTACTGAAGTGCTTTTGAGATGTTCTCCTGACGTGAAAGGTGTAGAGTCCATTGTGGGGGTTCCCAGAGGGAAGTATATGGCACTTTGTGGCTTGAAGGTGTCTGGGGATCACACAGGATAATGGCATATGACGTACAACTTGCTCTGAGAGGCTGGGAAGACTTGACGGGCCGAATAGCCTCCTTCGGCATTGTAAATGTCTGCAATTCTATGATTCTATGGGTGCTGCATCAACAACAAATAACATTTCCACAGCACCTTTCATAATAATAATAATAAACCATGCATTTGATATAGTGCTTTTCACGTAAAGCACTTCAAAGAATTTACCGTAAAGTGAATTAACTGTACAGTTGTGGGCGAAAGGCGGCAGCCTTTCGCCCACAACATAGCAGTGTCCCACAAACAGTCGTGGATTGAAACAACCAATTTACTATTTTTTTCAGGCGTGTGGAGTAAGGAAACTTGCCCAAGGTTTTGCCCTGGGTGGAATTGAATCCAGGTGGATCCACTTGGAAGGCAAGTGCTCTAACCACTGAGCTACAGGACTCCACTCCGATCTCAGGTTGGGTGGATGTCCAAAGGCACTGGACTGTCGTGGATTTGGACTTGAGCTGGGGGTTGGGATAAGGAGGGGTGATGGATGTGGGTAGGAGCTCTCGGTCAAAGTGGAAGGCCTTGAGATGGGCCTTGAAGGAGGCAAGCGAGCGGGCGAACCGAAGGGATTGTGGGATAAAGAGCGTGGGGTCAGACAGGTGGACCTCTGATGGTGGGAAATGCTGGAGAGTGGGCACAGGGTTATTTATCTGTAACCAGTTATTTATCTGGTGCAGTGAGAAAAACCCCAAACAGCAAGGTAACAAAGGGCAGAGTCTTACTCATCATCTGGCTGATCTCTGGGGGCAGATCCCGCAGTTTATTGTTGGCCAGGTTGAGGCGCAGCAGGCTGGTCAGCTCACCCAAACTGCTCGGCACCGACGAGAGCTGATTGTTGGACACATCCTATTGTTTGAAAGAAAAAGCAGATGGGAGATATTAGTGTTTCCCCCAGTGCCCAACAATCGGTCCCAACATGAAAAGCGCTGGGTAAATGTAATCTCTTGTTGTTCTTGTTGCATGTCCAGGTGGGAGTTCAGAGCAGGATTAGGACTCACCAGTTCCTCCAGGTGAATGAGCTGTCCCACTCCCTCTGGCATCAGCTCCACTTCGTTGTGTTGGAAGTGAAGACTTTTCAGCTGCGTCAAACTCCAGAGTTCTTCCGGCATTTCCTTCATCTTATTATGGCTGGGTATATCCCAATAGTGGGTGGGTGGGGTTGGATTTGTGGGGAGGGGGGGTGGTGGGCAAAGGGGTAAAGGAGAAAACAAAGAGAGAGAGAGAAGAGAAATTTTATTTTCTGATCGCGTGATGTTGGTTTGTACCTGGACTCGGATACCAAACCTGATCCCAAACTATCAATGTTTGTCAAAATATCAAAATGTCAATAGAAAGTTCACTTAAAAGCAGGGTTGCTCAGAGTTATGAACCAAAGTTGTTCCTGTGATGTGAAACAATCAGACAGGAGGCAGAACGGTGGAGCTATCTGATGAAATACGAATGGGAACTTCCAAATCGATTATTTTTTAAAAAACAATTTAAATTCAGAGATGACAGTAACCATAATCGAAGAGGAAAGTCAACAGCAACAGCGACTTCCAACATTTCATATCGCTCCCTCAGAGCACCAGTTTTGGTTTAAAAGAGGGGAAGAGGGAGGGGGCAAGGTGAAGGGTTTGGGGGAGAGAGCTCCAAAGCTTCGAGGTTTGGAGAGGGTTTACTGTGTGTACTAACAAGGGGCTCTAAGCATGCTGCAAACACTTTTCCAGCCTAACCCCCACTCTCAGAACCTTTTTAGTTTGGGTTTTCAAAGATGTTTCTAATTCCCATGCGGGGGATCAAACTATTTAAGTCTCAAGTAATTTCTGCCGAAAATCCAATTTGCACTTCGCTTAAAGAAAGAAAAAAACCTTCCTTTGTGGCTTTGTCAAGCGAGAAGGTTTAATTTGATTAATGAACCGGCGCTTGTTAAAACGCCAAACGTTAGATTAATTAATGTAAACTCGTACATCAACTGGGGTGTTTAGGTGTAAAAGGTTTCCCTTCCTCCCACACCTGCCTCGTGTGATTAATGACTGTGCTCGCGCGCCTCTTGTAAAGATTTGCAGCAAAAAAAAATTATCTGCTTCACAATCAAACTCGATCAGTCAGATCTCAATCGTCCCCCTGCTCAATCTGCCAGCACTGCTTAGGCCAGGTTATCCATTCCCCCGCCCCACACACCCATAGCAAATCATTCCTCCTTAATTCCACTTCTCCTGCCTCTAATGGCTGTCACCATCATTGGACGGACAGTCGTACGGCCAGCGGGTCAAGGCTATAGATGGTTTAAGTGCCCCTAGGTTACAGAGGGAGTCTGAAGGAATGTCAATGTTAAACAGTTCATCTCGAGGGGACAGTTGAGGACGTTCTGGTTGAAGTCACACCAAGGGATGCTCTGCTGTACCTGATGTGGAGTTTCTGGAGGTTGACCAGGGTCCCGATGGCATGAGGAAGGGACATCAGCTGATTGTCATGGACCTACAATAAAGTCACATCATAACAAATATTTATCACTGGGTTAAGCGCCTTTTGAACCATGTTATGATAAATTAAAATGACCACTTTAAACAGTCAACCCCACGGACAGTAGCCCAGTTTGTGCTAAAGTGTCAGGATTTACAACTCATATTGTCTAGGCTGACACTCCAACGCCATGCCTGGGGAGTGGCCAGTGCCCTGGCCAACAATCTCCAAGAGCAAACTGATCATTGACTGTGCGTAGGTCATTGCTGTATGCAAGTCCGATGCTGTGTTTGTCTACAAAATACAGTCACTGCACTGTGCGATAGCACTTGGGTAGCACTTAGAGATATCCTCTCGACCTGAAAGGTGCTAAATGAAATGCATTAGTAATAATAAATTAGCTGATCTCAGCAAGGGCAGGAGTTAGACCTATAATTGCCCTCAGCTTTCAGAACTCCCTCCCCATACATATTAGGGAGGCAGGGGTTTGGGCTCTAATTCATTCTCACAGTCAAACAGCCCCAAGACACTCACTGCTTGCTACGCTTGAAATAGGTGAGGTTCTGGTCGGTGCCTGTGAGAGAAAGAGTCACATGAGAGTTTATTGATGTGTGTGTTTTTTATTCAGTTAGTTAACACTCTATGCATCAAGTTTGGTTCCAAAAAGAACCTCACCACCTCATAATAAGTTGGATTTACACAGTGCCTTCCACGTCAAGTTGATGTCCCAAGGCGCTGGACAGTCAACGGTTTACACCTGAGCTGGGTTTGGGATAAACTAGAGGGGTGGGATAAACTAGAATGAACCAACAGAATTTTGTCATCCTACTTCATGATGCCCAATAATAACAATAATACTTTCATTTGAGACAACAACAACAAAATTACAATTGTATATTCATTTGAGACAACAACAACAAAATTACAATTGTATAGTGCCTTTCACATCAGGAGGATGTTCCAAGGCACTCAAAACAATTCACAGAGATGTCTCAAAGCAATTCACGGATCCACTGTAAAGTGAATTGACTGTATATTTTGTGGGCGAAACACGGCAGCCCATTGCACACAGCGGCGTCCCCACAAACAGCCCTGGATTGAGTGACCAAATAATTATTTATCATTAATTTTGAATCAAGGTGCTATATAAATATGCAAGTAGCTGTCATCGTTGAGTTTGTAGGTGAAGCATAGTGTAGGTTCAACAACAACAACTTATATTTAGGTTGTGCCTTTCAAGTCAGAAGGATGTCCCATTTGATTGAGTTACTATTTTAGAGGCACTATTAGCCAGGGCTGTGACCAATCCTTTGCTGGAATTGGAATCACAGGTAAGAGTCAAAAGTTTCATTAGCACGTAGTGTACTTAATTATTAGCTTTGTCCCTTGTGAGGAGTACAGATTGTTCTGCTTCAGAAAGAGACGCAGGACTTGCACACAATTACTTAATACTCAATAAGAAACTTGCTTGCTGCTTTCCCATGCTCCCAGCGGCAGAGAATAAATAGAACAGGGCAGGCGATTGATTCATCGGCAATTCCGAGGAGTATTTCCAGGCAGCCACAACTCGCTGCCTCGACTGGCTCCAGCCTCCTGCATGTCCCTCGTGGCGTCCACTTCCACCATCGGTGGTCGCGCTTTCTGCCACTACTCCCCAAAACTCTGGAGCACTCTTCCCCTGTTCCCCCCCCTTTCCCCATCTTTAGGTCATGCTTGAAGATCTTCCTCTTCGGCGGTCATCTCCCTGACTATGCTCTGCCACTGTCAAGCGCTCTGGACTCTGCCCTGCATGAGGGGGGCGCTATATAAAAGCAAGTTGTTGTTGTTGTTCACTTTCCACACCGATGCTTGATCTGACCGGATTCAAACTTGTCCTTACATCGAGCACCGTAAGGGCTGTCAAGAGATGGATGTCCTCAGACAAGCACTGGAGTCGGTTCGAGGCCAGGATCAGCTTCGTCAAGTCGGTCTGTTCCCACCAGCAATCGCTTGTACCAAACGAGACATTCACGTTGCTTTCCTCTGGAGGCTCTGTGTTTATCCGCCACACACTTTGAGGCACTACGTGAGAGAGGGGAAAAAATAGTATTGTTGACTGAACATTTAACGATACTCCTTGCATTTGGTACAGTGCCTTATCACGTCTTAACACATATGGTAAAGATTGTACAGTATATTTGGGGGGCAAAATGTGGCAGCCAATTGCGTACAGCATTGTCTCACAGTCATGGGTTGAGTGACACATATACACAGTCCCTACCCACACAGCCCCCATTATACACATATACACAGTCTCCTATATACACATGTCACACAGAAAGCCCCCATACACACTGTCCCTATACACAGCCCCCTATATACACATGCCACATAGACAGCCTCCTATACACACATAATATACTCAGCCCCTATACAAACATCAATCACAACCCAAATACTTATATCATATAAAACCCCAATATAGACACCATATATACACAAACTTACACACAATCTCCTATACACAGTTTCTATACACACACTACATATACACAGTCCCTATACACACACGAGACATATACTGTACTGTCTATTCTGTAGTCTCTAGACATATACACACACCGTATACACAGACCATATACAGTCCCTATACACATATCACACACACACACATATATATACACAGTCCCAATACAAACATAATATATACACAAACACACACCTGATACACAGTCCCTAATACACACACCATACATATACTCACCCTCAGTCAAGCCCTTGTTGGACAGGTTCAGTTGGCCGCTCTTTTTGGCAGTTTTAATTAACCCCGCCGCCACGGTCGGCTCCTGCTTGTCGGGCAGTCGGGGGTTGGCGAACTTGCCACCTCTCTGGCGGGACATCGCAAGACTCGAGGCTTCCCCCAGCCACAGCCCGCGCTAGGCCGCGGGCACAGAGCGCATGCGCGCGCGACCAACAGCATGCTGGGAATTGTAGTCTTTCCCGCCAGCGACTGCCGAGGCATCACAACAATACTACAGCAATCCTTCTTCTGGACGTCTCAAAGCGCTTCACAGAATATACTATAATGTGAATTGCCTGTATATATGATGGCCAAACGCGGCAGCCAATTGCCCCCACAAACAGTCGTGGATTGAAATAACCAATTTATTCTTGTTTTTTTTCGAGGATTATTACTGTATTAGGTATGTGGAGTAAGAAAACTTGCAATAATAGTAATCCTTGTGTTTGATATAGTACAACAACAACTTCCATATACAATATATATACAGCATAGCGCCCTCCATGCCAGACAGTGTCTCAGAGCGCTTCACAATAGCGGAGCCCGGGGCCGAGCCAAGGAAGGGGTGAGGTGACCGTAGGCGCGGTCAAACAGAAAAGTCTTCAGGCGCGACCTGAAGATGGAAAAGGAGGGGGTGAGGTGAAGGGGTTGAGGGAGGCAGTTCCAGAGTTTCGGGGTGCAGTGGCTGAAGGCACATCCACCGTTAGTGGAGAGGAGGATTTGAGGAACAAGGAGGAGGCCAGACCCAGTATAGCAGAAACAGCAGGTACTGCTGTGAGGAGAGTGGTTAGAGAGGTAGGGAGGGGGGTGCAGAGGAGTGAAGGGATTTAAATACAGAGTGAAGATCTTGAAGTCAATCCGGTCTGTGACAGGGAGCCAGTGAAGTCTGGCGAGGACTGGGGTAATCGGGGAGTGAAGCTTGGTTCGATGTATGTATGTATGTATGTTCGGGCGATGTATGAGCTGGATTTTGTGAATGGTGGCAGAGGGGAGATCAGTGAGGAAGGTGTTGGAGTAGTCCAGCTGAGAGGTGACAAAGGCATGGACCAGGATTTCAGCAGCTTTTGGGGTGAGATATTGGCGGAGACGGGCAGTGTGGTGAAGATGGAATAAAGCGGTGCTGGTGAGCGAACGGATGTGGGGGAGGAAGGATAATTGGGGGTCGAACCTGACGCCTAGGTTGCATAGTTATTATTAGTAATAAACTAATTTGATGTGCATTTGCTATATTAATTAATAATTGTCATTATTATTAATAAAACAATAATCATGCTTGCATTTGATACAGCTCCTTACCTCGTCGTTGAGACGTCTCAAAGTGCTTTCCAGACTATGCTGTAAATTGGAGGGCCTATATATTTTGTAATGCAGCCATTAACCACATCATTAGAATGTTTTAAAAGCGTTTTGTAGGACTTTTATTATCAAGTGTAGCACATAGATTCATAGATTCATAGAATTTTACGGCACAAAAGGAGGCCATTCGGCCCATCTAGTCTCTTTGAAAAGAGCGATTCAATCCCACTGCCCTGCCCGCTCCCCAAAGCCTAATAGACCTGTTCTCCCTAAATAAAGATCTAATTCCCTTTTAAAAGTTGTTATCGAATCAGCCTCCACCACCTTTTCAGGCAATGCATTCCAGATTCGAACAACTCGCTGAGTGAAAAAATTTCTCCTCAGCTCCCCTCTACTTCGCCTTGAAACTATTTTAAATCTGTGACCACGAGTCACAGATTCACCCACGAGTGGAAATAGTTTTTCTCTATTTGCCCTGTCGAAACCCCTCATGATCTTATAAACCTCTATTAGGTCTCCCCTCAATCTTCTCTGCTCCAGAGAGAATAACCCTAGCCTATCTAGCCTCTCCTCATAGCTGAAGTCCCTCAATCCTGGCACCATCCTAGTAAATCTTCGTTGTACCCTTTCCAATGCCTTCACATCCTTTCTGTAGTGTGGTGACCAGAATTGAACACAGTATTCCAGCTGAGGCCTCACCAAAGTCTTATAGAGGTTAGTCAGCACTTCCTGACTTTTGTACTCTATACCCCTATTTATAAAGCCTAGTATCCCATATGCCTTCTTAACAGCCTTGTCTACCTGTCCTGCCACCTTCAACGAGTCACTAACACAAATCCCCAGGTCTCTCTGTTCCTTCACACCATTTAAAATTGTACTATCTAGCCTATATTGCCTCCCTTCATTTCTTCTCCCAAAATGCATCACCTCACACTTCTCTGCATTAAACTTCATCTGCCATGTATCTGCCCACTTTACCAATTTGTCTATATCCTCTTGCAGATGGCTACTATCCTCCTCACTATTTACTATTCTCCCTAACTTAGTGTCATCTGCAAACTTGGAAACTGTACTCCGTACACCCAAGTCCAGATCATTGATGTAGATTACAAACAGCAATGGTCCCAAAACCGATCCCTGTGGCACACCACTGCTCACTTCCCTCCAATCTGAAAAACAGCCGCTCACTACAACTCTCTGCTTTCTGTCTCGCAGCCAGTTGTGGATCCACGCTGCCACTGTCCCTTTTACGCCATGGGCCTTTAATTTCATAATAAGTCTCTCATGTGGCACTTAGTCAAATGCCTTTTGAAAGTCCATGTAAACTACATCAACTGCGCTACCATTATCCACCCATTCCGTTACCTCATCAAAAAATTCTATCAGATTTGTAAGGCATGATTTGCCTTTAACAAATCCATGTTGACTGTCCTTTATTAGCCTATATCTTTCTAAGTGAAGATCTACCTTGTCCCTGATTATGGACTCTAGAAGTTTGCCCACTACCGACGTTAGACTGACTGGTCTGTAGTTACCAGGCTTGTCCTTCTGCCCCTTTTTATACAAGGGAGTAACATTAGCTATCCTCCAGTCCTCTGGCACGACCCCTGTGTCCAAGGAAGATTGAAAGATCGTGGCCAGAGTCCCTGCTATTTGCTCCCGTGCCTCACTTAGTAACCTAGGGTGCATCCCATCCGGACCAGGTGACTTATCCACCTTGAGCAACGTCAACCTTTTTAGAACTTCCTCTCTGGTTATAATTATTCTATCCATTTCTCCTACCCTCTCCTCTAATACCATGGCATTGGCTGTATCCTTTTCTTTTGTGAAGACAGAGGCGAAGTACTCATTCAGTACATCAGCCATGCCCTCTGCCTCCACAATGAGATTTCCTCCTAGGTCCCTAATTGGCCCCACCCTATCCTTGACCAACCTTTTACTCTTAATATGTTGGTAAAAAACCTTAGGGTTCCCCTTAATCTTACTTGCTAATTGTTTTTCATGCAGTCTCTTTGCCCCTCTAACTTCCTTTTTTAGTTCTATCCTACACTTCCTA
The DNA here is from genome assembly GCA_035084275.1 of Hydrolagus colliei. Taxonomy (NCBI): domain Eukaryota; kingdom Metazoa; phylum Chordata; class Chondrichthyes; order Chimaeriformes; family Chimaeridae; genus Hydrolagus; species Hydrolagus colliei. Next base: position 3,487,063 of record CM068749.1, on the reverse strand, counting down.
TAGTCTGCTTGGTTCCCTTCTGAATTTTGAGCCTGACACTTATCATAAGCCTCTTTTTTTTTGTTTTATTTTGGCCCCGATTTCCTTAGTCATCCAGGGAGGTTTGGATGCCTTACATTTCACCTTTGTGGGGATGCTTTTGACCTGTGCCTGAACTATCTCCTCTTTGAACGCTGCCCACTGCTCGTTAGTTGTCTTACCTGCCAATTTTTCTTTCCAATCCACCTTGGCTAGGTCCCACCTCAACTCATTGAAATTAGCCCTTTTCCAGTTGAGTGTCCTCACCTGTGATCGTTCCTTATCCCTTTCCATAATTATTATGAATCTAACGATATTGTGGTCACTATTCCCTAGATGCTCACCTACAGAAACCTGTTGACCTTGCCCTACCTCATTTCCCAAAACTAGATCCAGCAATGCTTCTTTCCTCGTTGGACTGGAAACATACTGATCAAGAAAGTTGTCCTGCACACACTTCAGGAATTCTTCTCCCTCCTTGCTCTTTACTCTACTATTCTGCCAGTCTATGTTGGGATAGTTGAAGTCACCCATTATCACTACTCTATTAGCTCTGCATTTCTCCGTGATACGCTTGCATGGCTACCTCCTGCCACTACCCATGAATAAGATGCTATATAAAAATACAAGGATTATTATTTTATTGTTAATATGGTTTAGATTATATAGTGGAACCTTAAAGCTCAATGGTTAAAGCATTCGCCTCGCAAATGACCTGGGTTTGATTCCTATCAGGGTGAAACCTTGGGCAAGTTTCCTTATTGCACAAGCCTGATAATAATCCCGCATGAAAAGAACATTTGATCACTTCAATCCACGACTGTTTATGGGGACACTACTGTGCGCAATTGGCTACCGCGTTTTGCCCACAAAATATAGCCAATTCACTTAATGGTATATTCTTGTGAAGCGCTTTGAGACATCTAGAAGACCCAATAACACGCCATATTAAAGATAAGGATAATTATTATTATTATGTTGGGAGTCACATAGCTCAGTGGTTAGAGCACTCGCAAGTGAGAGACGTGAGTTTGATTCCCGGTAGGGAAGCAACTTGCTTTCCTGCAAACGCCTGATAATCATCCCTCATGAAAAGAAAACCAATTTGGTCACTTCAGCCCAGGACTGTCTGCAGGGACGCTGCCGCGCACAATTGGCTGCCGCGTTTCGCCCACAAAACATAGTCGATTCACTTCACAGTACATTCTTGTGAAGCGCTTTGAGACGTCCTTGAAAACTCGATGAGGCGCTGCATCAAAGGCTCGGAGTATCATTACTATTTCAGCAGGACTTGGCCTGCTCCAAGCCCCCCGCCCGAACCGCCCCACCATCGGAGGCCGGGCCTTCAGTTTCTCCGCTCCCACCTTATGGAAAGCCATCCCTCAATCCCTCCGTTTCGTCTCTTCCCTTTCCTCTTTCAAGGCGAGTTTGAAGATTTTCCTCTTCGATCGTGCCTTTTGTTCCACCCCCCGAACTCTTTTACCTCCCCTTCGTGTTTCACCCCTTCCCAAACACTCCCCTCCCAGCTCGGGTCACACGCCTCCTGTTCAGCGCCTTGGGACGTCCTCCCGACGTGAAAGGCGCTATATAAATGTAAATTGTTGTTGTTGTTATTTAGTGTGATGTGGCGCTCGACCTTTGCTCAAGCGATCTTCGCGGTGTGGAGAGCAAGTTGGAGACTCGATCAAGTGAGGTATAAAAATGGGAGGTTAACGATGATAACGATTCTACAGTAGTTGATACAGCAAGGCGCGTGTCAACGAGAGAAACCGTCACCGCGCAGGCGTTGCCGCTGGGAACGGCGGGATACCGCGCAGTCCTCCCGCCGCCAGCAGCAGCAGCAGCAGCGCGGGGAGAGTCAGTCAGTCAGTCAGACACAGAGAGCTTCCTTCCCGCCCGCCCGCCCGCCGGCAGCCCGGCCGCCATTAAATGACCTGAAAATAATTATAATTTTTTTTCTCTCTCTCCTCTTTCTCCCCCTCTCTCTCTTTCTCTTCTCTCCTGTCTGTGTGTATCCGAATGCCTTAGGTACCGAAGGGAAACGGCGGAGAGAAAGGGTATATATTATTTGCAACACAAAACATACAAATATATATTTTTTTACCTCACGAAGTGGACGGACGACGACAAAAAAAAATATCGTCGACGTCGACGCCCGAGGAGGAGGAGGTGGAGGAGGAGGAGGAGAGGGCGCGTCGGGCCTTGGAGCTACGGCTTTGTTTTTTTCAAAAAAGAGACAGACAGAGAAAAAGAGACATTAAAGCGGGAAGAGAAGAACGAAGGAAGAAACGAAAAGAAGAAATATATTTTTGGATTTTTTTTGAACGATGGCGACGGACGTTATCCAAGTGACTAATGTGTCGCCCAGCGCCACCTCGGAACAGATGAAAACGCTCTTCACTTTCCTGGGTAAAATAGACGAGCTGCGGCTCTTCCCCTCAGAGTAAGTATATCACTCTCTCTCTCTCTACATGTATATATATATATATATATATCAATGGGTTCATTAAAAGTAGATGCGATTTTTTTTGGTTTTGTGAAAAAAGAATCGTCTCGAAACTACCAACCAGGCCTCGTGGCCTAGACAGATGGAAAGTCTCTATAGACGGATTAAAATCATTTCTACATATATATATATATAGTTGTATATACACACACGCCTCTATTCCCCCCTCCCATTGTTTTTGAGGCGAAAAGCGTTTCTTCCTTTATCTTTTAAAAACCAAGGCTTTTATTTGATAAATAGAAAGATAAATCGTGTGCGTGTGTATATCCGTACACTACTTTTTTTTAAATGAGCCAATACGTTACTCAACTTTACAAAGAGAAGCCAGGCGACATTATATATTATATTTATCTTTTCTTCACCTCCCCTTTTCCCCTTTATTTAAACAAAAATGTCTCCTGATTTCTCTTTGTACAGCTGAGTAACGTGCTGCCTCCTATTGTGTTCGCAGCTTGTTTTTCTCATACATTTTTTAAACACTCTGGGATCACACGGAGCTCCCACCGTTGTCCTTTCATTATAATTTTTTGGGGAATTTTAAAAATATTAAATAGGGTTATTTAGTATTGAATGGTGGGTGGGGTAAAGGGATTTTTGTCTCATTTCCCCCACACCCCCTCCATCTCCTCTCTTTCCCGTGTGAAATAAAATGGCCGCCACAACGGCAGCTTGTGGTTCTTGGTCGCCACTCGCTGAAAGACCTTCATCTGTGGGGGGGTGGGAGGAGGAGGAGAAACTGAGATTGGGGGGTGGGGGGAGGAGAAGCAGGGAGATTGGGGGGGGGGGGGGGGGTGAAGCAGTGAGATGGGGGGGGGGGGGGGGGGGTGAAGCAGTGAAATGGGGGGGGGGGGGGGGGGGACTAATACTAATGTATTAGTCCGATGAGATTACATGTGTTACGGCGCATCTCTCTTTCCCACTGCCCCCATCACGTCAAACGCCTCTTTTAAAGTAATTAGATGGGGAGATGTTTGCGACCCACACCGCCGCCACCATTTATGTTTTCGAAGGGGGACTGGCTAGATGCGGTTTACAAAAATCATACCGTTTCGATCAATTTTTGCAGAGTTGTGTTTCAGGGCTTAGTGTTTTTTGTGAACTTACTCGGTTGTACCGGCCTTTGCATTAAAGATTAACGCCTGTTTATATTTTCTGTGATCAGAATTTTGTGATACTCTGTGTTGGTGGGGGTGGGGGGGCGATCGGTAATGTTAGAATCGTAAGTGCAATTGGCTGCTGCGATTCGCCCATAAATATACAGTAAGTTTACATTACATTCTGCTACGAGCTTTGAGACGTCTAGAAGACGTGAAAAGCGCTATATCAAATGCAAGGATTATTATTTATTATAAAAATGGCAACATAAAGTGACCTAAAATGGTGCCGGCTCATTCACCAGAACTTATTCCTGTTCAACCTGTATCAATCTGGCTGTAGCACAATAACACTGGAAGAGGAAAAAGTTTACTAAAAATTATGCAATTTGAATACATAGTATAATTTTTTTTAATTTAATGAAATTTATTAAACGCATTTTTGGTTAAGATTGGTTGTTGACGATATGTAATGTATTGTGACTAATTAGTGGATTTCTGTTTAAGGAAGATATATGTTTACATTATATTAGATAGCTTTTGATAATTAATTAGATCGTGTCCTATGAGAATCTTTTTAGTCCAGTAAATCTGCGTGGAGTAAATGTAAGTGGATTTTTCATGTCAGGCAAGTGGGTAGCAAGACCTCTGAACTTCCCATATTGCGGATTGAAAATTCCAAGAGTGAATTGTTCTAATGTAATGATCCTTCAAATTGTTTCTAAAATAACAGGGTATTAATTGTCTTCTTCCCATGTTAATGCAATGGGCTATTTTAAATATGAGCCGCATTTATAATGGAGGGTTGACTGAAAAATATGTCCACGTGTTAGGATTATAACAGCACAGTGAGGCAGCTCAGATCATCCATTGTCGGGACTTAATTGATTTTAAGAAATACAGGGAACGAAAAAGATGCAGGCAAAAGAGATTAAGACTAAAATAAATGACACAAGAAATAAATCTTGGGCAAACAATTAAGTACATACAACACAAAATACCAGCATGCTGCTATGGCTTGTGTGTTACTGTTGTGCATTTCATTTTTTTTTAGTAAGAAGAAATGAAATCTTGAATTGGACAAATAGGGGTATAAATCTTTTTATTGACAATTTTGCACGTTTCAGCATTTTAATGTTAATGGAGTTTGTGTTCCAGTGTCCTTTAATTTTTTTTAATGATGATGGCAGTAATTTGACTATTGAAAGCTGTGGGAGAATATGGAGCGGGGTATCCTGAGGTCACAACTATTGTATTTTAAAAATATACTATTGTAGTCTAATCACATGTACAATTCCTTCTCATGTTGGTGTATCTAGAATTGAAGTAGAATAAATTGAAGTAACATTGATGAATGCAAAATATTTTTTAATGCATTCTAATAAGTGTGGTAATTCTTCATTACTTTTTAAAAACATTTTCATAACCATAAATGCAGTACAAAATGCCTGCATGTTTTGAATATAACTGGTTTACGTTTTGATGTATTATTATTTTTGAATCAATTCAATGCATCTTGGTGAATGATTTTTTTCATAAGTTAAAAGCAATGATAGTAGGATAGCTTGAAGTGTGACCTAATGCTGGCTAACTGAATACTGTGTGTTTTGTTGGTGAAACCCAGACATATTATGTATTCATGCAGTTTTTACACTGTGTATAATTACTCAGTTGGATGTTCATGCATCAGTTGGGTGTTTGGCTGCCAGTTAATTGCACTCAAAAGCTATTGTGTGCGAGTGGGCCACATTCATAAACTGCATTATACAGTGCATATTGGTCCAGAGTTGAGCAACTACCTGAATTATTTGCTGTACAGGAATTTTAACTGCACATATCTGGTGACGAAACTTGAAGAGCACATATTGTTCTTAAAGGTTTTGCAGATTACATGTGAAATTGACAGTTCAGTTAGTAAGTATTCACCGGAGCAAAATAGTAGCTTCAGTGCTGAACCGTAGAGCTATTGCTTTTTCCCCTGCTCCTGCTAATTGAAGAGAAGTTAATCAGCCTGAAATATTGCTCCTTTTTTAATGCCCTTCTCCCCCTCCAGTCAGCAGTAGGGAAACTGGGCTGTGTTGCATCCATTCCTACACAGCCTGAAATGTTTGTAATTTTCTCTCTTCTTCCCCACCTACCCCCAAGTCTCCTTATACCAACCACACACCTTCCCCTAACTCAGCGGAAATGGGCTGAAGATGATCTTCCTTTGCCTCCGCTTTTGGTGCTAGTTATTTATCTAGTTGCGCAGGGCCGGCTGGGGTGTGGTGAGTATTCCTTGTTTTCCATTCTTCCGCCTCTCATACCCACCCACCCATAGTGGGAAACTGCCTGGTCACTTCACAGGAACTTGGATTGGCAATTGAATGTAGGGCAGCATCCTATCCTGCCTCTGCATGACGAGGTGCTGCTCAGAGACCAGTATGCTGCCAAATATAATATCTTGGAACCCCTGAAATATAATTCCGTTTCAATTCTTCTATAGTATATCACTTGTTCTTTTAGCATACGTCTGATTGTATGCATCGATTCCACAATAAGATTTTGTGTTGTAGCATGTTTTGATATATTTTCTCTCCCTCTAGTGAATCGCCCTTGCCGGTGACGTCTCGTGTGTGCTTTGTAAAGTTCCATGAAGCTGACTCTGTTGGAGTGGCGCAGCATTTGACAAACACAGTCTTCATTGACAGAGCTCTGATAGTAGTACCATACTCAGAAGGTTTGTGTTCTTTTTGCTTGGGTGTTTTTTGGTCCTGTTTAATCTCAGTTGTACCCATCAGTGCATTTTTTCAGTAAATTGCAATGAAGGAGCATGCTAAGTAAGCATTGTACGTGCTATCAACACATTGACCCTTGGTATACTGCTCATGAATACACAGTAAAAATAGAAATTTGTTAAAGCTGCAGCATATTTTGAGAATTAAAGAACCCTGCTATAGCCAACTTTGGTTACAGTTGGTTGGCCACAGGAGGTTACCTAAAAGAAAGATGGTCACTTAATGCGAATCAATTTGTTTGTTGATTTATTTTAGGGCAGTTCTCACAGTGCTGGCTGTTTTGGGCCATCTCATTTTTTATTTATATATTATTAACATCAATTGTCATTGTTTAAGATGGTGAGGCATGTTTATGGATTATAATGCAGATGATTTTCACATACATTGGCCAAGTAGGTCTACACGTTGTAGGGAAATCTAGAATCCTTTCCCAGGTCGAGGTTCATCATTTTCACTTGCCCTCTACGCCTGCTCGGCACAGAGTTGTATGTTACATAATTGTTTAATGATGGTGATAAATTCAAGCAGAGGAGGATGGGTTTCTAAGTTTCTTTTTAATACACTGTGGCATTAATATTTGCTTGAGATTTTTCAGATGGGTTTGGGACAGACCTTGGATTATAGTTTAATACTGTTCTAGATCAGGACCAAAGATTTTGGCCACAATCATACCTTTTGACCAAAGAAAACCTATTTAAAATGGAAAGTCATCAGGATTCAAATTAATGTAGAATAACTTTTGACTACTTAAGTATAGATGTGCATTCAGAAATACGTATGGAAATCCTCAAAGGAATGATTGTCAATGCAGTACACCAAGGGTTGTGAGTGGGGTGGGGGGGTCGCTAGACTAAGAGGGTAATTTTAAAAGCTGGTTGATCCAGCCTTGTATGTCTGTGTTTGTGAAGGTGGAGTTTATCTTTTTATAACCATATTGTTTCATAAAAACCCAGAACATCACCCAAAATAATAAATTCTTCTCTCTTGTTATCTGTGTGTGTGATTTTTATAGTGGAGAAGGCAATTGCAGAGCCCTCTTCCCCGATGACTGAAAAAGTGGGTCCTCTGCAGCGACAGGGGATTCTAGGCAATTTACAAAAGGCCAGCAAGCATAAGCGAGACCCCATGTGTTGTCCTGTTGTCCACTTGTTCTTGTTAACTACCTTTTCTCTTCACTGTTTCCATATTTCTAGGCTTTGATGTTATCCATTTTAGATTGTGTGGAGGGAAGGACTCAGCAGATTAAAGAGGGCAGGCTAAAGATGCAATTATTTAAAGGGTACAGTGCTATAGAGTAGGTAATTTTGGCACAATTTATTGGGTTGTTGTGGGGCAAGAAAGCAACTGTTGAAAACAATTTTGTTGTACATCAAATTACAACTGGTAATGCATACACAAAACAATGTGTGTGGTTATGCCAAAATGGCCTGCTTTATGGTGTCTGCAATTGCACATTATATTACATTTAAAAAAAAATTACTCGCCAGGCTCCAGACAAGTTAACAGTGATTTAAGATTTTGCTGCAGAACGCATTTAAAGGTTCAGTGTTTTCAAAAAGCATAACTTGGGTTAGTGAGATGTAGTGTTCACACTTGAGAGCCATAACACATTAACTTGGATTTCTTTAAAGGGAGATACCACCAAAATGTAAGCTTTTCTGGGGGTTATAATCTCTTCACAAACAAACCTACAACTGCTTTTGGGACACTGCTGTATGCAGTTTTCTGCCATGTTTCGCACACAAAGTATAGTTGATTTGCTATCGTATATTCTGTGAATATTTGACGCTTTGAGACGTCTCATAGGACATGATAATGCAAGGATTATTATTATCATCTCTGATCTAGTTTGTGAAGCTGAGAATTTAAATCTTTTGGTGCAAGTGATTGAATTGGGGGTGGGGGGTTTCGGGGCAGAGTATTATTTAGCAGGCAGTTCTTGTGGCATTTATTGTGTGCTTAATCAATGCACACTTAAGTTCCTGACTTTCCTGGAGTCCGAGGTAGAGTTATTTTTATTTGCATGCTTTAATTTGTGCGTGTGTGATCAATGCTGTAATGAAGATCTCGATTAGCTGAGTGCAGAAGGAGAAATACGGTAAGCTAGTAATTTGCGCAATAACTTGCCAAGCTTCGGAAAAAAAAGGGACTTACAGCATGTCGGACCTCAGTTTACTGGTATTCAATGGCTGTCAATTGTTTTTCATTCTTCTGTCTGTTTTCCTTTTCCCTTTTTTCTCCGCTCTCTTTCCCACCCACCCACCCTCCCTTCTGTCAAACAAATTCCTCTTTCATCTTAGTATGAACATCAAAGGTACTTGTGAACTGCGTAGTGAATTTCATGAAATCATCATTTCTTTTAAGAGACGATCGAGGTTTAGTTTGAGAGTTGGTAGCATCTCAGTGATGTAAACAACCCGGATAAACGCTATGCTAAGTGCATTCTGTTAATTTTATCAGCACCACTCAGTATAGAAAGTGGAACCATTGCCTTTGTTTAACAGTGGTTTTTCTTTTTTTGTTGTTGTGTTTTACAGTTCTTTTCCCTGGTTCAGCCAGACCTATTTACCAGGCCCTGCTGAAAATACCACCCAACAGTTTTGCCTTCTGCAGCTAATCCAGTTTCTCTTAAGTGCCCTTTACTTGTTGTATGTTTTCTTGCTGAGGTGCTACACAGTATCTTTATACATGCAGTGCTGATAATTGCTATTATCTGTAAAAAAAAGGATAGAAATGCAGTTGGTGTATATATTTACAGAATGTCACTCTTGATTACTGGGGCATTGGGGCACAGTGGCAAATTGCTATCTAGTAACATTGAAAAAAAGAAGTGGTTCACTTACACAAAAAAGTAGAATTTAATATATAATGAGCAGTATGTTTCAGCTTGTTCATAAATTTCTCCTGTCTAATGGTAAGTTCTAAAACAAGTCATAGTGAACTTTTTCATGATTTTGGTCCCTAAATCATAAACTTTTTTTTTGTCTTGTGTATCTTGATTTTTCTGTGTGCTTTATAGTGAAGCAGCCGACACGAGTCGCTTGTTCATAAAACATCTTTTGAAAAGTTGAGAGCACAACCCCTGGAGAACCGACTGTGCTTGCTTACGTTTGGTTCATGACTAAAAAATCGAGTACAGGTGATAATATCTTGGCAGTGTTACAAACAAAGTAGTGTGTATTGTGATATATATTTATCTTTTACTATCGTATATACTGATTTGTAGATTCAGGGCGAAAAAAAAGATCGAGATTTACATCTATGACGTTTCGTTCTAAAACTAAAAGGTTTCAGTTGTAATTAGTAAAACATAAATCTATTTTAGCAAGATTTAAGTGTACTTTCTACAAGCTAAGGTGATGAAAGCAGTGAGACCTTTTTTTTTTGCTGGGTGTATGTTTGTGTGTTTCTTGACTTGTGTAGATTTGTTCTAATACAGATTTTGATTTTTCTGCAGGAGTCATTCCTGATGAGGCTAAGGCTTTGTCTCTCTTGGCACCGGCTAACGCTGTGGCAGGTTTGCTGCCTGGGGCAGGACTTTTACCCACACCAAATCCACTGACTTCAGTAAGTAAAGGCTTCTCTACACATTGGGCGTTTTTTTGATAGAGTAGTTCTGATGGGGAATGGGCAGGTATAGGGGATGAGGAGCTGATAAAGTTGTCCTGTAGAGTAGTTGTGGAAAGTACTCACCTCGCAGGCAAAAGAACCTCAGGTGAAACCTTAGGCAAATTTCCTTACTCCACATACCTCTGTTTACCTAACAACTAAGTAGGAACTAGGTTGTTAACCCTAAAATAAAATGGTCATTCAATCGGCAACTGTTTTTGGAACACTGTTGTGCGCAGCTGGCTGCCGTGTTTCATCCACAAAATTTATGATCAATTCACTTTACAGTAGATTGTGAGGCACTTTGAAATGTCGCACAGAATTAATAAGAATCTATATAAAATCAAGTATTATCATAAGGGAAAGGTGACTTGGCTTTAATGCTGGTGGGCAGTATTCAAATGTGAGAAATAATTAGTTTGATATTTTTATTCTATACGTTAGACAATTGGCTGGGTGTGCAAGGATATAGGTCACTAGATTCTGAAGGGTAGTCTCGCCGTAGAGAATGTTCGTTGACAACTGCTGACTCAGTCTGCTTTTGGGAGTATCTGGTATTTTGCTCATTTATTGTAGCATCTGCTTACATTTCTGCTAAATTAGCAGAATTTAATTTAATGAATACTTGCCCGCTCAAGATATTCTGCGGTAGCTGCTTTTCAATGAACTAAATCTAAACCACTCAAAGTGGCTTTGCTCAAACTCACTGTATTTTTATTCTCCAAGCCATGTGTTTGTATGTTCTATGATTTGGTGTCTTGTAATACGTTCCATTAAAGATACGTTGATTGTAATTAGATGTGATTTCAGGTTGAATTTGGTCTGTAGTTAATTAGCTTTCTTGAGCATTTGAGAGAATGGGAAGTGATCTGAATTGACTGGAATGTTAATGCTGCATTCTTAACAGATTGCGGATATGTTTTCATTTATGTGCATTTGTCAGGCATCAGAACCCACTGTCCTGCCCTGTGTTTGTGGCGTATAGCTCACCCAGAATTCAGCAGCTCGTGTGCTCTCCCGCACCAGGCTCCATGACCCTATTACCCCCGGCTCCACTGGCTCCCCTTCCCCCAAGAGGATAGAGGTCAAAATCCTCGTCCTCAAGTTCAAGGCCCCACCTACCGTTACGACCTGCAGACCCCTTATCAACCTGTCTGCTCTGGCCTACTCCAAGTCGCCCCCCCACATGGCTCACCCCACCATTATGGGCCTTCAGACTTTCTGCTTCCATCCACATTCCCTTTGCCTCACTCCCTTTTCCCTCCCTTGCCTCCTTCAAGTTGCATATCAAAACTCTGCCCTCTCCTGGCCTAGGGGATAGTCTCACGCCTTGGGACATCCTCTCAATGTGAAAGGCGCTTTACAAATGTAATTTTGTATTGTTTGTTTATATTCTACAGCAGTTCAGCAAATACGTTCCTAAAACTCCCAATAAAGGTGAAAACTGTTAAAATGATAGAAAAATAGAATAAACGATAGAAAAATAATTTTGTCCGCAAAATTGAAGTCTATTTTAGAGTATATCCTGTGAAGCACTTAGAGATGTGATAACATGCAAGTAGTATTATTATTATTATTCCATCATTTCCATTACAATTCTGTACAGTTAAATATTTTAGGGATTTGTCTTTTTTAACCAGCTGGCCGGCGTGCCTTTGGCTGCTACACTGGGAAATGTTAATCCCGGACTCGACCCTACTCTTGCTGCTCTCGGACTGCCAGGATCCAACTTGAATTCACAGGTAGGTAGCAGCTTTTTACTAACCCCTCCTCCCTGTCCCTCTCTCTTATCTTTCAATTTTGCCTAAATAAAGCCCATCTTTGGCAGCACCTGTTGCCATTACCTCCACCCTTGCTTTGCGTCAGCCCAAATCTTTGTTAAATGCTGCATGGTGCAATGTAATGTGACCACCTTCCATCCCTCCTGATCCTAACCCCCAGCTTGGGTCTAAATCTCTGTCCAGCACCTCGAGAAGTCATCGCAATGTGCAAGCCACTGTACAAATGTAATTTGTACTGACTGAACTCCCCCAGCCTCGTTCCTCCCTTTTACTGCTCTTCTCTCTCTGCACTTCAGCTCTTTGCTGCTCCAAATAAGAGCAATGAGTTTTTAATGGGCACATTATTCTTTCTCTTAGGTTACAGCGGATCAGCTTCTAAAACTCATCACTCAAGTTGATCCAAAGTAAGTTACTTACATGTTGAATGGCATTAGTTGTTATCTCAGCAGACCAGTCCTGAGTTGGGTAGTTCATTACATCGGGCATTTAGGATACTTGACCCAATCTGTTCAGTCAAACTTTTAGATGTGGTGTGGGCTTCATTCAGGGCAATAATATTTTGATTAGAATGGAGTGGTTTTGGTGCCAATGATGTCATGTAACTCAATGAGGTGGTTGTAGGTAGTCAACCAACTGTATGGATTTTGCTCTAGTGCCACACTGTCCAGGTTTTTCCCTAAATGATGTAATAAATAAACGGATTGTCAAGTGCCTTGGGACATCCTCCAGACGTGAAAGGCAAGCACTATACAAATGTAATTTTGTTGTGTAAATCACAATGTGGCACTGAGTTCGCTCATGGTGTATACCCTTATGAGGAAAGATGTGTGTAGAAAATCAGTGAGCTTAATCTCCAGCTATTTGTTGATGATAAATAATCTTTGTGTTTGGTATAGCACCTTATCACGTCTCAAAGCGTTTCACGGAATATATTATAAAGTGAATTGACCTATTTGTTTTGGTGGCGAAGAGTGACATTCAATTGCGCACAGCAGTCTCCCGTAAAGAATGGTGGATTGAGTGGCTGTATTATTAGTAGTCGTATTTGTTTTTGAAGGGTTTATTATAATTAACATTGATTGTGACTTTGCAATGTGTAAATTCTACCTCCAAAAACCTTAAAGAATTAAGAAGGTTCAAAGAGTTAAGGCTGTATTACTGGCTGAAATCTTTTAAAACTAATAACATCTAATGTTCCAGTATAGAGACTGCTTTTGGCTTGAAATAATGCTGATTGATTCCCAAACCCAAACTGATCTATTACATCTTCAACATCAGGTCAATTGGTCCAGGTCTGCTTGCTGCCCAAACTGCTGGGCAAGTCTTTTATTGCGGCTGAGCTCTGATGCTACTTCAGCAAGAACTAATGTAGTGTGAGGTTTCACTCCCCATCAAAAGGGGTGAAACAGAAACGCAAAGCGGGGTGTGCTCACTGGTGTGCAGCTATTTAGTGGTTTCTGCTGTAGGAGAGGATAGCTCCTGAATGTTTGCCCCTAAACTGGTTAGAAGTTTCTTCTACAGTATTTTGTGTTTTATTTAAGTTTCTTGCTGAGTTAGATGGAAGGAATGTTTTCTCAAGTATTTGCTTATGGAAGTGAAAATCAAATGGGCTTTTGTGCTGTTGGGCAAAGGGTAGATTTGAAAGTTTTTTTTTAAATTGTGTATTTGGCTGCTGCATTTCGCCCACAAAATATACTCTATTCACTTGACAGTACATTCTGTGAAGCGCTTTTGAGGTGTCTAAGTGATGTGGAAAGTGCTATATCAAATGCAAGATTTATTTTTATTTATTATTAGTACAGTTAAATCCCGATTATCCATGACCCGATCAGCCGTAACTTCCGTATAACCATCACCTCCAAAAAAAAGGTCCCCATTCAAATAACCAGATCTTATCTGACACATTCGCGGTGGCGCATTTAATCAGTCAATTGTGGCACGAGAGTACAGTATGATTAGTTCTGAATGCTGCTGGTAGTGGCACTTCTGGTTTTTCATCTTAAAGGGGCACTGTCGGTTTTTCCTCTCCCTCTCCTTTTTCTCTCTCTCTCTCCCTCTCTTTCCTTCCTCTCTATCTCTCCCTCTCTCTTTCTATCTCTCCTTTTTTCTGTCTTTCCCTCTCTCTCTGACGGATACTACGTATTGCCAGAGTAGCCTGACTGTATTGTGGGATTATACACTGTTTTGGTGGGGGGTGGGAGAAGGAGAGAGAGGCAGGGAGAGAGAGGGTGATGGGTGGAAAGAGACAGGAGTGGGAAGGGGAGAGAGGGGGTGGTGGGTGAGTTGATTAATTTGGATGGAAAATTAGTGCAGTGGGGTTGGGTTTGGAGCCATTGAGACTGAGATTGTGTAAGAGAGGGGGAAGGAGGGAGAGAAAGAAAAAAAGAGGAAAAATCGTATGGATTTAAGAGGAAAAAACTTCCGTCTGCCAGTGTAGAAGTTTGCTTTGTGATTGTGTGCTGTGTTTATAGACTAATCAATATTTATTTGTAAGTATCCATACAATAATATTCTGTTGTTATTTAATCTATTATTAATATGATATGTTTTTAAAAAATTCATTGTTTTTGTGTTGGGTTTTCGACAACTTGCCGCCCGAATATCCGGCATGCCGTTTAACCAGCATTGGCCAGGTCCCAAGGATGCAGGATAAACAGGCTTTTACTATAATTGTACAATTTTTTTTCACCATGCGCAAAATCGACATTACACACATGGGAATGATCTTCTGTCCTGTTGTGATAAGTGTTTATGCTGAAAAGTCTATGCGATGTTTCTCTAGGTTAAACCATGCTGCTGGCACCATTGTGAGCCCAGCTCTCAAGTCTGACACCTCTTCGAAGGACATTGAAGAAGCAATGAAGAGAGTCAAAGAAGCACAATCACTGATCTCAGCAGCCATAGAGACAGGTACTGCACCCACCTTGATGTAACTTTGTTTCCATTCACACAGCGGTTTGTATTTAAAAAATTGAGCCAAAATAGTGGTGTTTCTGCCACTTTATGAATCACTGGTTTGTCCACCTTTAGAATACTGTCTGGAGTTCTGGTCAATGCAATATAAAAAGGAGATTACAGTGATTGAGAGGATACCAACAAGATTGAAGGGATGGAGGGACTGGACTACAGGGAGCGATTAGATAAAATGGGCATGTTCACACTGGAAAAGAGAAGGTTGAAGGCAATATGATTGTGGTCTTTATGATTCTGAAGGGAATAGATAATGTAGACCATGATCAGCTCTGTTATCTTGTATTGAACAGTAGAACCAGAGGACCTGAGGGCAGGTAAATTCAGTTCAAATCTGTGGAAACAATACTTCAGTGATTGTAGTAAACGTGTGGAACAGGCTGCCTGGGAATAGTGGAAGCAGAAAGTTATTTGTTTCAAGAAGAAATTAGATAAATTTCTGCGAGAAAATATTTCAGGATATAGTGTATAGATTCGGACATGACATGTCAAAGCGACTGCCAAGAAGGTGGAAGGCAGACTAGATGGATCTTTGTATTCAGTTGCCTAGCAAATTCCTATGTTCCTATATTAGCCCTGCAATGTTACACTATACCTCACCGATAATTGGGTCAGGCTTCATAAAAGTAATGACACCAATCTGCTCTTGTGTGATTCAGACAAAAAGGAGGAGAAAAGGAAGCACTCAAGATCGAGATCGCGTTCACGCAGACGAAGGACTCGCTCCCGATCAAGACACAGGTGAGAGCCAGAGATAACCTTGTCTTCGTTCAGTGAAGGGGCTTATGACCTTCATTAAGTTGAGCAACCAGATCAGTATCTCCTGCCTGTAAACTGGGGAAGAGAGTGCAGAAACAATCACCAGACAATAGTTTTGAAAGCTGTTGTAGTTGGAGGGATATTATTATTTATGTCGGGAGGACATTTTGAGAGGTTGGACAGTCTAGGGATTCCAGTACAATAATAACCTTTGCATTTGATATTGCTGCTTATCATATCGTTGAGGCGTCTCAAAGTGCCTCACTGAATATATTGTAATGTGAATTGACTGTATAATATGTGGGTGAAACACGACAGCCAATTTGCATTCAGCAGTTAGTGTCCCACTAACAGTCATATATGTGATCAATTGACCACATTATTTTTGAAGTGATTATTTTTTATTATCTACAAATCCCATCATGAATTGATCTATTCAGTAAATGTTTCAGTAATGAGAAATGCTTTTATTGAACGGATGAGCATTTTTACAAAATAGTTTTCTGTTCCTGGTCATGATGCAGTGTTAGGGTTCCTGGTGTTGCCAGTATTTGCACGGCCTGTGTATGTTGTAGAGTCTTTGTTTAGAATCTGCCTGCATAATTTATTGTGCGTTTCTGAAGTGATTAAATATTGATGTGGTTTATTGAAATAATTAGAGATTTAGCGACACATCATAAAGCGCTGTTTGCGGACACGGAGTCATTTATGTACACAGACGTAAACACACAATGCTTTTCCTAGGCGTTCTAGGAGCAGGTCTAGACGTCGTTCACACTCAAAGTCCAGGAGCAGGCGGCGATCACGAAGCCCGAGGCGAAGGAGGTCCCGTTCCAGGGAACGCAGAAGATCCCGAAGCATATCCAAACCTAGGTTTGTTTTCTCTCCCCACTCCCAATCTCTGTCGCCTCTGTCTCTTTCCTTTCCCACTCTATTTCTCTCCTCCCCCCATCTTGACGCTTTGGTCAATATGGTTTGTTTTAAAATCTTGCGTGTGTTGTTTTTGCTGAGGGTGAATTCTCTGTTTCTTAGGGAGAAAAAGAAGGAAGAAAAGAAAAGATCCAAAACGCCCCCCAAAAGCTACAGCACAACCAGACGCTCCAGGAGCACAAGCAGGTACAGCTGCTCCTGAGGGGGGATGGGGAGGGAAGCAGAGAGCAAAGAGGTGGGGGGAGGAAGAGGAGGAATCTTAAATATAATAATCCATGCCAATGTTTCGCACTGCTCACTTTGTCAAGTGAATTTTGTGGGCGAAACATGGCAACTGTGCACTCCAGACTCCCACAGACAGTCGTCCATTGAGTGACCAAACTATTACAACTGAGTTCCTACTCACCGCTTGGTAAAACTTAACCAATGGTTCGCCCTGTTTTTTTCTTTTTGCTCGAGATAGCAGGAATAGTGGCTGACAGGTTGTCAAACTGTGGCAGAGTGGAAGCCTTGCAGTGGGCCTGTTGTTTAAATGATTGTTCAAGCCAATATCGTAAAGATTTTGAGCAATCTATTCTCTTGGAAGATACCTCTTGTACCCTCTGGTGATGATGGTATTAATCATCCTTGCATTTGATATAGAGCCGCATCTTTTGAGATGTCACAGAATATACTGTAATGTCAATGACTTTATATTTTGTCTGTGCATCCCTACAACAGAGTGTACCTCTCTGGAGTTTTGAGGCTGTTCCCAGTTCAGCTCCTGGTGTTTGATATGTAAAATCTGAATTCCAAGTTCAGGTTCAGCTCCAAAGTAAAATAGTTCTAGATCGTATCCAGTGTTTTTAACATTTAGTTTTTAGTGGGGCAGAAAAGTCAGAACACAATTAGGACTCCGTACTGGGTGATTGCTTAGTTACTGTTTAATTTTCATGTGAAGTTTCCCCATTGGCTTTGGCAGAGAGCGAAGGCGGAGAAGGAGCCGCAGTATCTCCAGGTCCCCGAAGAAATCGCGGTCGCCAAAGCGTAAACTGTCACGGTCACCGTCTCCCCGAAGGTAACCGGCAGGATTATTATAGTATTGCATTAGTTTCCTTGTTTCCAATGACTGGCTGGCCACTTTCTGTTCTGGTGCCGTGGCCTTTATGTTTATGTTCACATTGCACTTGGGCATTTCCACGGTAATGCAAGGCAAAATATTCATGCCATTTTCTGAGGAAGGGTGGATTTATTTTTTCTCCAAGCATGAAAATCGGAGATAACACACTATCAAGAGATAGCCCAGATAATTTTGCCTTAAAATTAGACATGTTTTTTAAATGACAATAAATTAAAGATCATGTCCACCCTATCTAGAGACCTCTAAAATGTGACGCGGCAAAGAAGGCTGCTTTTGAAACCTATTTCAGATCTTATTTTTAACTCTCACTATCATTAAATATAATGAGATCCATAAATCAAGTGTTAAGACCAAAGCTGATAAGTTTCTGTTTCATTCAAGAGCCTGATCATATTTGTTTTGTCCCTTTAAAAAATGCGACAAGCTCATAACTAAGTCCAAAGAATTACGAATGAGGAAAACAGGATTTTAGGATACATTTTTTTAAATCCTATTTTGTTCTCAGTTTATAAAGTTATGAAGTAACTACTTTGTGGTTTGATTTATTTTGGTAAGCTTGATGATTGCTTCTCCAACAATTTGAAAATTCACTCATAACTTTCCTTCCTCTAATATCCACTTTCGTAATATCTGTTCCCCGTTCAAAGCGTTAAGTGCATGGGGTGTGAACTTTCAGACGTGGTTAAAAATAATTCTGTTAAAGTTATGTATTTCTTACAAGAGTATGGTCTCTAGGGCACTTATGTACAAAAAATGAGTTCAGCAATCAATTTGATTTTCTGACCTCTCTGTCTCACATGTATATCCCTTTATCGTGGAAATGCCCACTTAGGTATTTGGTGTGCATTGCTGTAAGGGCCACACATGCCAAATTGGTCACTTTTCTAAAAGGGGCAGGTGAGAGAAATACCGAGCGGTGTAAACAACAACAAATTGACATTTTTTTATAGCGCCTTCCACATTGGGGGCACGTCCCAAAGCGTAAACCCCAACCACACACGGGAGGGTCGCCGACGAAATGTCCACCGACAGCACGAGAAGCCACTTTTGAATCGAGGTGGAGATTGATGATTCTTACATGTTTGATTCAGCGCCTTTCATGTCGGGAGAGTGTCTGAAAATGCTTTGTGGGATATTGTGCAAAGTGTAGTTACTGTGCATTTTCTAGATGAACGATACGGCTAGTTTGTGTGTTTGGCACTTGATTTCAAGATGCTCGCACTCGTCTTCAAACACCCAGGATCCCAGCGTCAGTGCAAGTCGTCGTTTTTCTGCTGCTGTTGTGCCAGTTGTTGGTGCCCCCACTTTACTGTCCACCCGATCCCGTATTGAGCTGAAACAAAAACAAAAGTCGCTGGGGAAACTCAGCGGGTCAAACGGCATCCATGGAGAAAGGAAAAGGAGTCAACGTTTCTGGTCTACAACCCTTCGTCAGGACTGGGGCTTGACAGAAAACATTGACTCCTTTTCCTTTCTCCATGGATGCCGTTTGACCCGCTGAGTTTCCCCAGCGACTTTTGTTTTTGTTTCAGATTCCCGGCATCTGTAGTATTTTGTGTTTCGTCAGTGTTGAGCTGACGTTGGCCTGCTCTGTCCTGGAAGCTGTCCATGTTTTTGCAAACGCGGGGCATTTCCGTCTTTCAGGCACAAAAAAGAAAAGAAGAAGGACAAAGACCGAGACCGCAGCAGGGATGCGGACGAGAGGGAACGATCCACTAGCAAAAAGAAGAAGAGCAAAGACAAAGAGCGAGAGAAGGAAAGGGAAAAAAAGGCAGAGAGTGAAAAGGGAGATGTAAAGGTAAACTTGGAAATGTAGAGCTAACAGTAGCAACAACAAAAAAACATGTAAAATCTCTACATTTGTCCCAGTTTTGCCGTAGTGCACGTGTACGTTAGTTAGCTGAATAGGAACTATTACTGCAGCTACAATATTAACTAAGGTGATTCCATGCGGATTGACCTGTCCCATTATTGTACTTGGAGCAATATTCAACCTTTCCTATTCATACAGGTTACAAGAGATTATGATGAAGAAGAACAAGGCTACGACAGTGAAAAAGAGAGAAAGGAGGAGCGGAGGCGGGGTTCTGACTCGGGGATGTCACCTAAACTGAAAGAGTTAGCGCAAGGAAGTGATAAGGCCAACCCAGAGAGTGGAAGAGAATCAAAGGTCAATGGTGACGACCATCATGAGGAAGACATGGACATGAGTGAATAAATTTAGTAGGAGTCGATTTATATATTCCTAATGTCAAGTTGATTCTCTTTTTAAGCAGTGCTTTTTCTCTCTCTCTCTCTCTCTCTCTCTCTGTCGGGATTAAAGTGTCGCTCGCCCTTCCTTCTATTATATTTTCTACAGTTACAGAAGGCGGTGGCACTGACACCTACATGCCTTGTTTGACACAGTTTGTGTAAGAGGGTGGACAGGCGACTTGGTTCAGGAATATCGGCTGGGTTTCTGATAACATCGGTTTGGTGTGACAGGAAAAGAAGGCTTTTTCTGAAATGTTTAATGCAGGGATATATATCCTTTTTTGTTTGACAAGAATAGGAACCTCAGTCGTGTAAGTTGTCTAGAGAATCCACCAATACCGATGTAGATAGTTATTCTCTCAGCTTTGTGATCTTGGAGATTGAGTTAATGTAGTTCCTGTTTTTTTTGGCTTTTCTTAGTTAAGTGGCTTTTTGTCTGCTTTTTGTATGTAACTCTACTGGATAATGTACTTCAATATTTCCTGATTACTCGTTATCGCCTGCCCACTGCTCTCTCAAACCCCCAGGGCAAGTGCACAAACTGGACGTCACGTGCAAAGTATTTAGGCAAAATTCGTTTTCTTTACCTGGATACTGGCAAGTTACAAAATGTCTTTGTCAGTTTGTAGTGGGCTGCAGTAAGTGCCATGGTCTTGTACAGTTTGACAATGGATTTCTGTTTTACATGTGGACAGCTTTGATAATAAAAGCTATTTTAAAAGCCTGGTTCAGAGGATTCCGCTTGTTCATTTTCATCAAGCTGTTTTTTAGCTAGATCTTCGCACAGTCCAAGTATTGGATGTTTTGACAAAAAAAGGCCAGAGTTAAAATGTAAGAGACGTTTTGTGATACAAGATTAATTGTAGAAACTGCTGTGAAAGATGATTTGAAAAAATTTCATGTTTAAAACCAGTTATAAATAAAGGTTTTTGTTTTAATGGATTTTGATTTTCCTTCTGCTCCTGTTTTGTTGACTTCTATTAGTGCAGAAGCTCAGGGCAAAGATTTTTGGGTGCCCCTAATGCAAGTAACATCCTGTTCTACCAGTTCACACACCTAGCTGAGGGAAAATTGATTCCCCCACACTTTAGAACTTCACCCCAATCTCTTCGCCTTGCTCCCTTCCTCCTTTAAGACTACTCGACTGCCCTCCACCCGATCGTCTCGAGGCCCTGACGTGAGAGGTGCTGCATGAATGTAATTTGCTGGTTTCTATAATAATAATCCTTGCATTTGATGTAGCGCTCGTCACATCTTGTCTGTCTCAAAGCGCTTCACAGAATATACTGTAAAGTATACAAGTGGTACACAAGAAGCTTGAGCTACAGCTCTCAGGTAAAGCAAGGGATGGATATACTACAATAAATTTAATCTGCCTTACTCTCAGGTGAGTACATCAGGAAGTACTGGGAATTTAAACCTCCAAGGTTGACCTTTCTGAATTGTTTACACACCAGCCATATACTCTCTGACACTAGCAGCAGTCAGAACCATCACTAATCCTTGCGGGTGATCAGGATATGCTGTAGAAACTATTTTGTAGTCAAAGAATGTCCCCCACACACAGTGAAAGCTGTGAAATGGAATGATTGATTTGTTGGCCAGGATACTAGTAGAAACACAACCCAACGCTGGATGGTGCTATACCAGGATTATTATTGACCACTTATTTCAGGACTGAAAGAGAATTTGAACACCAGAAGTAAAAAGGATAATCAGATTATTTATTCCAATATAGTGTTATGAAATAAACTGTACATTGTCACAGATTTATATTATCCAGCCTAAAAAATTGACAGGATTAGGGTTTGCTGTTCAGCGAAAGTCACAAAGCATTCAGAATGACCTGTGAGTGTTTGGATTCTGCCAGCAACACTGCAACTGGTGATTAAAAAAAGTTTCTACTTTGCATGCAAAAAAAGTGGCGTGTGGGCGGCGGAATAAAGAGAGTGAGGAATGTAACTTGAGGTGTCTGAACCGAGGAAGGAAAAATACAAGACGACCAGAGTTCTAATTCTATTAAACAAAGTCACAAACAGCTAGGTAGACACTGTTAGTTACAACCCTCAACCGTGACATTGCGAGTGCAGTTTTGTGTTGTGTGGGAGGGTGGCTGGTTTGGAAGGGACAACACAAGTAGTTTCTTTCAACAAAGTGGGAGGAGGTGTTTGCAAACCTGCTTAAGAGAAAGATCCAGCTGAGAGGCTTTGCCAAAAGATAAGCTATGGGAGGTGGGGGACAGGAAGGGGTCATGTAAAGATCAGTAGGACCGACTACATTTTATTAGGATTCCAATAAAATATACAATCAATTGGACCATGTACTAAAAGTGGTAATTGGGTTTAAACCAGTTAACATTGATGTTAACTCGCTTGCCAACATAATCTCATTTACTGCACCTTCCCTCCCTGATACAGCTGCTACAATCACCCCCTAGCTCTGCCCCACTGCCACAGGTCCCATCTCCCAAAGGAGAACCCAGCTCATACAGCAGCCAGGTGCATCTCATTACACTCAATAAATTCGATTCTACCATCAACTCACTGGCCAAACAAGGACCTGATGTTGCTTATAACAAATCTGTGAATGGACAGTGCTGCAGTGAAGTTGTTGCCATTTTCCCTGCGTAAAGGCCAAGTTTATCAGATCACAGGGTGTCAGACCCACTAGGCTCATCTGATTTCATGCTTGCACAATACTCCCCCACCACAAGTCTCTTTTGATGACCTTTTTAACCATTACAACCTGGTTCCTAGAATATCCAGCATCAACTGGGTTTGGGGTTTGATTCCCTTCACTCACTCAGCCCTACACTCGGTTCGATGAAATGGGTGTTGGGAGATAGTTTGGATCACGATATATCAAACGCCTGCCAGGATGGTGAAAGGTGAACTAGATGGACCGTGGTCTTCTAGCAATTAGGTTCTTATAATTAAGAAAATACAAAAAGACATAAAAAATTTGAATTGTCAGTTAATAACTGGCAAAACAATTCTCCACCTAAATAAACAGCCGCAAAGCACAAACTAAACTGGATCTTCGTCGCAAAGCGTATTGTGTAAACGAGGCTCTCCTGAAAAAAAAATCTAATTGTGGAATGTTTATATCACAACATCTAGTTAGACCTTTATCTCTTGAGTATTCTCACAGGTGTGTGAGGGAGCGAGGGAAAGTGGTCAGTGGTCTTGAGGGGGGGGGAAAGGGAAGAAATGTTACCGTTCACTGCAAGACTCCCGTCACTAATGACGTATAAATGAAGGAGAGTGAGCCATGAACAAAAAATTTAATCGCTTACAAGTAAAGGAATGTTGTGCAACTTGGATCATCCTCCCCTCACTCGGAAAGTCCTTACCGACACGTTAAACATGGTTTAAATACAAGCATTAAACATTTACGGAGGATGGATTGGAAGGAAAACATTTATTTGTGTGGCTATATACAGTGCATTAATAACAAATCAAGATCACACCCATTCACTTAGTGTTTAAATGAACAGCTGAGTGGGTGAGTGGGGTGCACAAAGACCTCACAGAGGGGCAGTTTTATTATTAGTTAATTTTTTTAAAAAAAGTTCAACACTACAAAACAAATTATTACTGTTTTTTATATTTTAAAAAACAGAAGTGTGCCGATGTTGAATTCTGAATGAATAAGGTTTGGATCAGCTGCAGAGTAAGTAGCTGTGTATTTGAGAACTCTTTCGGGGAGGGTGGGGGTGGTCGGGGCGGAGGGGAAACGTGGGAATAGGAGGAGGCCATTCAACCCCTCGAGTCTGTTACACCGCTCCTTTAGATCCTGGCTGATCTGTACCTCAACTTCAATTACCCTCCTTTGCCCCTTGATACCCTGACCTAACAAATATCTATGCACCTCAGTCTTGAAAATTGGGGAAGAGGAAAAATATCTCTGGATACAGTTTGGGACAGGACATGTGCCTGCGAGGGCCAGGATAGCAGGTGAACTGGATGGACCTTTGTCCTATGTTGTCATACAGACTTGGCATAATTTGTGACCTGACCGCGCTGTGGAGGAAGGGGGTGGGGAGGAGGAAATCACCGTCAAGCACTGGCTAAACAGACTACAGCTGAGCAGAGGGAGATCTCACTGGAAGCAGCATGCAATTCTGGGTGAAGCCATGGGACATTTCCAATGTCACACATATATGGGGGGGGGGGGGATCTTATGGCGTGACAATGGGATACACACCCTCACTTCTCTTATAATAATAATAATAATCCTTGCATTTGATATAGTGCCTTATCACATTGTGAGAAAAGTAGTGTCCCACAGTCGTGGATTGAGTGACCAAATTATTATTTTTAAAAAGGATTATTTATTACCCCTGTAAACGTGATCTTGGCAATTAATTAACAACCGGGTTCCTACTGACTGTTAGGTAAACACAGGCGTGTGGAGGCTTGCCCTGCCCGGGAATCAAACCCAGGTCCTCTCGCTTGGTAGGCGAGTGCGCTCACCTCTACGCTACAGACTCCACTGTATAAATACAATGGCAGGGATCCTCCCAAACACTAACACACTAGGTTTTACTCTTAGAATCAACGGCTGGCGGTCATTAACCCCTTCCTTATCTCGCTGAATCAAAGCTCGAGGCAAGCATTGAACTGCCAACCAGCAGGGGGCCACATCACCTCTTCAGAACCTCACCTCTCTCGGTTGCTCTCCCGCCATAAATCACCCAAACCAACAATAATAATCCTTGCATTTGATATAAGTCTTTGAGACGTCTCAAAGCGCTTCACAGAATATATTGCAAAGTGAATTGACTGTGTTTTTGTGGGCAGCAATGTCCCACAAACAGTCGTGGAGAGACTGGCCATTGTTTTTGTGTGATGTAACACTTTCAGGACATTGACTTTGATTTTTTTTAAGGGAGGAGGAGTGGTTTTAAAAACATTTAGAAGACATCTGGAATATGGACAGCAAAAAACAAAGTAATAATAATAGCAAGGGTTGCAAGTATATTTTGAAAAGGTAAGAGTTTACCAATTCAGGGCTATATTAATAGAACAAATCCATTCTTTGAAAATCTACTTTTCTTCTTATCTTAAGTATTCAACAGGCATGTGAACTGTGGCTTTGCTCTCTCTCGCATTTAGCTCGATATTTGAAAGTTACCGTTAACTAGAGCAAAATGCCGTCTGATTTTCTAACGACCGAAAAAAAAGATTTAATCATAGATACATTGTTTTTGTGTATGTACATTTTTCTTCCCCCCCCCCCCCCCCCCCCCACCCGGCGAAAAAAGAGACCGCAATTAATTCCATAAAAAGCGATATTTTGCAAATAGGACATGTGGAATTTAAGGTGAGGAGTTTAATAAACGGATTTGTTCAAACCAAGAAAAAAAAGTGGTAAAAGTCCCATCTGTTAAGACTTCCCAATCCTTCCACTGAGGAATGTTCCAGAGTTTACGGGAGTAATCTCGCTGTACCGATCGCGAAGGAGGAAAATTCTGTTCCCAACATGGTTCTCGTCTCTCCCACACACACACACACACACACACACACACACACACACACAGCCAGCCAGAGTAGGATCAGAGTTCAGGGAACCGGCTGGGATCTTCTCGATAGTCACTTGGAATACTGAAGATGGACTCATCAAATCCATCGTATCGGAATTCCTGAAACGTCACAGTGGCAGTGATGGTCGGAAACACAGGGATGTCTGCAGACAAACCACAATTAGTTAAGACACAAGGCACACGTCAATAAGGATCCCTGCGTTTGAGAGATGACTCACAATGCTTTATGGAATGTATATTCTATAGAATACATTTTGCCCACAAAATAGTCACTACCCTCACAGGTACCGTATATCCCCGTGAAACGATTTTGAGACGTCTCAACGACGTGATAAGGCGTCATATCAAACGCGAGGACTATATTATTAATATATTGCATAAAAAATATATTGTAAAGTGTATTCTTTATTATTAATAACTTCACAGCAAGACGTTTACCCAAAAGACCTCTAGCTTAATCACATCTCAATTTCGTTCAGTATTAGTGAAATAACTATAACATTTGGAACATTTTAAAGTTCTTCATGGGAAATAAATTCCCTTCACACTCCCTTCCCCTCAGTGAGTGACACCCAGCTGCCTCCCGCCCAATACAATATGCTGCTTACCTAGTTTAACAGGGAATCCTGGTGGAAGTTTCATCTGAACAAATTCTCTGAGTTTATTAAAGTGCTTGAAGGGTGCTATGACCTCTAAAACATTCAGTAACCTGGGCGGGCGGTGAGGGATAAAACAGATAGACAGCATAAGTCAGAACACACGATGGAGACAGTTTAATACAAGCCCACGCACCTAATATAATAATCTTTGCGTTTGATATAGCGCCTTATCAAGTCGTCGAGACACCTCAAAGTGCTCCACAGGATGTGGTGTAAAATTAATTGACTGGATGTTTTGTGGACGAAATGCAGCAGCCAGTTGCGCACAGCGGTGTCCCGTAAACGGCCGTGAATTGAGTGATCAAATTATTAGAGTTTGACAGATGAGCCTGGCTGCGCTTGCTGCCATCAGCAGGGAGAGAGACAGAGAGAGAGCCCTGGATATATTGCAGACCTCAGCCTGGCTCAGGAACCAGGCTAGAGACCGTCACACAGCTCTGGCTCGATTCCGTTCCAAGGCAGGTCACCACACAGCCAGTTCGGCTCGGAGGAGACCCCGCTTCCCCCCGCACTCCCCCCTCTGCAGGCTGGCGGAAGGAGGGGAAGGATTAAAATGACCTCTGCGCGTCTAAAGTGTGAACTTTCCCTGGTTGGAAAGCCTCCCCGCTGTGGCTACTTACGAATCGATGCCGAGAGGAAACTCCTGGCTCATGGCTATGGTGGCTTTGAAGTTTTTCTTGCTCTCTTTGCACACCAGCTCTCTTCCAAGGTGAGGAGCTCTGTCATTCAATCAGATTTACAGAGTGAACACACACACACACATACACAAACAACCAGTCAGAATGTTAACAGCTACATTCAAAGCACTCAGTTTATCGGAAAAATCCTTGCGTCATCCAATTTACCATCTCACACGTCACTGCCAACTATGTACAGTCATACATAGTGACTGTATTTTAGGCTTCACAAAAGGCATGCAGTAAAAGCACAGTTTATCGGGAGCATTGTCAGCCAGACAAACAGGAGAAACTCCCTTCTCTTTTCCAACAGCGGCTTCACGGGATTAGAACAAACAGACGGGACTTTAGCTTAATCCCAGACGATGCAGTGCTGCCCTAGTCCTCTCCTCATCGAGTCAGCATCAGCTCAGAGCTTCACAACTCAGCCACCACACCACCCACACCTGGCCACTGGGTCCACACAGTCCACAGCAGTGAGTGAATGGTGTACGTACCCGAGCAGTTGTGCATGTGTGTGAGCTGGGTTATAGATAGAAACATAAACAGGAGAAGGTCATTCAGCCCCTCGAGCCTGTTCTGCCATTGTATAAGATCAGGGCTGAGCTGTACCTCAACTCCAATCCCCTGCCCTGTATCCCTTCATACCCTGACCTAACAAATATCTCTCTCTCACACACAGACACACACCAAAGTCCCTCCCCTGCAAGGTACTCTAGAATCACCAAATTAACACGTCAGATCAAATGACTGATTTAAATCCTCTTCCACCCCATTGCCGCTGCTACCAAACAAGCATTAGTTACTGGACTGTGAGTAATATAACAATAATAATCCTTGCATTTGATACAGCGCTTTTCACATCTAATCAACGTCCCAAAGCGCTATACAGAATATACTGTCAAGTGAATTGACTGTATATTTGTGGGCGAAACGCAGCAGCCAATTGCGCAAAGCAGCGTCCCCACAAACAGCCGTGGATTGAAATGACCAATTGTATTATTGTGGGGGTTTTGGGAGGGATTATTATACTCACTTTCCAGGCTCTGCCGAGATGTACTCCTCCCAAGTGATTGTGTTGGCTGGAGGAGCAGTGAGGGACTGCCTACGCACAGGCTGTCCAGGGAGAGAGAGAGAGAGAGAGGGAGGGAGGGAATTTAGTCACTAACCCTGCAGCAGCAACAACAAATTACATTTACACGACGAGAGGACGTCCCTAAGCGCTGGGCAGTCAGGGATTGGGACCCGAGCTGGGAATTGGGATGAGGAGGGGTGGAGAGCGGTGAGAGTGAGAGAGTGGCCAAAGGCATGGTCGAAGAGGAGGGTCTTGAATGAGGCAAGGGAGCGCGATGGAGGGTCTGTGGGATGAAGTTCCAAAGCGTATGAATGAGCCTGGAGGAACTCCTGAAGGCTGAATTATACTGAGAGAAGCAGGATACCACATACAGTCAAGTCACAGAGTGATCGACCAACTTTATTTTGGGGGGATTGTTGGCCAAGACACCGAGAGAGAGAGAGAGAGAGATATACCCCCACGGGAACTTTAACATCCACCTGAACAGGCAGAGAGAGGGGAGCTCGGTTTAACATCACATCCAAAGGATGGAATGCACACAACAGAATGAGATTCACCTCGAAGCTTTGCTCCATTAAACTTCCTCCTTTGCTCAGGCTTTCCATTATTGCCTTATTTCGTAGAATATCCTCTTCACTGAGGTGTTCACGGCGTTTTCTGGATTCCAGAACGAGGCCGTTTACAGAATAAAACTCTGCCAGGAAGTTCCCCACTCGCTCCTACCAATAAAACCAAACAAACACTTAAACGAACAATTCTGACATTTGGTCCAGCGCCTTTCACATCAGGCGGACGTCCCAAAGCGCCTCGCGGGATATCACGCAAAGTGGAGCGACCGTACTTTGTGGGCAACAAATAACACATACATAAGTTGGAAAAACACATTAACACTAAATTACATATACATTATTGGCAGCACTTAATACAAATGACACAACTGGTAATCAGTCGTCATAACCCCCTCTACACAAACCCAGTTACTAAACCTTCGTACTGTTTTGTCCTCCCGGAAAAGCCAGCCAGTCTGTGCCCGCGTGAAGGTGATGGATTTCGTAGATAATGTTGCAGAATAAATATCGCTGCTCATTAAAATATCTACCTCCTCTTCAGTCTCCATCTCAGATTCCTGAAAGGAAATCATTCGCAGGTGAGGGATCTTCATGGGTAAGCTCAATCGTTCTCGAGGCTCGATCTCGGGGGAGGGGAGGATACCACGGTCATCACAGAAATGGGATACTTAGGGGTGTAGTGGGTCACAAGAATAATCCTTGCATTAGATATAGCGCCTTATTAGGGCTTCAAGCCATCTCAAAGCGCTTCATGGAATAGACTGCAAAGTGTAGTGACTGTATATTTTGCGGGTGAAACCAGCAGCAATTGCACACAGCAGGGTCCCAAAAACAGTTGTGGATTGAGTGACCAAATTATCTTATTTTTAAAAAAACGGATTACAGTAAAACCTCGATACCCCGGCTCGGTTGGGCCCACGTACCTCCCGGATTTCGGAGTTTGCCGGTATTTAGAACCTAACCTAGGTTGTAAACACTGAAGCCAAACAATGGCCGCACAGCACCCACAGTGCCAGGTGAGTAAACAGAGAGCAGCTGCCCTGAATTTTGGGGGATTTACAAGAGATTGGAAAAAAATTAATGGTGTTTGTATACTGAAACCTTGCTGGTTTTAGGGAGTTGTCGGCTTTCGGAATGTCGTATTATCGAGGTTTTATTGTATTATCCCCGGAAAAGTGATCCACTAATCCGACTAACCGTCACGTTCCTACTTACTGCCGGGTAAACAGAGGCGTGTGGAGTAAGGAAACTCGCCCAAAGTTTTTCCCCCGCCAGGGAACCGAACCCAGGTCCTCTCACTTGCGAGGTGAGCGCTCTAACCACTGAGCTACAGGGACTCCAAGACATGAATACGTTTGCGGCAAAGCTAAAGCTATTTACAATTACCGAGGCCACCGCAGCGTTCAGGGAACAAACACACTTGAGCGTACATCCTGTGCACTCAACCTAATCATTCCACAACAGGCAGATTAGGAGCGAATCTAATCAAAGAGATTACACACACTCAGCTCCTGGTGTGAGGCAGCTCACCTCGTGGTGTATTCGCTGGTAGACTTTCTGCTCGTTGTCTAACACTATGAAAGATTCGGATGGCGCTGCGTCACCATTGAAAATGAAGCTCAAGTCACCCCGTTGGCACTTCATGTCAGTGAAGTCTATCAGAGTCGTGTCCAGCCTATAAACGTACAGCAACAACAGGGAGGCCTTAGTTAGCAGTTAGGAGCAAAGGAACAGGAGGAAGGCAGTCAGCCGATCAAATAGCCTATGGGCATTTGTCTCTCCCTTACACAAGTATCATTTTGTTGCCGTTTAAATATCGCAGTTGATTCTGCCTCCAAAACCTTCTTTGGCATTGTGCTTGCATTTGATATGACTAACGCCTTATCGCAACTTTTACATGTCTAAAGGTGCTTCACAGGATCAGCAAAGTGTATTGCCTGTATGTGTTGTGCGCATTACCATCTGTGTGAAGGAATCTTTTTCTGATATCACTGCTAATTGGTTTAGCTCTAATGTTCAGGCTATAGTCCTGTTTTGAATTCCCTGCTACAATTCAAATCTGATCCAAATCATGAATTGGGAGAGAGAGTGACCACAAAGTGCTGTCCCCACCCCCACCTTTTACAAAACAGCGACACAAGCCTGCAGAGGAGCTGAAACAAGCTGTCAAGAGATGGATTTTGTCTCCTCACTCAACCCATGTTAAGGAAGATGCGTTACCAAACATGGTGATGGGTTATTATCTGCCACGAAAATGATGACGCTTACACAACAACACACACACGCACGAGCCAGAGATCTCCTGGACATCCGAATACAGTTATATACTGAATACAATCAAGTACTTCTAAATACAATTATTATAATGCAGTTTGTGGAGACCATGTACATGAAATATTAACACAAAATGCCGCTAGGTTAACTAAACAGAGGTAAAGTGATGAAACCAGTTGCGAAACCAACTTACCTGATGTTTATACCCTGTTTGTAAATTTTACAAGCATCTGAAGGCAGAATTCTGGAAAGTAAAGGCACTGTAAAGAGAAAGAATAATCATGAGTCTGGGGACTTACTAAGGCAGATTAAGATAAAATAAAATATTAACACAAAAATTTCAGAGCTAAACTGATTTATCAATATGCATATTGTGTAAAGAAATCTAAAACTCCAAATCGTGAATACGTTTGCGGCAAAGCTAAAGCTATTTACAACTACTAAATATTTACAACAACAAAATACAACACAATTGCATTTATAGAACGTCAGGAGGACATCCCAGAGCCCTGAACAGTCAGGTCAGGACCCTAGCAAGGAGGAGGGGCAGGGTAGGGGGGAGAGAGTTAAGAGGTGGGGAAGAAAGTTAGGAGGGCAGCAGAAGGCATGACAAAAGAGGAGGGTCTTGAAGGAGGAAAAGAAGGAAGCAAGGTGAAGGGACTGTAGAATGGAGTTCCAGAGTGGTGAAGAGAGGCTGAAAGCCTGGTTACTGATGGTAGGGCGTGTAGGGGCAGGGGACATGGAGCAGACCGGAGCCCGCTGAACAGAGGGGGCGGGGAGGACAGCAGGTCAGAAGGATAGGAGGGAGTAAGGCCATGAATGGCCTTGAAACAGAGGACAAAGATCTTGAATTTGATTCACTGGGGGGATGGCGAGCCAATGGAGCCAGGTGAGGGTGGGACAACTAAATTACATTTGTATACCGCCTTTCACATCGGGAGGACATCCAAAAATGCAATAAGAACGAGTGACAAATTGCTTAGAACAAAAGCATTTAATAATAATCCTTGTATTTGATACAACACCTTATTATGGGGATCTGTAGAGCACTCGCCTTGCAAGTGCTCTACAGAGATCTGGGTTCGATTCCAGGCAGGGTGAGACCTTGGGACAGTTTCCTTATTCCACATACTTAATAATAATCCCTCCCCACAAAAAATTGGTCATTTCAATCCACAACTATTTGTTGGACGCTGCTGGGCGCAATTGGCTGCCATGCTTTGCCCACAAATATACAGTCAATTCACTTTACCTTATATTCTGTGAAGCGCTTTGAGACGTCTAGAAGACATGAAAAGCGCTATATCAAATGCAAGGATTATTATTATTTTTAAACACAAAATAAACTGTTGGTGCAGAAGGCAGTCAACACTTACCCCAGCTTTGAAAATCCCAGTGGAGCTCTAAATAGAAGTCCCCTAGCTAGAAAATAAAACATGTCAGTGTGATCACTGCGCTACTTAAACATTTCCTTTCTCTCCTCAGCAAAGATGGGTTTCCCCATAGCGCCCCCGAAAACAGCCACTGAAGAACACCAGCTTGGGTTACATTATACGATCACCTAAAATTTAGGCACTCTCTCTGAGACACCGTTAATGTTTTCATTAAGGCCGTGATCAGAAGTCCTCGAACCACTTTGATCACTTCTCGTCCATTCAATGACAACAACAGCAACTTGCATTTATACAGATCCGCTCTCGCAGGATACAATGGTGGAGCGCGATGCAGAGTCAGAGGGAGGTGACCATAGGCACAGTCGAAAAGGAAGATCTTCAGGCGTGATCTCAAGATGGGCAAGGAAAGGGCAAAGGCGGGAGGGGGGGGTGGATAGAGGAAGAGAGTTCCAAGGGGTTTGGGGCGCAGTGGCTGAATTTGTGGCCACCGGTGGTGGAATGGAAGGCAGTTGAGCAGAGGCAGCGGAGAGGGGAGCTTTACTTTAAGTTATTTGAGTCTGAGGTGACATCAGAAGCACAACAATGCTGTGCTGTTGGAGGCTAGGGCTCACAAGATCACAACACAGACTGGGTGACGGTGAGTTACAAAACTGACCAGTAGGTGTTGTGCATGAGCAGACACGTTGTAAATGAGGGACGGTGAGGGAAACAGATTTGATAGTAGCTTTCAAAAGGGAATTGCATACGTATTTGAAACGGAAAAATTTCCAAGGCTGTGGGGAAAGATCGGAGCAGTGGGACCAGTTGGATAGCTCGTTCAAAGAGCTGCCACATGCATGAAGGCCTCCTTCTGTGCTGTGGGATTCCACGATTCTAAGCATTTTGCCCCGTTCCTTGGCAGAAATAGCCTCCATTACATTACAGTAATCCGCGAGGGAAGCTATGGGATCGGGTGGGGTGAATAGAGTCAATTCACTTTGCAGTATATGCTGTGAAGTACTCTGAGACATCTCGAAGACATCTCCATATCTATATGGAATATAGTTCCATAGTAGTAGAACTATATCAAATGCAAGGATTATTATTATTTTAAATGAAGCAGACACATGCTGAATTAGCACAGACCTCAATTCTAATGCTGCCAATTTGAGACCCTCTTTAATCTCAAGGGTTTATGACTTCTGCAATTGTGTTCTTTACACAGCATAATAATATTTGCATTTGATATAATACCTTATCACGTCCTTGAGAGGTCTCGTCTCAACGCGCTTCACAGAATATACTGTAAAGTGGAGTGACTGTATTTTGTGGGCGAAACGCCACACAGCAGAGTAAGACGAGCCTTCAACCTAAGTGATATTATTAGCTACCTGCTTTTAATATCAAGAGCTAAATTTATCCTGCAAGACTCTCTGACCCAGCAATTCCAAAGCATGGGTCCCGAGGGGACTCCAGTGACAATCAGTCAACCTCACCTCTTTCAGAGCTTTAAGTAATCGAGGCCGTTTCTCCTCTACGTTCTCTCTCGATTGCTGCTTAAGTTTCCGTAGCAAAGCCGTGACTGCAAACAAACACAAATGGCCAGGATTTCGTTAAAGCTAGAATACTGTGTGATTGAAGATATATTTCGATCCAACAACAACTTGCATTTATATCGCCAACAAGTCAACAACAACAACAGCTTGCATTTACATCACCCACCCACCCTCAGGCAGTGTAACAACCCAGAGTGCTTAAACCTCTATAAATTTTTATATCTACAGGTATCCCGCCCCAACCGCGGCCTCACCAACCATGAAACGCACGCATCCACAGTTTGCTAAATGCCGACAACCCTCGCAAACTGCATTTTGTGTTTGGCGCGTCCGCGATTTAAATCTGCGGGTTTAAATTTTCAAGTTCAGCATAGCGTATAGCACTAGGGCCCAGCTGCTGTGTCGCAATCAACCAGCGAGATGTCGCTTCTCTCTTAGGATTAAGGTAATTATCCGTTGATTTCTCTCCCCCACCCCGTGTCACCCACTCCCACCACCCTCCGTGTCACCCACCCCCCTCCCCACCCTCCGTGTCACCCACCCCCCGTGTCACCCACCCCCCTCCCCACCCTCCGTGTCACCCACCCCCCTCCGTGTCACCCACCCCCCTCCCCACCCTCCGTGTCACCCACCCCCCTCCCCACCCTCCGTGTCACCCACCCCCCTCCCCACCCTCCGTGTCACCCACCCCCCTCCGTGTCACCCACCCCCCTCCCCACCCTCCGTGTCACCCACCCCCCTCCCCACCCTCCGTGTCACCCACCCCCCTCCCCACCCTCCGTGTCACCCACCCCTCCCCACCACCCTCCGTGTCACCCACCCCCCTCCCCACCCTCCGTGTCACCCACCCCCCTCCCCACCCTCCGTGTCACCCACCCCCCTCCGTGTCACCCACCCCCCTCCCCACCCTCCGTGTCACCCACCCCCCTCCCCACCCTCCGTGTCACCCCCCTCCCCACCACCCTCCGTGTCACCCACCCCCCTCCCCACCACCCTCCGTGTCACCCACCCCCCTCCCCACCACCCTCCGTGTCACCCACCCCCCTCCCCACCACCCTCCGTGTCACCCACCCCCCTCCCCACCACCCTCCGTGTCACCCACCCCCCTCCCCACCACCCTCCGTGTCACTCATCCCCCTCCCCACCCTCCGTGTCACCCACCCCCCTCCCCACCCTCCGTGTCACCCCCCTCCCCACCACCCTCCGTGTCACCCACCCCCACCACCCTCCGTGTCACCCACCCCCCTCCCCACCCTCCGTGTCACCCACCCCCTTCCCCACCCTCCGTGTCACCCACCACCACCACCCTCCGTGTCACCCACCCCCACCACCCTCCGTGTCACCCACCCCCCTCCCCACCCTCCATGTCACCCACCCCCCTCCCCACCCTCTGTGTCACCCACCCCCACCACCCTCCATGTCACCCACCCCCCTCCCCACCCTCCATGTCACCCACCCCCCGTGTCACCCACAACCCCGACACTCTCCGTGTCACCCACCCCACCCTCCATGTCACCCCCCACCCCATCCTCCGTGTCACCCACCCCCCCCATCCTCCGTGTCACCCACCCCCCCCATCCTCCATGTCATGCAACTTCCCCCTCCCCCCATGTCACCCACACACCCCCACCCTCCGTGTCACCCACCCACCCCCTCCACCCTCCGTGTCATTCACCATGATTTCTCTCGCTCTCTGTAGAGAGTCAGTCAGACAGCCTCGCAGATTGCTGCAGATGCGCCCAAACTTACTCCCCCTATCCCCATGTATGTTATAACTGTATGTGGAGCTCCTGTGGCTCAGTGGTTAGAGCACTTGTCTTGCAAGTTGGGGAGACCAAGCTGGAGAGATCTGTGTTCGAATCCAGGCAGGTCAGGGCGAAACCTTGGGCAAGTTTCCTTACTCCACACACACGCCTAATAATAATCCCTCCAAAAAAAAACACAATAATAAAATTGGTCATTTCAATCCACGATTGCGTGTGGGACACTGCTGTGCGTATATGGCTGCCGCGATTCTCCCACAAATATATAGTCAATTCATTTTACAGTATATTC
Source organism: Hydrolagus colliei (assembly GCA_035084275.1). NCBI lineage: Eukaryota > Metazoa > Chordata > Chondrichthyes > Chimaeriformes > Chimaeridae > Hydrolagus > Hydrolagus colliei. Next base: position 3,451,463 of record CM068749.1, on the reverse strand, counting down.
TGTGAAGCACTTTGGGACGTTGATAAAATGTGGAAAGTGCTATATCAAATGCAAGGATTATTATTATTGTGTGTTTTTTTGTGTTTAGTTTTACTAAACGCGGACTTACTCCCCGTATCCCCATGTTTGCCACAGGGCCCTGCATTTCCCAACCGCGATGTTACCAACCACGGAGGTTTAGAGGAACATATCCTGCGCTGTTGTATTTTATTCAAAAGGTACTGTGAATGAAAGGAGTTGTAAAAGCAAAAAACTGTTAACATTGTCAGGCCAAAATGATATTGATACAATTCAATTATATAATCCAGATCCTGTCAATGGAGACACTGAGTTAGGACCACTCAGTGGTTCAAGGTGGACCTTAAGATATCTTCCTGCTGCAAGTTCCAAGTAACGAGTGGTAATCCCTCCCAGGCAATGGAGCAAATTAGCTGCCTATATAATATTCACGTCATTTCTAATTACTCTCATTCCTTCATTCCATGAATGAAAAATTCCCTAAAAAAAAATCACTCGACCCACTGCTGTTTGTGGGACACTGTTGTGAACTGGCTGCTGTCACCCCCCACACCTCCAACCCCCCCCCCCCCCGCCCCTATATACAGTCACTACACTTTATAGAATATTCTGTGAAGCACTTTAAGACGTGTCAACAACATGCTAAGGTGTTACATCAAATGCAAGTTTTTGTTATTGTTAATAATACTTGTAATACTAATAAAAAGTTTATTGTCTTAAGAGGTACTCCATGAATTTAAGTGGTTGGAAAAAAATCACTGCCAGGTTTCTGCTTCACATAATAGATGTACTTGTGATAATAGTAATCCTTGTTTGCATTTGATGTAGCACCTTATCATGTTTGAGACAACTTAAAAGCGCTTCGCTGAACATGCACAGAAGCTACTGTACAATGTACAGTAAACACACAAGATGCATTATGCATTTAAATAGATATGAAAGTTGCAATCCCACAGTACAACAATCCTTTCTCTCTTAATCGCTTCTCTCGGATCCTCTGATATTAAATTGAACAATATGTGCTTGCAATCAGTCTTCCAACTAGCCACCATTTTAGAGGTACACACAAAGGTACTTTGTTACTCCCTCCAGTTAGATAAAATGGCAGCTGTGTGCAACATCAGAAGATAAAATGACAACAAAATTATTGTAGATTATTACACGGATTAAACGAGAATACCAGAAAGAGTTCTGACTCTTGTTCAGAGTGAAGCTATCAAAAAGATGCTGGTACCCTAGAAAGTTATCTGAGTCGGACTTTAAACCTTACAATATGTTCCTCATGCACGTTGATGTACTCAAGGAATTTTTGTACATGATATGTTCTGCTCTCCGACAGCAGAGACTCCAGTTCTGACCCATTTCACAACTCTGTAGTTTAATGGTTAGAGCACTCGCCTCACAAGTGAAGGGTCCCGAGTTCGATACATGGGCGGAGCGAAACCAAGGGAAAATTTCCTAACTCTGCACGCCACCATTTAGTTAGCAGCAAGTCGGAACCCTTGTCGTTTGGTAGATCGCTTTCTGGGTTGGGGGGGGGGGTAATTTTCCCTATAAATAAATAATACCAATTTGCTCACTCAAACCATGACTGTTTGTGGGACACTCCTGTTTGCCATGAGCAAGCAGGCTCTTTTTGGCAAGGAGCGAATTTCAACAAACATTGAAGTCAGCGTAAAATGCAACTACGCTTTCAGCCATAAAACCATTGATGCACATTGTTACTTTGATAAAGCAATCAATCATTCTCCATAATACTTCTACTTTATACTCCTGGCCAGGTTCCACTTTCTCCCAGTTCCCACACCATACTCATCAGGCCCCCAATCCTCACCCCATAAAACAGTCCCACAAATAGTTGTAAATTGAGTGACCAATTTATTAAAAAAATTTAGGTAATTATTATCCCCCAAAAGTGATCCGTCAATCTACCAACAACCGATTCTGTATTTACTGCTTGATAAACAGAGGCATGTGGAGTAAGGAAACTTAGCTCACGTTTCGCCCTGCCTGAGAATGCGAGGCAAGTTCTCTCACCACTGCACTACAGGACTCTACTCTTTCACCAGGCCTTCGGTCAACACCTATAAAATCTCCCCCTCCTTTTGGCTCCTAAGGACCCCCTTCATCTTTGTGAAATGTTTCAACTGAAAACTTGTCAGGATAAGGGGAAATTGTTGCTGGGCATTGATTTTCAAGGCTCGAATGCAACCCTTTGTACATACGACACATTGGAAGTAGAAAAACTGATGATCAAAAAAAAACTGGACCAACATTCATTACAGATCTCAATAACGATCCATAATGAATGTTGCAAGTAATCCAGGGAGGATAGGAGGCAAAAAGCGATTAGATACCAAATCAAATCAATACTAATTCTAAAGTGGGTCACTTCAGATGTAATTGCCATATACACCCTCCCATTCCACCAGTGGCTCATTCCCTACATATGTACATCCCCTTAAATAACAACATTAAACCTTGCATTTGATATAGCGTCTTATCACATCCTTGAGATATCTCAAACATGTGTGTACAAAAATGATACTTTTTATAATATTGTTTGAATGCTTACTTCATTCCTGCAGGTGATCTGATAAGAAATACATTAATTTAAGGAATTATTTGCTCAAATGAACCAATAAATATTCAAGAAGGTTATCTATCCCATTACAAATTCTGCAATCTCTGAATTGTCAACCTCGGTTTAAATAATTAAGAACCAGTATTGGAACCAAAGATGTACAATCCCACCATAATAATGCTAATTATTATCATTAACATACCAGGTGATATTCCCTACATTTTCGCAATTGTGTCTGTCATAGGATCTTTCACATCCACCTGAATGTGCAAACTGGAGCTCAGTTCAATGTCAAGCAAGACACCGGCAATAAGGCTGCACTTATCCAATTGTGCAATGCAGTTTCAGCCTGGAATTTAAACAGAAAGTATAGGCTAGCAGAATCGTGAATGCTGACACAGACCCAACTATCTGATGTACTCTACTGCTGAGCTAGATGCTATAATTGGACTGGGAACAAGGAAAACAGCTGTCAGCGCATTGCTACTGGTAAATCTATGTGTACTTGTTGCCTGCACTAAATCAGCTACAAATTATTCCACCCACTGTATACAAGTCAAGTCTGTAATGCAACTACACATTTCACAATAAACCTTCATCTTCTAGTCATTTCTGACGAGAAGATGGAAAGATTAGAAAGATTAACTGCATGAATAAACTTCTCAGAATTTATGACAATTACAATTTACACCAAACTTTGAACCTTTAAATGTTTAAATTAAAAGTGGAAACAGTAACAACAGATTATACAGCGTCTTTCACATCAGGACAGTCAGAGATTTGGACCCAAGCAGGGGGTTGGGTTTAAGGAGGGCAGGGTGGGTAGGAGAGTGACCGAAGGCACGGTTGAAGAGAAGGATCTTGAGTCAGGCCTTGAAAGCAGGAAGGCCTCTCCTTTGCATAAACAAGAGACGCTGAGGGCAAGTTTCCAGATACCATACGTAGGCCAGTCCATCAAGAACACGGGTTGAAAGAACACATGGTAACAACTTGCTAAAGATTCCAGAGGTATGGAAGAGTATCAATGTGTGACAGCAGTGGGCGCTTCCAAGAAATACCCATGGACCAGAATAACTCAAAGCAACAGCAAATAAAACCCAACATGATAGGCAACTGATCGGGCCTTCAGCCTCTCTGACCCCACCCTTTGGAACTCCAGCCCAGTCCCTTTGCCTTGCTCCCTCCTATGCCTCCTTTAAGGCAAATCAAGACCCTCCTCTTTGATCGTTCCTTCGGCCACCCCTCCTACAACAACAACAAAATTGCACGTATATAGCACCTTTCAAGTCACGAGGACGTCCCAAAGTGCTGAACAGTCAGGTCGGAACCCAAGCCGGGGGGGGGGGGGGGGTAGGAGGAAGGGAGAGTGGGAATAGTGGGGGAGTTGAAGACGTGGTCGAAGAGGAAGGTCTTGAGACTGGCTTTGAAGGAGGAAAGGGAGGCAGCAAGGCGGAGGGGCTGCGGGATGGAGTTCCACAGTGTGGCAGCCAAGAGGCTGAAAGCACGGCTGCCGATGGTGGGGCGGTTAGGGCAGTGGACGCGGAGTCTGCTGAGCAGAGGGTGCGGGCAAACTAATAGGGAGACAGCGGGTCAGAGAGATAGGCGCGGGCAAGACCATAAATAGCCTTGAAAGTGAGGACGAGGATCTTGAATTTGATCCTCTGGGGGGGTGGGGGGCCAGTGGAGACAGGCGAGAGTGGGAGTGATGTGGTCGCAAAGCCTGGTATAGTAGAGTACACGAGCTGCAGATCCTACCCATCCTGATCCCAACCCCCAGCTCAAATTTAAAACCCCCCCCAGAAAAAATCACTCTTTCTATTCTCTTAAGTATAGAGACCCACCTATTACAGTCAGGTGAACCGTCAGATCAGAACCCAATACTGCACTTTAAATTCTCCCTCTCTAATACAAGGTGAATTTCATACCCAATTGGCCTAACAGTCAGTCTATATTTAGTGAGTGGTCATCCTTACTCAATATCAGGACTTTGTGCAAATTAGCTTTGTAAAAGAGCAGAGTTGCAAGATTGAATTCTGCTGCATGATTAGACCAGGGCTTCACACACTGAAAGGTGCTTGTTTTTTGTGGAGCTGAGGAAATAAGATGATTAGCTTGAGCCAGGTAATCTAAACAGCCAAATAGGCTGCCCACTCTGATTTAAGTACTCCGAGATGCCGGCCGGAGTGGAGGGCGCTATATAAATCCAAGTTGTTGTTGATTATAATCATAGGAAGAAAGATCAAGGTACCAGTGAATAACCAGAACCTGTGGAACTATAGCTCCCTATGAGTCAGCGTCTTAAGGAGAAATGTGGCGATTCAATACACTGAGGGCTTCCTGCTTACATTACTTTAGTTCAAACCATGTTTTATTTAATTCATCCGAAGACTCGACAAAATAATCTAAGCTAACTGCTGCAGCATGTCCCTCAGTGACGACAGAGTAAATCCAAAGGGAATAAATATGCATTAAAGCTTCATGCAAATGTAAAATTGAATCCATCTGCCCCAGAAAGATTTGTAAAGAGAGCGACAATTCAGCACTTAACATTTTTAATTATTAACGCAAGTCTACATCTACCCTATTCTCTGTTTATTTCTAGGACTACTCAGAATGAAGATGGGGAATATTGCTCCATTAAAAATATCCATGCATTTTGGGGAGTTTTTCCTGCCAAAGATGGTTCTTATTGAAACCTGTAGTATAAAATATTGCAACAACATATGCATTCAAAGAAACCCATCGGTACTGTTTATGCAATAAATTACCCAACTGTTAAACTTGGTGAGTGATGTAACTAGGGTAGTTCAGCCTTTGAATCATAAAAATTGGATACAATATTAAAGTGGTCACTCTTTACCATTGAATAGATGTTCCAAATCACTTACCGTATATCTCCGCGTATAAGGCGCATCCGCGTTTAAGGCGCACCCCCCATTTTGACCTTTTCTTGGTGAAAAAAAACAGAAGCATTTTTAATGATATTGCCGGCAGAAGGGAGGAGAGACAGGTAGGTAGGGAGAGAGAGAGGCAGGCAGCCAGGGAGGGAGAGAGGCAGGCCGGCAGCCCGGGAGAGAGAGAGGGAGAGAGGCAGGCCAGCAGCCCGGGAGAGAGAGAGGGAGGAGGCAGGCCAGCAGCCCGGGAGAGAGAGAGGGAGAGAGGCAGACCGGCAGCCCGGGAGAGAGAGAGGGAGAGAGGCAGGCCGGCAGCCCGGGAGAGAGAGAGAGGGAGAGAGGCAGGCCAGCAGCCCGGGAGAGAGAGAGGGAGAGAGGCAGACCGGCAGCCTGGGAGAGAGAGAGGGAGAGAGGCAGGCCGGGAGAGAGAGAGGGAGAGAGGCAGGCAGGCAGGCAGGCACGCAGGCAGGGAGGGAGGGAGGGAGAGGCAGGCAGGCAGGCAGGCAGGGAGAGAGAGCGGCAGGGAGTGAGGCAGGCAGACTGGGTTCGGCAGAAGGTAAGCACAGCACTGAAGTCCGCTGCTGCTGCCGCTGCCCGGGCGGCCGAGGCCGAAGCCCCGTCACCCGCTCCTCCCAACCCCCGCCGGACACTGACCAAACCCCGGCTGACAGCGCGCCGGCCGCACCTCCTGTTTACTGTATCTCTGAGGCTCAAAATTGCTTGTACCTGCGTATAGGCCGCACCCCCCACTTTCGAGATCTTCCGACCTGAAAAAAAGTGCGCCTTATACGCGGAGATATACGGTATTTCCTACATTTTTAGTAACAGTACTACACTTCAAATTCATTGACATGTGTACACATAAGACTTAAGAGAACCATAGAAATCCACAACACAATCAGCATTAGTGTTGGTAGTTTAATCCTTTGACAAAGCCAATCCTAATGCTCTTTCCCAATACCCTTTGGATATAAGAACATAAGAATTTGACATAAGGCAAAAGAATATCAAGTACCATCCAGTTCACCATCTTGGCAGTTATCTTGTGTCCCAAGATAAGTCAAAGATCAAGACTCCCACTGCTAGCAACCCTATAGCCCTGCACGTCACTCAAATATTGAATCAAATTCAATCAGAAGCATTTATGTAGTTAAGTAAATTTACCATTAATACTGTAAACTTTAGATTGCAGAATTTCCAGCAAAGCTCTATAATTGGCCCAGAACACAAAATGTATTTTTTAAATGAATAATAAATTTCCCTGCGGTTTGGAAAAGTTTAATCCTTTTTCCATGTTCTTGAGATTTATGGGTATTCCCTGGTACCTCATTGCTCAGGTTGATGTGCGAGGCCAACAACAACAAATAACATTTACACAATGCCCTTCACGTCAGGAGAACGTCCCAAGCTGCTGGACAGTCAAGGATTTTTACCCAGGAAGGGCATTGGTATGGGAAGCGGTTGAAGCTGGGGTGGGGGAGGCTAGAGGGATTGAAGATTTCACTGGAAAACCATTGCACCAAGAATGAAGAATTGGAAGCTGAAATCAGGACTGATGAATGAAAGTATAAACCATAATAATTAATTTTATTCATAATATTAACTTATTATTAGCCCATGTTGAAGCAGGTAGAAGGAAACACATTGCCTTACTCATTTGTCGGTCTCCATAGCTGATGGCTTCTGCCAATGGGCTCCATCCCTGAGCATTTTTCACCTTTACCAAAGCATTGTGAGCAAGAAGCAGATGGGCACATTCTGCAAAGAAAAACAGGATTAAAAAAATGTAAATATTATAATCTGCAATTAAATTGGATTTACAAAAATTCACCTGCAACATTTTAGCATTTCAAAATAGGATGAATCATTGGAAAAAGTGATACAGCATCATTTCAGCTGCGTAGCTTGGATTAATAAATGTTTCAGCGTTTCTTAGCAACACTAATGGTTCAGTGAACTTCAAAGGCACGAGGGTTTGCAACAGCGTGGGTTTATACAAAAGGAAACTGCAGTCTTCCAAGAATTTAATCTGAAGGGTATGTGTCAATGGCAATGAAAGAAAGTTGAGGGCTGCAATTTGGAAATAAGTTTTTTTTTAAACTCCAGAAATGCAAATGCACAACAGATCAATCACGGTCTGAAAAAGAAAAGCAAATGAGTGGCATTGATTTTCAATGCTAAAGAAAATGTGGTCACTCCACAACTGTTTGTGGGACACTGCTGTTCGCAATTGGCTGCTGCATTTATTTCGCCCACAAAATGCAGTCAATTCACTTTACAATATATATTTTGTGAAACGCTTTGAGACGTCTCAACAATGTAATGAGACATTACTTCCATGACTGTTTGTGGGACACTGCTGTGCGCAATTTGGCTGCCGAGTTTCGCTCACAAATATACAGTCAATTCTCCTACAATCCTTCATCCTGCCCCGATCCCTCCCACTCTGCTCTTGTCCCTACCTGACTACACAGTGCCTTGGGACATCCTCTCGACCTGAAAGGCGTCATATAAATGTAGGTTTTGATTGACTGATTTCAAACGCAAGGATTATTATGATTATAAAAAGCTTCTGTGATCCACTATTTCAGTTCTGACAATGAATCACACCTAAAACATTAGAGTCTCGCTTTTTATGATGCAGATCAAACCTCCTGCGCATTTCCAGCACATTCCCTTTCTTGTTTAAAAAAGTCATCGTGAGTCACGTTGAATTGACTTTGTTTAAAGAACCAGTTTTACTTTCTGAAAAGAAAGCTTCTGGTTCAACAATTCCATTGAAACAGAAATAATTTCATATTTCAACCTCAGCATGAGGTTAAATCCTTGCACATTTATGAATAGCCAGTTTGATGGATTAAATCTGAGATTCTTTTAAAAATGCTTAAAATAGATCATAGCCTCAGAAATATTCACATCCGTGTTAAGTGTACTCTCTCCACAATTTTAGAGGAGAGAGGAAAGAAGAGACAACTTGGGGAATCCCTACCACAATGGTCTAGACAAAATGTATACCAAAGGACTCACAATTTTGATTGGCAGCTCCTTTTTCCAAGGGTAATAATCACTTCAATTTAAAAATAATAATAAAGTAACTCAATCCACAATCGTGATACTGCATTGCAAAATTAGCTGCCGCGTTTCGCCCACAAAATATACAGTCATTTCTCTTTACAGTATATCCCGTGAAACACTTCCAAGACATCTTGAAGATGTAATAAGTGCTATATATCAAATTTGATTATTAGTAGTAGTATGAATGCAATGAAAGCTGAATAAAACAAGACTAAATATTTCTCTATTCAGTTTGGCTTTCTCACAATTAATATGCACACCATTTTGTGCTGCTGGAAATGTACACAAGACTGACTGACTAACCAACCAGCTAATGAACAAACCCTGGCGAGATACACATTTTGTTCAATCACATGGATATTTTAGAAAACTATAACATGTCTGAATGCTAATATATCAAAACAGCGTGATTGTCTCTAAGGTGCAAAAACCAAATTATTTATGTTATCGGGATCACAAGCATGGTTAGCAAGCATTGGAATCCTTTTGTGCAGTTGAGAAGTGTGTATTCAAATGAACTAGTCCCAGAATATGCAAACGACAACACTCCAAACCAAGAAGCATTGAACAAGATGTTTTGATGTGCAAAGCAGAAGCTATTTAATAGAGATCTGCTGCCAAGAGTTTTAATCATTTTCAAAATAATGTCGTGGTGGAGTTTTCAAAACAGAGACTCAATCGGAACCTTTAAAATACTATTTTAAAGGTTAATTAAAATTCTGTCAAGCTTTTACATTCACCCACACACAGCTCATTTCTGCTCTTTCCCAAACTTGGGTGGCAGCCAGCCAGCCAGCCTGATATTTGCAATCCTATCCTAGCTGATACGTTTTTTTTTGCTCCGGCTCTGGTGCGCTGCAGCAATTCAGTGTTTCTGCTTTGAATTTTATCTCAAAGTAAAACCAACTGGATACACAACACTGGCAGCCTTTAAATTCTTTGAAGTCAGGTCCATTTGAAGCATGAAACAAAAACAGAAATCACTGCGAACACTCAGCAAGTCAGGCAGCATCTATCAAGAAAGGAAAAGTGAGTCAACGTTTCGGGTCCACGACCCTTCGTCAGAGCAGCATGTTTGAAGAATGTCCATTTGAAGTATGTTCTATTTTGTCCACCTCTGAGTACTGCTATGTGTAATGTGCTATAAAAGAATCAATCATCGCACCTATAAAAGAATGAATCATCCCACCTGCAATCCATTCCCCCGCCCACACACACACTCACACATGCACAATCCTAAAACAGGGTGGGTATCGGCCATTATAGACAATAGCTGGAAACCTGTTGACCATTCAAGCAATTATTCTACAGATTCAGTAGAGGGACAATACAATAAATACTGTATATGCATTTGGTAAAAAGCTAATAAAATTGAATTGTCCCAAAGCACCTTAAAGGTAATAAATTATTTTAAAGTTACTCATCTCCGTAGTTCCTTACTTCGATTTAATAACACTACATTAATCTATTACTAATATTTATATCAAGCTTTCACTTGAGGATTTTAATATAATAATAATCCTTACATTTGATATGGTGGAGCCTTTTCATGTCTTTGAGATGCGTCAAAGCGCATCACAGAGTGTTCTGTAAATGAATTGACTGGACATATTGTGGGCGAAATGTGGCAGCCAAATGCTCATAGCAGTGTCCCACAAACAGTTGTGGATTGGGAGACCACATTTTTTTTAAGTGAATGTAACCCCAGGAAAAGCGATCGGTCAAACGATTAACAACCAGGTGGCTACTTACTGCTCGATAAACAGGTGTCTAGAGTAAGGAAACTGGCCTAACGTTTCTCCCTGACCTCCTCTCCCTTGTGAGGCAAGCATACTAACCAATATGCTACAGGACTCCATGCTAAGGAAAAGTTAATCAAAGAAGATTTGCCATTACAGGTGTGAGGGAGAAAGCATTGATAATTCAGCACTGGCACAATTCCATAAAGACCCACAAAAAGTACCAATAGGCAATTACTATTTGTGTTTTAAAAAGTGGAACATTATTTTGTTGCACTGAATGTCAACATCAGCAGTAAAGAAAAAAAATCAATATCGTTGACTATATACTTACATTACAAGAGGAATATATTGCTTGCGTACAACCTCTACTTTCATCCCCACTGCTGCTGAAAATCGTATCCATTTACAGAGAAACAATTTCCTCTGATAGAGGCATCCAGAACAAGGGGGGAATAATCTTCAAATTTGAACTAAGCTATTTAGGAATGAAATCAGGAAGCAGTTGTTCGCACAAAGGGTAAGGGAAATCTGGAAGACTCCCCCTATTAATGCTGTTAATGCTGGATCTATTCATATTTTCAAGACCAAGATGGATAGATTTGTATTAGGTCGGGGTTATCCAGGGATATGGAGCGACGGTGGGAATTGGGGATGAGCTACAGATCAGCCATGAGCTTATAGAATGGCAGAACAAGCCCATGGGTCTGAATGACCTACTCCTGTTCCTATGTGCCTAGACTGCATATCTTTGGAACTTTGAGGATTCTACCCATGCTCCATCCACTCTGCCCAAATTCTACACCTGTCATCTCTCACCCAAGTCACTCAACAAACCTTGCCAGCTCCCAGAACCTCCATTCAGGTTAGAATGCTTGCCCTATTATTTCAAATCTCTGCAATCTCACCCCAAATTTAGCTATGAAATCTTCTACAGACTTTAAATATTCTCTTTGTGCATCCCTACCCATATTATTGACATTGAACGATGGTTTCACTATCTTAGAATCATATAGCACAGAAGGAGGCCATTCAGCCCATCGTGTCTGTACCAGCTCTTTGAAAAGAACTGTCCAAATCAATTCCACTCCCTGCTCTTTCCCCATAGTGCTGGAAACCCGTCCTTCCCAAATAACTATCTACTTCTCTCTTAAAGGTTGTTATTGAATGGACTTCCACCACCCTTTCAGGCAATACATTCCAGATCTGAACAACTCACTGTGCGAAAAAATTTCTCCTCGCCCCCCATTTCTTTTAAGAACTATTTTAAAACCAGAGTTACCTATCAACTCGCCAGTGGAAATAATTTTTCCATGTTCACCCTGTCAAATCCCCTGATAACTTTTAAAACTTTCCCCTTAACTTTCTCTGCTCTAAGGAGAATAATCCTATTTTCTCTAGCTTCTCCTGATTACTGACGTCTCTCATTCCTGATAAATCTCCTTTGCACCTTTTGCAATGCCTTGACATCCTTCCTAAAACTGAACACAGTACTTCAGCTGTGTTCCACATGTTTTATAAAGATTCACCATAACTTCCTGACTTTCGTATTCTATGCTCCTTTTTATAAAGCCTAGTATCCCATATGCTTTATTAACCGTTTTATCTACCTGTCCTGCCACCTTCAAAGATTTATTTATATGAACCCCCAGGTCTCTCTGTTCATTCACCCCTTTAGGATTCTGCCATTTAGCTTATTCTCATTCTTCGTACCAAAATGCATCCCTTTGCATTGTTCCACATTAAACTTCACCACTAGTTGGCAGTGTGAACCTTAAGCAGCAGCTGCTCACCCGTCGACAAGCCAATCAAGGTAGAATGCAGGCGCTGGATGTACGAATTTGTGCTCACAAACCCGGAATCCGGTTACCGCGTTCCAGCAGCTGTTGCCCCAAACCTCAGAGTGTCCTTGGCAGCTATCTGGCGAACAGCAAAAGTATGGAAAAAGTAGCGTTCAGAGTCCAGTGTGCAGCATTAATGCATATTTGATGTTTTCCACAAGGTTCCTCTTTTGTATCCATGTCCAATCTTCTAGTAATCCTGCTTTATCACATAGCGGCAATATGTTCCAAATCTCCACTGCCTCACTGCCTCTAGACTCGAAAGCAAGTGAAACCCGCACACATGTGAAAATTTTGACGGCACCACCTACCATCAAAAACAATAGAAGCAAAGCCTGTCTGCCCACTCCCTCCACTCAGCAGGATCCGACCGGCTTCTAGTCCCCTGCCCGGTCCACCTTCGGAGGTCGTGGGGCCAGCTTCTCTGCAAACACCCTTTAGAACTCCATCCCACAGACCCTTTGCTTTATTCGTCCCCTCTCCTGCCTCCTTCAAGGCACATCTAAAGATCCACCTTTTTGACCGCACCTTTGGTCATTCCCCTATCCTCCCTCCCTGCCCTCCACCCACTCCTGTTCAGAATCCTGTGCCCAGTCCACATCGCTGACTGTCCGGCTCCTTGGGATGTCCTCCTGACATTTCTGAACTGGTAGGTAGTGCCAACACATTTTAAGTAGTCAGTGAGTAGAACTGAAATGGAGCCTAAATATAATCCTAGGACCCCTCCCTCACAACACCTCTCTCTCTCTCTCTGCACAGATAGTAATAATAATAATCCTTGCATTTGATATAGTGCTTTTCAAGTCTTCTACACGTCTCAACGAACATCACAGAATATACTGTAATGTGAAATGACTGTATATTTGTGGGCAAAACGCGGCAGCCAATTGCGCACAACAGCGTCCCACAAACAGTGGATTGAAATGACCAATTTTATTATTGTGGGTTTTTTTTTGAAGGGATTATTATTAGGGGTGTAAAGTAATGAAATTTGCCCAAGGTTTCGCCCTGACCTGCTTGGATTCGAACACTGATCTCATGCTTTTAAGCGAGTACTCTAACCATTGAGCTTCAAGACTCCTCAGTACAGTGCAGTACAACTAGAGTGCTGCTTGGAATTGAGAATATACGGATAACAATCAGAGTGGTACTGTATGTTCTTGAAAGTGCATATAGGACGCAGCTTCATGGTAGGTGGGTTTCTGAGAAGTGCTGCTCTGCTACATCTGATTTTATTTGTTGTTTTGCGCAATACATTACTCCAGACCGGTGCTCCGTCCAAAAGGAGTAAATAAAAATGTAGCCAGTAAGAGGAATATTGGCCATCTCTGTTACACCAATATCTGTTCCTACAGTACTGTACTTGTTTTTCCACTGTTAGAACGGTCTTCCACCTGTAACTTATTACAGTTTATCATTGTTCTTGCTATAATTTACACTGAACATTTTTAAAAACTTGAAAATAGTTGGAAGCGCATCAGAGAGGTTGATTGCTTTGTTTAAAAAGCCACACATTCCATTTTACACCTGTACAGAATGAAAATAGTGCAGTCTGCAGGAAAGATTTTAATGTGTAATAGCTTGCAAATGATTATTCAGTAATCACGATAAGGAAAATGAATAATGGATGCCTTTGTGTAGCAATACAAGGAAGTAACTGAGTTTATAACCAGTGTGAGAATCCTTCTTTACAAGATTACAGAGATTACAAATCATTCAGATAATGTCAGCAAGGAAAAGTTGAATCGACCCATAAAGTGTATGATGATGTTTTTCTCCATAACAGCCGTGTGACCCCACTCCATTCACTCCAAAATCTACTTTAACAAAGAGTGTAAGCATGTACTATAAGGACTACTTGAGAATGATGATGCCAAAATGATTCCCTTGATATTGGGTTTATTCAATAAGATAGCCTGATCAGAATTTCCCTGATTGATGATTGCTAATGCATTTTTGCATTATGTCCCAAGAGAGTAAAGGTTGCTCACGAAGGCCATGGATTTCTTGGCACGCCTGATGAAAAAGCGTTATTGATTTCAAGGCATATAATGAAATGCATATAGATTTTACTTAAGCAAAAATGCATTAGCAATTGTCATTCATAGGAAATTCTAGACACATTGCTCACTGAACAAGCCCAAAATCAAGAGAATCATTTTAGCATCATCATTCTCAAGCAGTTCTCTTCATATATTTATTCAACTCTCCCCCCTTCAAATTCACGAAGAACATTTTCAGAAGTAATTCCATACTGTTTAAAAATCTTGCTGGTTTCATTGTCATTTGGATTAGTACTGAACTTGAACCAGCAGTCTATTACATGGAGGCATCAGAGCATGAAAAGATAAACGCAAGTTGAAGTCATCTTCAAATACATCCATGCCCTGGCACCAATCTACGTCTCCCCAAGCCAAAAAATGTCTACATCCTAAATGATCATGCCTAATGCGGACTAATCACGTTTCACCTGTCAAAACTTCAAATGACATCTTCATTGTTAAAAAAAAAAGCTATGTAAACAGATGCACAATGCACCAATGTGTGTGTCCAGGGAGGTTTTCATGCATAGTCTTGTAGCTCATTGGTTAGAGCACTCAACTCACAAGCGAGAACCATGGATTCAATTCCCAGCAGAGCGAAACGTTGACTAAGTTTCCTTACTCCACACTCCTGATAATAATCACTCCCAAAAAAATTGGTCACTTTAATCCACGGCTGTTTGTCGGACACTGCTGTGCGCAATTGGCTACTTTGTTTCGCCCACAAATATACAGTCAATTCATTCAACAGTATAATATGTGAAGCGCTTTGAGACTTCTAGAAGTGCTATATCAAATGCAATTATTTGAATTGATCCACATGACTTTGCATCAACTGATCTCTGTACCCAATAATTACAAGCACCTTTATCGTAGACAAATACGACAGCCATTCTGCACACAGCAAGGTCCCACATACAGCCATGAAGTCAATGACCAGTGGCTCCCTGGCCAGGACACCAGGGAAAATAATGCTGACAGATCTTTAACTCAAAACAGTTGGGTTCAATGGCCAAAGTGTTACCGAATTAATCAAACAAACACCATAGATCAGCGCAGAACAATAGTAACAACAAAATTATATGTAGCGTCTATCACGTCGGGAGGACATCCCAAGGTGCTGGACAGTCAATGTTTCAGACCCGAGCTGGGGTCGGGATCATGGAGGGTGGAGGTAAACGAGGGGATTTGGAGTGACTGATTGGACCATTGAAGAGGAGATTCTTGAGGCGGAATTTGAATGAGGCCAGGGAGGGGGCGACGTGGAGGGCCTGCAGGATGGAATTGTAGAGGTTAGGGGCACAATGGCTAAAGGCTTGCCCACCGATGGTGGGGCAGGTGGGTTGGGGGACATGGAGCAAATCGGAGCCTGCTGAGCGGAGGGGGCGGGCAGATTGGTAGAGAGTTAGGTGGTCACAGAGATAGGGTGAGGCAAGGCCATACAGGACTTTAAAGGTGAGGACAAGGATCTTGAATTGAATCCTCTGGGTAATGGGGAGCCAATGGAGTCAGACGAGAATGGGGGAGACGGGTCGTGGAGCTTGATGCAGGAGAGGATATGGGCTACAGAGTTCTGGGTGATCTGCAGCCTACGGAGGGAGGAGTTGGGGAGGCCAACAAGCAAGCAGGCCATTTCGCCATAGTCAAGCCTGGGCATGATGAAGACATGAAACATTCAACTGTAGAAAGTTAGCTCTCATCCAGGATTTGATATCTGACAGGCAGTGGTGCTGGAATCGAGGGTAGAGGCAGAAAGATAGAGTTGGGTGTCGTCTGCATATATGTGGAAGTTTATCACATATCTGCGAATGATGTCGCCAAGGGGGAACATGTAAATATTGAAAAGTAGGGGGCCAAGGACAGAGGCCTGGGGATGCTACAGGTGACAGTGCGGGGGCTAAAGGAGAAGCCGTTGGTGCCGACAAAGTGGAGACAGTGAGAAAGGCAAGAATCAAATTAGGCGAGGGCAGGTCCATGAAGATTGAACAGGTATGAGAGGCAGTGCAGGAGGATGGAGTGTTCGACAGTGTTGAAGGCATTCAGAAGGATGTCATTCAGCTCTTTGAAAGAGCTACCAACTAGTCACACTTCCCGCTTTTATTCCATAGCCTTGCAAATTTTTCCCTTTCGAGCACATATCCAATTCTCTTTTAAAAGTTACTATCAAATCTGCTTCCACCGCCCTTTCAGGCAGTGAGAATCATTGGTTAGTTTTCATTTATTCCACATTCGAGCCGGGCAAAACAAAAACAGCAATACACCGAAGTGGGGAGACCAGAGCAAGGTTCTTCATGTAAACTAAAACTATGCTATTGGAACAACCACTTTTAACACACCAAGGTTTCATGTCACAGTAATTGTGAAAATATTGTTTTTAACATTGAATAGTATACACAAATTTTACAACTGTTCTGTGAGATGCTCTGGACAACACCAACATAAAAGCAAAGAAAACTTTTTTGAAGTGTTGAAATATTCAGTAACAACCCATGGAGACAGACGATGTTCATATGAAGGATGCGCAATGGTTTGGAATGCACTAGTCCATCCCAGAATTAAATGCAGTATCACACAGAAATCAGAAGGAATAACATGGATGGTGTTTATCGCATGTGCAGCCAACACAATTAACAACAACTTAGATTTATAAGGCACCTCCATGCCTTGACCGGCACCGCCTATTTCCACCTGCGCAATATTGCCAGGCTCCGCAATTATCTTAACCCCCACGCTGCCGAAACACTCGTGCACGCATACATCACCTCAAGGCTGGACTACGACAGCTCCTCCATTCACAGGCTGCAGGTCATCCAAAACTCTGCAGCCCGTGTATTATCCCGCACCCGCCTTCGCGACCATATAAGCCCCACCCTCGCCCGTCTCCATTGGCTCCCCATCCTCCAGAGGATCGAATTCAAGATCCTCGTCCTCACCTTCAAGGCCTTACATGGCCTTGCCCCGCCCTATTTAACCAATCTGCTCTCCCCCTACAAGCCCACCCGGACCCTCCGTTCAGCAGGATTTGGCCTGCTCCAAACCCCCTGCCCGAACCGCCCCACCATCGGAGGCCGGGCCTTCAGTTTTTCCGCTCCCACCCTATGGAATTCCATCCCTCAATCCCTCCGTCTCGTTTCTTCCCTTTCCTCTTTCAAGGGCGGTTTGAAGACTTTCCTCTTCGACCGTGCCTTTTGTTCCACCCAGAATTTTTCGACCTCCCCTACGCGTTTCACCCCTCCCCATACACTCCCGTCCCAGCACGGGTCACACGCCTCTTGTGCAGCGCCTTGGGACGTCCTCCCGACGTGAAAGGCGCTTTATAAATGTAATTTGTTGTTGTTGTTGTTGTTGGACGGCGTCTCAGACTGCTTCCCGCAAAATCTAACTCCAACGTCCAACCAACATTGCAACACTTATTTAAAATAAAACTTGTGACATGGGAGGTATTTTGAAGCAATAACCTCACTTTGCGATTCATGACAATTACAACCATTTGAGCTACACTCCTTAGTTTAGGAAATTATCTGAAATCCTTAGACGAGGGCTGTGGCTTCAAGTTCAACTTCAGGCTGAGCTCACAGTTTAAGCTCACTCGTGTGCAGTGCAGGGACTGATGCTGAGGCACTCTTCACCTCACCAAGGCACATGGGAGCCAGGCGAAAGGACTTAATAAGTAGTAGCCATCATATAATTTCAAATCAAGGAAAAAAAAATTACCCCTCCAACTCAACCTGTTGCAAGGCGCTCTATATCGGGGCTGAGCTTTCAGAGATTAACACCCGACCTCCTTGCAAAATTGCTTTGCGTCACAACTTCACTCATATTTTCCTAGTTGCATGATAAAAACAAACACTTGCAGATTATAAACTGATAAAACTGTTTTTTCCCCCACTCAATGACGTGATAATAATCATGCTTACATTTGATATAGCGCCTTGTCTCATGTCTGCAACACATCTCAAAGCACTTCACAGAATATACTGTAAAAGTGAATTGACCGTGTATTTCATGGATGAATCGCGGCAGCCCATTGGGCACAACAGAGTCCTGAATTGAGTGACCATTATTATTATTATTATTATTTTTTAAAGGAATTATTACCCCAAAAAGTGATCTGCCAATCGATTAACAACTTGGTTCCTACTTACTGCTAAACAGAAGCGGATGGAGTAAGTTAACTTGCCTAATCTTTTGACCTGTCTGGAAATCAAACCCAAGACCTCTCACTTGTGAATCGATAGTGCAAATTAATAAGGCTAAGCCCCAAATTTAGTTATTATGATTAACAATATTCAACACAAGAGGCAAAAAATATATAGCATTCAAGGTTTTTAAAACTGAAAACTAGTCAGTAAGCAAATACAGTTATTTCTATGTTGATTTCTTCAGAAAGCGGTCCTATCAAAAAGTAAGACAATGAAGAATACAATTCATAAACAGATAAGCTAAAAATTGGGCACCCATCTTTTGTTGCAGATGTATATGTTTGTCACAAGACAGAGTTGCACAACATAAACCATTCAAGTCACGAAGAATGACATGGCAACTTCATTCTTAAATAACCATATCAGAACAAATTCTCATTTTGCACACAGATATGCAGTCAATTCACTTTACAGTTTATGCAAGGATTATTATTATTAAACTGCAGTTTCTCTCTTAAAAAAAAAGTCATGTTTATTAACAAGTACAAATTCTACCTTCTTCACAAGTATAAGGACCAATGTTCCCAGTACAACAATCAGAAATAAAAAATAATAACCCAGAGAATATAAAATCTTTTGGGAATGCTTTCTCTAAAAATTTTACAATTCATTATGTAAAAAGTTACATTTTGGTCACCTGCTACATTGTCCATATTATAGGCACACAAAAACAATACAGTAGTATTAGAAATCTCAACAAAGGATGCTATCTCTAGATAGTGGAGAGATAACGTCTAATCTATTTCCTGGTTTCACCATACAAACTCCTACCTTCATTCCTCAACTTTAATGCTTATGTATTCACTTTAAAAAATGCAACTGATTTGGTTTCAAGAGCTACTTGTGATAAAGCTTCTACATCTTGCTATATTAACCGTGCAAAGAAAATCCTAACCTCACACTTTACTAATAATTGTGAGTTTACTACTATAACTCGAGGAAATAAACCTTACACCAAATATTCAATGTGGAAAGAAATAAAGCAATTCAACAACAACAATAACAACTCGGATCTATATAGCGCCATCCACGTCAGATGGCATCTCAAGAGTGCTTCACAATAACGGATCCCAGGGCAAAGCCAGGGGGAGGGGGTAAAAGGTGACCAAAAGTGCAGAGGAAAAGAAAGGTCTTTAGCCGTGACCTAAAAATAGGAAAGGAGGGGGCGAGGCAAAGGGAGTGAGGAAGGGAGTTCCAGAGCTTCAGGGTGTAGTGGTTGAAGGCACACCTGCCGACAGTGGAACGGAGGATTGGGGGGAAAGTAAGGAAGCCAGACCCGGTACAGCGAAGGCAACGGATACTGTTCACAGCACTTCATTATATTAACTGTAAATTGTAGTGTCTGTGTATTTTGCAGGTGAATAAGGTTACCCATTTGTATCGATATTACTTATTAATATTCCTTGAGTGCTTCACTGATCAAAGAATTCACATACTACTGAAAAGGTTCACAAAATGCTGTTACTGGTTTGTGAACTATGGATGATGGATTTGCTGTAACCATTGAAATGGAATTCTACTTCATCTTACTCAGATCCCCAATTCAGTGTACACTTTTAATTCACTTCTGCCTGTTAATTTTAGCACATAAATATACATCTATGGTGTGCATGTTTGCAAAACTGATTTTCTAACTAGAATTCAGTCTTCAATGTTAAAAGCTCTTTAAAAATAACCTCCACAAAAGATAGTCAGATAAAGCAATCCCTCAATGTTCAAAAACCTGGTGCTTTTTGGATTTGTCATTCATACCATATTTATAAAGATATTCAGGCCCCAATTAAATATCTTCTGTGTAAATAAGTTTAATCAATGTTCACGAGTGATTATTCCAACAGAGATTCACACTAATCATTAGTAGATAACTTCACTCGCAATGGAATCTTTGATGTGTAGATTCAGATACCAGGGTAGATTTTCATAGCTAAACATCACAACAGTCACGAATTCCTGATATGATCAATTAAATACCCCAACCTAGTTATTCAAGGCAAATTGATAACCCAGAAAATTAACCCCCCCCACCAGCTGCAATGCAAAGTAGAGTTGTCAATTATAATAACTCATGCAAAACTGAGCCCTGTAGCTCAGTGGTTAGAGCACTTACAAGTGTGAGACCTGTGTTTCGAATCCAGGCAGGTCAGGGCGAAACCTTGGGCAAGTTTCCTTACTCCATCTGCCTCATAATAATCCGTCTAAAACAAACCTATAATAAATTGGTCATTTCAATCCACGACTCTTTGTGGGACAGTGCTGTGTACAATTGGCTGCTGCATTTTGCCCACAAATATACAATCAATTCACTTTGCAATATATTCTGCGAAGCGCTTTGAGATGTCTAGAAGACATGAAAAGCGCTACATCAAATGCAAGGATTATTATTAAGAATATTAATACAGCTCGGAAAATTTAGAAACATTTATTTCCATTACTATTCTTCATTCTCCTTCCATCAGATAGCAAGAATGACTCTAATGTTATCAACTGCAGCAGCAGTATCTTATTTCAGTAGTGCCAGTAATTCCTTTACTATCAGTCCACACATGAATAGGCATAGAGAGTAAAATGTTAACACTGCAGATCAATTTCTCAGCCAAAGCCTCTAACCACAAAAGTGTTATCACTATATCTCATGCTCGTCTGCTCAAACTACTATTAGAAACCCTTCACAATCGCTCTGTAAAACCTGAAGGTGACCAAAATCAGAGTATTATAAATGAACAAAATGGAGTAACAAGCAAATGCAAAAAAACTAATCTGAACACCAACTAAGCACGATTAGGCGCCATAATTCAAGTTGAAAGGAAAGGATTATAGTAACAGAAAATTTGAACAAGCAGAAGCAATTTTGGCTCATTATATCTGTGGCATTGCTGGTTCTGTCCATACTGTTGATAGAATAAATCAAGGCAATGTTGCAGACATTAGTGCATACTCTTGGGAAATCACTTATTACACCCAGTATTACAGCAATATAACTGTGTGCAATTGGCTGCTACATTTTCCCCACGAAACATAGACATTACACTTTTCACTATATTCTGTGAAGCCCTTTCAGTATCTCAACAGCATGACAATAATAATCCTTGCATTTGATATAGCGCTTTTCACGTCTTCTAGATGTCTCAATGCGCTTCACAGAGTTTACTGTTAAGTGAATCGACTGTATATTTGTGGGTGAACACGCCCACAAATGATAAGACACTATATCAAATGCAAGGATTACCCAACAACAGGCAGTGTTTTAGCACCCATCATGTAAAACAACACCTCAGAGCACGTTACGAGGACAGTGTTGAACACCTAGCTGGAGCGGGTGGGGGGGGGGGGGGGGGGGGGGGAAGAGGAGGTTGTGGGCTGTAGGATTTGAGGCAGGATTACACTTTACAGAAAGCACTATGCGAGTTCAAGCATTTTTCTCTAGAGAATCAACAATAACACTCTGCACTCTCCATGCAGAGTAGCATATCAGAGTGCTTAACAGTGACAGAGCCTGACTCTGAGTTGAAGAGTGGCTGTAAGCACGGTCGAAGAGGAAAGCTTTCAGGCACGACTTCAAAATTGAGGGAGAGTATTCCAGAGTTATGGAGCATAGCGGCTGAAAGCGTGGCTTCCAATGGTGGGTCGGAGGATGCGAGGGACAAACAGGAGGCCAGTGACGGTTGTGTGGAGATATCAGGAGGTCGACTGGGGAGTGAGGAGGTTGTAGAGGTAGAGGGGTGCCAGGGAGTGAATGTTTGAACACGAGGGAGTGCATCTTAAAGTCGATTCGTTGTGATGAGAGCCGGTGAACTGGTGAGATGCGGGCACAGAGTTTGGTCAGGGTCAATATGTGGGCGACAGAATCCCTGAACATAAAAAATAATAAGTAATCCTTACATTTCATATAGCACTTTTCACGTCTTCTAGACGTCTCAAAAGTGCTTCACAGAATATACTATGAATCTTTCAAATGGTGGAGCTGGATGAGACCAGCAAGGAGTGTGCTGGAGTAAACCCAAGCAAGAGAGTTTCAGCTGAAATTGGGATAATGTACAGTCAGAGTGAGCATGTGAATAGGTGAGCATGTGCATATGTCAGAAAAATTATGGAGTTCCCCATTCCTATGCAGACAAAAGCAAAGGGAATTCACAGCCCCACCTGATCTGTTGGGACTTCCACTCCCAAAGCATCTTTCATCTTTGCACTTGGCGTATGCATGTCAACAACAACAAAATTATGTTTGTATACCACCTTTTACATTGGAAAAACATAGTTAATTCACTTTACAGTGTATTCTGCAAAGTGTGATAAAGCGCTACATGGTATATACACATACAGTATTATAGATAATATGCAAGAATTATTATTATGTAGCATAGTAGCTTAGAGGGCTTTACGGAAGAGTGGAAACCTGATAAGGATGGGAAATGGGTTAGGTGGCAGATGACTATAGGGTGTAAAAGTATAGTTTCTGGAAACAAAGCGTGTAATGTGGGATCATTTTGAGATAGTATACTGTACCAGAGTGAGGAAAAGTGGTTAAAAGCTACCTGCTGAAACTTGGAGCAATTCAAATTTTCAAGACTGAGGTGGATAGATATTTGTTAGGCCAGGGTATCAATAGTTATGGGGTTCGGTGCGGATAAATGAGTTACAGATCGGGACTTGAGGTGCATCATTTTATAGAATGGTGGACAGGTTTGAGCGGCTGAACGGCCTAGTCCTGTTCCTATGTTGAAAGAACATAAAAGTTTAGTGTTGGTCAGTATGAACACTGGGTGACAAAGCATCCCATTTTGTAACTCAGGCATCCCGAGGCACAACTTCAAATTCTGAACGTGCACATCTATAGCTTTGTAGATAAAACATATCCGCAACCCAAATTAACAGGATACACTATATTAATCCGAGCTATGCATAAACTAGTCCCATTAGAATCAAAATACTGCGAACATTTCTTTTTAGAAAAATCTATTTCTGCTTTGTATGACAAACAATATGCACTAATCATAGCTTCTGTAAAAAAAATACCCAATTGCATGCCTGCAACAAAGTACCAGGAACTCTGAATGTACAATTATGCCTAAAGGCATATAATTTGTCCACCAAATTTTCCAAAACAGCGTTGCTTCCAAAAATACCAACTAGGATTGCAAAAGAATTTTACGACCTAGTAATAAAATCAGTCTCTTAATCTCTTATAAAATAATATACGTAATTTTCATGAATAAACATTATACAGTTATGTTATAATATAACTTTGTATAGCACATGTTCACTAGCAGCATTGTGAGAAGTTATCCGAAGCATTATAATTGCAAGTTGTTGTTGCAACTTAGAAACTTTAAAAACACAGAATGTATGTTTTGTTTTGTCTTTAACAGAATTATATATCTCAGGTTAGAATACGTAAAAGTAAACTGTATTGATTGCATCAAGATACTATACTCACTAAGAGATTAATGTTAAGACTAAGTCATATTAATGTTCAGATATCTTCTTTATAATCCTGCCCAACTCTACTAAAAGCATTTTGATAGAACATACCAAATTTTATTATATTTTTCACAATCAAATCTTCACATGCGTCACATGCTTTTTTTTCCAAAAAAAAGGCAGTCCTAAGAATTCACCCTTAATTCATTCCTATAATGCCTTGGGACGTCCTCTGACATGAAAGGTGCTTTATAAATATTATTTTGTTGTTGTTGTATAATTAAATATTCTCTTTAGATAATCACATTGTAAGGAGTCTCAGTTGCACACAAAAAACTTCAGCACTTTTGGCACTTTGCAAATCACTTGCCAGTAGCCACCCTACTAAACAGTTCTGCAATCAGAGCGGTTTATTGCAAGCACAAACAATAATAATAATCCTTGCAAACAATCCTTACAAGTATGCAGTTATCAAAATAAATAGGTATGGTTGTAACTAACATTGCAGTGAAGCAGAGAACAGGTTTTGGTATCACCCTAATAAAGTCAAGCAGCAAACTTTTAGTAAATTACACCTTAATAATGTGAGAATGTGAATCAGTAATGGGAGTTTGACAACTGTGTTTAGATTGTAACACTCCGTGGCAAACTAAAAATAGAAAGAATCATAATAAGAATACCATGTAAAGCTTTCAGAATGTCAAAAAGTACTCACCTTTGTGTCCAAGCATCACAGCAAGATGTAAAGGTGTGTTTCCTAAAAAAGTAAAATAGAGAAGTTCAAACCAGTTAATCATACAATTAGTATTGCGAGCATCTGTTACATGACCAAATTGTCTGGTTATTTGTGATTTTCCTAATGGAAAGCTAGACCTAATTAAATGTATCTGAACAGTGACAAAGATCCCTTTTTTATTCTGCACTTTAAATGATAATTTTCTATATAGGCCACTGACTTTTACATTGAAATAAGTATTATACAAATTGGAATCTGAAGTTTCAGTGACAGTCTGCATTGAAAAACGTTAATTGAAAAAAATTATAAAATGGTTGCAAACCCTCAAATAAAACTAGGTGCTTGATATTGCTCGCCAATCTTGGGCTCACAAGAGTAGTGCATCCACCTCGCCTTTCAACAAAAAAGCATCCGTTTGGAAGGATGAGATGTCCTCCTGACATGAAAGACTCTATACAAATGTAATTTTCTTACCGTTGTGCTTCTAACCTGGTGTTTTTGTATTAACAAAATGACTATAAGACACAAACAAGGATAGCGCTCAAGACTTCTCCCAAGCACATGTTGCCACAAAAAAATTTGGTCAATCTGTGCGCAATTGGATGCTATGTTTCACCCACAAAATATACAGCCCTAATGTACTTAATATACAGCACTTTACAGTATAATATGTGAAGCACTTTGCGACGTCTCAATGGCACGATAAGGTGCTTTATTAAATACAAGGGTTGTTATTATAAAACTGGGTTCAGTTTCTGTAAATCCAGATTTTAATTAGGTCTGATATTACTGTTCCATACTGGAAATGCAAACTTTTAAAAAATAAAGATGCAAAGATGCCACACACCACAACTACAAGTTGTGACTAACAGTTGCGTCGTATTGAATAGATTAAAAATAACTATAACATGCAAACATTATACAATGCAAATGCCAACAAAGAACAGAGACCTGAAGTATCACCTATTCTTAGCCTATCTATTTTGTCTTAAATTCAACACTGTACAGAAAGGTGCAAAATTCTGTCTCAATTTAAAAACAACTTGCTCGCAACTGTTAAAGACAAACTTCTGAATTCAAACTGAATTGGTTTCACAGGGTACAAAGAGGCAAATATCAAGTCCCTGATATCTCTGGACTAAAATAAATCTCAGCATCAGCCTGCAAGAAAATAATCAAATTACGTACCAATATACACTGTGGAACTCTGAGAAACAGGCTGCATCCAATGCAACAATATCATAGAATCATACAATTTTACTGCACAGAAGGAGGCCATTCGGCCCATCGAGTCTGTGCTAGCTCTATAATAATAGCTATTGAAAGTTAATCCCACTCTCCAGCTCTCTCCCCATAACTCCACAAACCTTTCATCCCTAAATAACCATCCAACTCTCTTTTAAAAGTTGTTACGAATCGGAATATCTTTCATTGGCTTTTTGGGGTGTATTGGAAGAAGCCGTAAAATGCTTGTATGCCTAATTCTGCAAATGAAACAGTTCCCAACATGAGTATTTGCACATGAATCAACATTTTTCAAGATTTCACTGATATCTAGAAAAATGGACAGCAAATGACATGACCTGGTAACTAAGAATATTAATACAGATCTTTACTCTGTATTTTTGATAATGATCGATGAATGCGATTATTTAGATGAATGTCAGTGAAAACTCCCAATTTGCTCTCAGCCCGTTTTGCACAAATTACAAATGTACTACCAGATCGCTTATCAGATTTATTCAATGGGGTCATGCTAAAAAACTCAGTGCTTCTCAGAATAAATCAAACTGTGCAATTTGTTTTTTTGTTCAGTTAATTAAAAACATACCTGGATGTGTGTGCTTATAATCATCATGAATTCATTATATGGCTCCCGCAAGAAAAAAAAACTATCCCATTTAGGCAATTCTATCATCTGTTCAAAAAATAAATCACAGTACACTTTGGGGATGGGAAGGAGGAAATTCAACAAGTCCTAACACGTGGAAAAATACTATATAGTACACTGAATTTATCCACTTTTTCAAAGAAAAAGTCAAAGCTGCATTTAGGAAAAATTACATCTATTCTCCAAATAGAATAGTTAATGCAACGAAAAAGATATTTTCATGACTGATTGATCCAAACTGGATTTGGCCTTCCTCAATCTTGGGAGATAAGGTTGTTGGCTGAAGTACAATAAACTCTTGAAAACATGTCGCTGGTTTAACTTGTCACGATGCTACATTGCGTCATCATGCTGTCAATATCCTGACCACATTTATTTATTATGTATTCATAATATGCCTAACTCGCCACTCTGGATAACCTGTCACTGAGTTATTTTGCCTTGTTGGGTTATTAGGAGTTAACACGTAATTCCACACACTCCTACCCAACTAATAATCCAACTCAATGCCATTCATCTAAAATCATAATTAGATCATAATTTGAATCTTGCAACAAGATTCAAAATATTATTCAAGTACATACACTTCTTCCAGCCAAATATCTCAAGCTATTGTTTGAATTCGAAACAGATGCCCACAGTGTTTATGTCCACAAGTACAATTTGGAAAATGGATTGGAAATACTGCGGCTTAAATAATGTTCTACTTTAAAACGTCAAAGTATAATTAATTGAAGGCAGTCTCGTCTGTCATAGACGACGCCAAAGCATTTTCCTTCATGCTAGTTACAGTACACCATCTATTGATTTATATGGACCACTTACTGTAAGCCTTTGAATTAGTTTTGAAAACAGTGTCTTAATTCTGAAGTTCCACAGGTATATAGCACCCTTGAAGTTTACCTTCAAAGTCTATCATATCTGTCTCAAAATGTTGAGACTATATTAGCATGTGTCTTTAATTTCAGGAGTTCGGCTTTTTTTCCACAGGAATTTTTCCTCTCTTTCTCTCTCTCCTGCAAGCATTTTTATTTTCCTTTTTCCTTCTACTGGAGTTTTATCAATTTGGGGTGGAGTGATGGGTATACAAGATTTTCTTGATAAAAAAAATTGACCCAGCTAATTATTTATAAGGATAAAGAATCCCGAAGGAATGAAAAATGCTGGTTGATTAGATCCAACAATTTTGGGTTGCCCATTTGTGTTCAGGTCCCAGGATACCAACTGTCAATGCACCCAGCAGTCCATATGTGCCCACCAACAACAACTAATCCGAAACATGATTTGCATGACTCCATTGTGAAATAAACTGAGTAAAAACGATGTGAATGTTGTTACACAGGCAAACGCCATAGCTACCCAAATGTCCCCATTTACAAACAACAACAACTTTGAGTTATATAGCGCCCTCCACGCCGGGCGGCGTCTCAGAGCGCTTCATAATAACGGATCCCGGGACCGAGCCACGGGCATGGGTAGAAAGGTGACCAACCAGATGAGCACAGAAACAGGACAAGGCCATTCAGCGCACCGAGTCTGTTTCGCCACCCAATAAGATCATGGCTGATCGTAACCTGAACTCCAATTACCCGCCTTTACCCCATATCCCTTCATATCCTGACCTAACACATGTCTATCCACTTCAGTCTTGAAGATGTGAATGCACCCACAGCCTTTTGGGGGGTGTGGGGGGAAGAGAGTTCCAGCCGATTGGACTAATGTGAAATTAATCAGACGGTGGGGCAGACGAGGGAGAGGGAATTTGGGGATGAAAAGGGAGAATTGTAATGGGACAGAATAACCAGGAGAAAAACTCCATGGCTTCATTGAAACTGGAGGTTGGATGGGATACAGCAGTTCCTTTCCCATCCATCTGGACCACAAGACAGACAGAAGCTAGCCGTATTCACATCCACCAGCTACACTCGGCAGGGACTCACTTACCGTGGAGATCTTTCTGAGCTATGTTGCGAGTCCTTATCAACGACGATAACCTGCGGATATCGCCTTTGAAGACGCACTCGTGTACCGGGAAATCCTCGCTCCTGGCGGGGGGCGCGTCGGTGGCGAAAGCCGGGCTGCTCTGCAGCTGCTGTGGCTGCGACGGGCTCTTGATCAGCTTGTGGTTGGGGAAGAGCTTGGTTCGGTTTTTAGTCCTGCCCGCCTCCTCGTCCTGCTCCGTCTCGGCCTCCTCTTTGCTCAGCCTGTGCTCCCTGCGCACCGAGCGGCAGTTGGCGACCCTCTCCGCCTTCTCTCCTGTCATGTTGATGGTGATGGGGGCGACGGCGGCGGCGTGGAGGCCGCCTGGGACCTCGGGTAAACTCGGAGCTCGACGACGTTAGCACCTCGACAGCCACCACCGCCGCACAACGACATGTAGCGCCAGTCAGAAACGGGGCTGGGAGGCTGCGGTAACATAGGAATTAAACAGGGAGGGGGGGTGGGGGGGGTGGGGGGGGAAGGGAAACCCACTCGCGGCCTACGGAGGGAGGAGGAGGGAGGGGAAAAGGGGATGTTTTTAGGTAAAAACGATGAATTAAAAATATTGTTTTCCCTCCCCGCCCCCCCCCAAAAAAAGAGAAACTCTTTTTTTATACGGAGTAAATGTTAAATAAAGCCCGGGTGCAAATGAACCGGAACGTCCGGTAGAGTCGCCCGTCGGCACTATCTCATTCGCCAACGTCCCCCTGCCAGCGGACAGGACTTCAAACCACCGCCATTTTGTTTGCCCCCCACTTTCTCTCTCCCGACCGCTCGCCGCCCGCCTTCCCCACGTATCGCGAGGTTTCGGTGTTGAGGTCTCCTTCCGTCTGTCTCTCTGTGACTGGCGCCTGCGCAGTGAGTCTCTTCGTCTGTCTGTCACTAGCGTCTGCGCAATGAATCTGTCTGTCTGTTGGTGACTAGCGACTGCGCAGTAACCCCCTCCGTGTCTATCGCTTCTGTAACTAACGCATGCGCAGTGAGTCTCCCCTCTCGTTCTAATACCTGTGCAGTTCGTCACGCTCGCTCCCTGATTAGCGCCTGCGCAGTGGGTACCTCTCGCTCTGGCCCTTTGCAGTGAGTCTCTCCCTCTGCCACCCTCTCCTCCCGGGAGTTATGGCGAGATTCTCCTATGTACTGTATAATATAATCTATCAGATCAAAGAGAAGCGCCGAAATCTCGAGTTGACCGCCTAGTGAGTTCGCATACACCCCTACTTGGAAGAAGGGAGAGGGGGGGAGGAGGGGAGAGAGAAAAAAAACAACTCTGGCGATGTTTGGCTCCGATCTCCCTCTCTCACCGTCACCCTCCCCCGCCATTTCCCCACCGCTTCACACTGTCAGTTGTGACGCCCGATTGTCGCGTGGCGCCGTCGCCCTGGCAACAGGTAACGTGATGCCGCCGCCTCTCAAACCGCCAGCTGGCCTCGGCTCGCGGGGTGGGCGACAGCGCCGCGCAAAACCCGCCCAATTGGGGCGTGAGCCGCACTCGGCGCCGCGCAAATGCAAAAAACAAATGCAAAGGTTATTGTTAATGTATAATATACACAGTCTATATACTATATTCATAAATATACTTTACATATATGTAATGGAGTCCTGTAGCTCAGTGGTTAGACCTGGGTTCACTTCCAGGTCAGGGCAAACAAAACCTTGGGCAAGTTTCCTTACTCCGCACACACTCACATACCCGATAATAATCTCCTAAGAAATAAACTATAATGAATTGATCATTTCAACCCATGACTGTTTGTGGGGGACGCTGCTGCGCGCAATCGGCTGCCACGTTTTGCCCACAAACATACAGTCATTTCACTTTACAGTGTAGTCTCTGAAGCGCTTTGAGACGCCTAGAAGACGTGAAAAGCGCCGTATCAAACGCAAGGGTTATTATTATTATTATTATTACGCAGTGTATTCTCACCTCCACCAAACTTCGTACCCTGATTACTCGGCTCCTTGCCAAACTCCACTGTCTCTGTCTACAGAGAGGATTGACTCAATCCCTCCACCGCTCTGCGCTCTCTAACCTCTCTCCCCACAGCTACACCCGCTGCCTCCGCTCCACCGGGTCCGGCCTCCGCCTTGCATTTGTGTAGTGTTGCATTATTGCATTACAGCATCCACATCTCTGAAACTGCAGAGTTCCCATGCATCACAGTGCTGTATACAAGTGTAATTTTCATCTTCTTGTGTCAGGCAAGATTGTGAGCCCTAAGTCCCACTTTATATCGTGAAATCTTTGGCGGGAGAGTGTGCTGCTCAGTGCCCCATTGACCATTATCATACATAAGTTATCGCTTACAAGCTGTATAAGTTATATAAGAGATATAACAAAAAGATAGGGAAATAGAATTTAAAATAAAAACAAAAGGCAACACTGAGCAGGTCAGGCAGCGTCTACGGTGAAAGGAAAGTGAGTGAAGGTTTCAGGTTGTGAACTTCGGTCAGAACTGGAAGTTGAGATCTGCCATGATCTAATAAGCAGAGCAAGCTTATTGGCCACGCACACAGTTCTCTGAGACGCTGCCTCAACACCATATAAAATACAAGTTGTTGTGATTTCTTATCTTCCGAGACATCTTCAGCTCCTTGGGACGTCCGTTCTCCCGACGTGATGTACAAATATTGTTGTTGTCCCTGCTTTTCCATCTCGCTAAAGCCGCAAGTGTGCCAGACTGTTTTCAGGCGTTTCCATCATTTACGACAATGTAATCGAGACATGACATATCTGCTTATTCGTGCTTAGGAGCAACACAGTCTATTACCAGTCTGGCACGAACCTTCCCACGTTGATGTTCGTTGCCATAACATTCACATGGTGCCTTTCATGTTGCAGAGTCTTGCGAAATTAGAATTTTGCCCACAAAATAAACAGTCTCACTCCACTTTGCAGAATAACGCCTGAGACGGAACAACGCGATAAATGTAAGGATTATTAATGTTGATAATATTAGGAACCCGGTTAATTTTTACATCCCTAGTCTCAGAGACCTTTTTTTGCATGGATGGAAACACAATCTAACCATTGTTAACAGCTGGCTCTCTGATACATGGTGATCAGATGCATCATCCCTAACGTCCTTCAAGTCCGGCCTCAATATCCCTCTTTTCGACCGTGCCATTGGTCACCCTGCCTACCCCTCCCTTCCCTCCACCCTCCCCGATCCTGACGCAGCTCGGGTCAGAAACACTGACTGCGCCCGACGTAAAAGGCTCTACACACATGTGACCAGACTGAGAATCTCACACCCACACCTGGAAATTTGCTCAGGAACCGGATATTGAGAAGCTAATCAAGGCAAAAATATACCTTAGATACGCTCACGTGTGTGTGTTCCAGCAAATAACACTGGATTGCTATAAACAGAATGACAAAATAGCAACTGCCGGGTAAGGACACTAGGTGGAATCTGTAGCAAACAGGAAGGCTCAATGTATAAAGCCCAGGTTAGGTAACATATAAACCCACAAAATATACAGTCAAATCACTTTACAGTATGATCTGTAAAACGCTTTTGAGTTGTTCCAATGACGTGATAAGGCGCTACATCTTAATATACCGTGATATGACGCTATATTAAGCGCTCTGAGTGGAGGGTGTCACCCACAAATATACAGTCAATTCGCTTTTTACAGTGTATTATGTGAAGCGCTTCGAGACATCTAGAAGACATGAAAAGCGCTACAGTATATCAAATGCAAGGATTTTTATTACTGTGTATTAGAAAAACACAAGCACTCCGGATAGATTTCTAAAAGGAAAAAAGAGGCATTAAAAAAGAATACACATTAGTGTATTCGCCTGAAAGACAGACACATAACACGTAAAGGGTGGGAGGTTCACTTTGAGTGAATTTTGAGGTGGAGAGACAGAGACAAGAGAGCCACAAAACACAAAATACTACAGATGCTGGGAATCTGAAACAAAAACAAAAGTCGCTGGGGAAACTCAGCGGGTCAAACAGCATCCATGGAGAAAGGAGTCAATGTTTCGGGTCTACAACCCTTCGTCAGGACCGGGGCTTGTTTGGAGGAAGAGAACGTTAAAAGGGGGAAAGGCAGGACATGGAAGGCAAAGGAGACGAAGAAGACAGGAAAAAAGAGTGTATTGACTGATGGGTTGAATATGTGTTAATGGTTTCAAGGGGAGAAACAGCAGGGGGTGGGTTTTAACAAAACTGGGGAGAAGATGTGTTTAGTGGTGATAGGATAAACAAAATACCAGAGAGAGCCATTCATTTGGCCTGGTTGCGGCTGTGAGGCAGCATTGAAAAGGTTAACTCATCTGCAACAAGCTTAGCAAGGCGGGTGTAGGTGATGTCCATACCCCCAGCTAGAGCGAATGATTAGCCACTGTTGGGTTGATGAGTGCTGACGCATAGTGGTTCAGTCCCACTGCAATCAGATATCGGGTTCTCTACTTTCCTCCACTGCACATTGCTCTCTCTCTCTCTCTGCCTGCTGTGAGTGAGGAAGCCACAGTCATGTCTGCCACAAAAGATCCAGCTTCCGGCTTCCTGCCACCCTTTGAACATTTCGATACTGATGCGCTCCATGTGGGTCAGGAGCCAGAGCAGTGGAAGTCAATGGCATTGGTGCCCCTGATCTCCTTATCCACCACCTTCAAACAGCCTGCTCCAGCACAACATGTAGTAAGTCAGCAAAGGGCAAAGGGTGATGTCTTAAGGAACATGTCTTATTTGCCATGTTATTAATACTGCAGTGATAATAATAATCCTCGCTTCTGATGTAGTTTCACTCGTTTCTTTTTACTGTAAAGTGGTTTGAATAGTCATAAGCCTTGCGCGTGATAATAGCGCCTTAACACGCCCTCGAGACAACTCACAAGCACTTCCTAGAATATACTGTAAAGTGAGTTGACTGTATGTTTGGTGGGGGCGAAACGTGGAAGCCAACTGCACAAAACGGTGTTCCACAAACAGTCGTGGATTAAGCGACTTTTTTGTAATAAGCTATTTTAGCGGAAACGTAGGCGTTTGGAAACACTCTATAAAGTGCGAAACTAACCTTTAAACAGGAAGAGGTATAATTCACTGATTCATAAATAACATACAGACTATTGTGATTTAGCAACATGCGATCCTCACAGGGTGAGAGAGCACATTCCTTTTCAATAAATATTTCTGGAATCTCCATGCATCGGTGGGATACACGGAATTGTGTATTGTGGAGTCCTGTAGCGCAGTGGTTACATCACTCACCTTACAAGCGAGAGATCTGGGTTCAAATCCAGGCAGGGTGAAACTTTGGGCAAGTCTCCTTACACCACAAGCCTGATATTAATCCCTCAAAAATAACAGTAATAAATTGGCCATTTCAACCCACGGCTGTTTGAGGGGACGCTGCAGTGCGCGTTTGGCTGCCGCGTTTCGCCCACAAATATACAGTCAATTGACTTCACAGTATATTCTGCGAAGCGCCTGGAGATGTCTATAGCGCTATATTAAATGCAAGGCTTGCTAGCATTATTATTAGTTCTTAGCTTAATTTGGAGGGTCTTAAGTGTGGTGGTAAGTTTCATCATGTGTTCATCTGCGCACCTCCCCCACTCCCCGTCCCCGTCCCCACAGGAAAGTGATTCTAAAGTGTGCGAATCACTGGCGGCAAGAGTAGCAAGTGAATTGTGATGTTAGATTTTGATACGCTGTAATGAAATGATATGAACGGGGGAGGGAAAGAGAATCTCTTAACCCCATATGATGTAGCCTGTATTTTAACCCTGCTCCCTTGATGTCCTGCTGTGCTTCTGAAACAACATGATGCAATCCTTTTGATGATTGCACTGCAAGGCTTGACTTGGGGGGGGCGGGGGGGGGGGAAGGTTGGCAACTGAATTAGCAATGGAAGAGGGTTCAATGGGGGTGCTTGATTGGTCAATGTGATTTTAATAGTAATCCTTATCTTTGAAATTACACTAATAATCCTTGCGTTTGCTATACCGCCTTATCAACAACAACAACTTTGATTTATTTAGCGCCCTCCATGCCGGACGGCGTCTCAGAGCGCTTCACAATAGCGGATCCCGGGACCCAGCCAGTGGGGGGGGGGGGGGGGAAGGTGACCGAAGGCGCGGTTGAAAAGAAAGGTCTGAAACTAGGAAGGCGGGGGGGGGGGCAAGTGAAGGGAGTGAGGAAAGGAGTTCCAGAGCTTTAGGGAGTAGTGGCTGAGGATTCGGGGGACAACGAGGAGACTAACAGGTGCTGCTTTTGGGAGAGAAGAGGTCAGAGAGGTAGGGGGGGGGGTGCAGAGGACTGGAGAGACAGACTAGATGGGCCGCATGGCCTCCTTTTGTGCCGTAAAATTCTATGATTCTATGATTTGGAGAGTGAGTATCTTGAAATCGATTCTCTCCGGCACAGGGAGCCAGTGAAGTCTGGCAAAAATTGGGGTAATAGGGGGGCGAAGTTTGTTGTGGGTGAGAACGCAGGGGGAGTTCTGAATGTGTTCTATCACGTATTCAAGGCATCTCAAAGCGCTTCACAGCCAATTGCACCCAGCAGTGTCCCTCTATTTATTATTGTTAGTTTTTTAAAGGAATTATTATTATCCCCCGAAGTCTGCTGATCTGCTAGGTAAACAGAGGCAGGTGCAGTGAACAGAAACTTGCCTAAGGTTTCGTCCCACGGGAGAATTGGAACCCAGGTTGTTTTGCTCGCACGGCAAAAACTCCAAATTACACTTGTATAATGTCTTTCACATCAGGAGAATGTTCCAAGGCGTTGGCGCTTAATCATTGAAATTATATGGCAAGCTGCCATTTAATTCCACATCGAT
The DNA here is from genome assembly GCA_035084275.1 of Hydrolagus colliei. Lineage (NCBI taxonomy): Eukaryota > Metazoa > Chordata > Chondrichthyes > Chimaeriformes > Chimaeridae > Hydrolagus > Hydrolagus colliei. Next base: position 3,416,245 of record CM068749.1, on the reverse strand, counting down.
GTATTTGGAAGAAGGAGAATAAACAATAGAATATATACCAAAAAATTATTAATTTACCGAGCATGGTACAGAAGAGGAGTTTGGGGATATAGATTTATTGATGGCTAATTACAATCAGCTAAATCTGCTGGGACTGTTACAGCAAACAGGATCTTGTTGGAGCTCCTGTAGCTCAGTGGTTAGAGCACTCGCCTTACAAACGTGAGACCTGAGTTCGAATTCAGGGCAAGTCAGGGCGAAACCGTGGGCAAGTTTCCTTACTCCATCGCCCACAAATATACAGTAAATTCACTTCGGCTAGAAGACATGAAAAGCGCTGTATCAAATGCAAGTTATTAATGAGCATTACAGTGTTTGCCTATGGAGTAATGGCCTGTGACATATTTACATATTAGTTTATCCTGTTTCGAAACACGAGACTACAATTGCGTTCAGTTAATTCTTCCACATGATCCCAATGTTCTTCCTTCAGTTCACCTGACATGTTCCTGCCAACATATGTTATCATAGAATCATAGAATCATAGAATTTTACGGCACAAAAGGAGGCCATTCGGCCCATCTAGTCTGTGCCGGTTCTTTGAAAAGAGCGATTCAATCCCACTGCCCTGCCCGCTCCCCATAGCCTAATAGACCTGCTCTCCCTAAATAAAGATCTAATTCCCTTTTAAAAGTTGTTATCGAATCAGCTTCCACCACCTTTTCAGGCAATGCATTCCAGATTCGAACAACTCGCTGAGTGAAAAAATTTCTCCTCAGCTCCCCTCTACTTCGCCTTGAAACTATTTTAAATCTGTGACCACGAGTCACAGATTCACCCACGAGTGGAAATAGTTTTTCTCTATTTGCCCTGTCGAAACCCCTCATGATCTTATAAACCTCTATTAGGTCTTCCCTCAATCTTCTCTGCTCCAGAGAGAATAACCCTAGCCTATCTAGCCTCTCCTCATAGCTGAAGTCCCTCAATCCTGGCACCATCCTAGTAAATCTTCGTTGTACCCTTTCCAATGCCTTCACATCCTTTCTGTAGTGTGGTGACCAGAATTGAACACAGTATTCCAGCTGAGGCCTCACCAAAGTCCTATAGAGGTTAGTCAGCACTTCCTGACTTTTGTACTCTATACCCCTATTTATAAAGCCTAGTATCCCATATGCCTTCTTAACAGCCTTGTCTACCTGTCCTGCCACCTTCAACGAGTCACTAACACAAATCCCCAGGTCTCTCTGTTCCTTTACACCATTTAAAATTGTACTATCTAGCCTATATTGCCTCCCTTCATTTCTTCTCCCAAAATGCATCACCTCACACTTCTCTGCATTAAACTTCATCTGCCATGTGTCTGCCCACTTTACCAATTTGTCTATATCCTCTTGCAGATGGCTACTATCCTCCTCACTATTTACTATTCTCCCTAACTTAGTGTCATCTGCAAACTTGGAAACTGTACTCCGTACACCCAAGTCCAGATCATTGATGTAGATTACAAACAGCAATGGTCCCAAAACCGATCCCTGTGGCACACCACTGCTCACTTCCCTCCAATCTGAAAAACAGCCGCTCACTACAACTCTCTGCTTTCTGTCTCGCAGCCAGTTGTGGATCCACGCTGCCACTGTCCCTTTTACGCCATGGGCCTTTAATTTCATAATAAGTCTCTCATGTGGCACTTTGTTAAATGCCTTTTGAAAGTCCATGTAAACTACATTAACTGCGCTACCATTATCCACCCATTCCGTTACCTCATCAAAAAATTCTATCAGATTTGTAAGGCAAGATTTGCCTTTAACAAATCCATGTTGACTGTCCTTTATTAGCCTATATCTTTCTAAGTGAAGATCTACCTTGTCCCTGATTATGGACTCTAGAAGTTTGCCCACTACCGACGTTAGACTGACTGGTCTGTAGTTACCAGGCTTGTCCTTCTGCCCCTTTTTATACAAGGGAGTAACATTAGCTATCCTCCAGTCCTCTGGCACGACCCCTGTGTCCAAGGAAGATTGAAAGATCATGGCCAGAGTCCCTGCTATTTGCTCCCGTGCCTCACTTAGTAACCTAGGGTGCATCCCATCCGGACCAGGTGACTTATCCACCTTGAGCAACGTCAACCTTTTTAGAACTTCCTCTCTGGTTATAATTATTCTATCCATTTCTCCTACCCTCTCCTCTAATACCATGGCATTGGCTGTATCATTTTCTTTTGTGAAGACAGAGGCGAAGTACTCATTCAGTACATCAGCCATGCCCTCTGCCTCCACAATGAGATTTCCTCCTAGGTCCCTAATTGGCCCCACCCTATCCTTGACCAACCTTTTACTCTTAATATGTTGGTAAAAAACCTTAGGGTTCCCCTTAATCTTGCTCGCTAATTGTTTTTCATGCAGTCTCTTTGCCCCTCTAACTTCCTTTTTTAGTTCTATCCTACACTTCCTATAGTCTGCTTGGTTCCCTTCTGAATTTTGAGCCTGACACTTATCATAAGCCTCTTTTTTTTGTTTTATTTTGGCCCCGATTTCCTTAGTCATCCAGGGAGGTTTGGATGCCTTACATTTCACCTTTGTGGGGATGCTTTTGACCTGTGCCTGAACTATCTCCTCTTTGAACGCTGCCCACTGCTCGTTAGTTGTCTTACCTGCCAATTTTTCTTTCCAATCCACCTTGGCTAGGTCCCACCTCAACTCATTGAAATTAGCCCTTTTCCAGTTGAGTGTCCTCACCTGTGATCGTTCCTTATCCCTTTCCATAATTATTCTGAATCTAACGATATTGTGGTCACTATTCCCTAGATGCTCACCTACAGAAACCTGTTGAACTTGCCCTACCTCATTTCCCAAAACTAGATCCCAAACTAGTTTTTGTTCTTTGCACAAAAACAGATCCAAATGTATCTTCAAATCCGATGCGCTTAACCTTGCACGATAGCACCAGTCAGTCACGCCATCAGGATATGTTACAATGTTTGCGGCTTTTGGTTTGGTTTCAGCCATTTGTACGAGACAGAAGATTATTAGGATTACGAGGTTGATTAAATCTAATGGTGCAGGGAGGGATCTGAATTGATGCATTAGATTGATGCTGAATTGTCCCAGGCTTAAGTTTTTAATGGTAACCTGAGTCCTGAGCACAGCTCACCCCTACCCTCACCTCCCATGATGCCATCAGCTGTCAGTTAAATATTTATAGGAACATAGGAATGGGAGGAAGCATTTGCTTTCAGCCACAACACAGTGTAATCTGATTGCTACAAAGCACATTTTAAATTCATTTTCTTGCTTGATACTGATAACACCGAGGTCGCGGGTTTGTTCCCTGTACAGTACTTGCTTTTTGGAGTCCTGGTTACAGCACTCTTGCCCCGCAAGCAAGATATCTGGGTTTGATTCCAGCCAGGGTGAAACCTTGGGCAAGTTTCCTTTTTCCACACACACGCCTGATAATAATCCCTAAAATAACTTGCAATCCATGACTGTCTGTGGGACAAGGATTATTATTTTTGTTATAGTCATCAAGTAATGTTTCAAAACAAGTAATATTTTTGAAGTGAGGTAACTAAGTGCCTAGACTTTTAATGATTAACCTTCAGGAGATAAAAAAATGTGGTTGTCTAAATATGTTCTCTACTTGATTAGTTTACATTGTGGATAACAAAATAATAATAATCCTTGCAAAAACGCAAAATACTGCAGATGCTGGAAATCTGAAACAAAAACAGAAATGGCTGGGTTCGAACACTCAGCAGGTCTGGCAGCATCTACCGAGAGAGGAAAAGTGAGTTAGGGTTTCAGGTTGTGAACTCCCTTCTGACGAAGGGTTGTGAACCAGAAACGTTGACTCGCAAAATAATCCTTGCGTTTGATATAGCGCTTTTCACGTCCTCTAAACGTCTCAAAGCGCTTCACAGAACACACTGTAAAGTCAATTGGCTGCATATTTGTGGGCGAAACACGGCAGTCAAATTGCACACAGCACTGTCCCATGATTGAGTATTCATGGATTGAGTAACAAAATTTTCTTTTGAGAGATTATCAAGCATAAAACTTGCCCAAGGTTTGGACCTGGCTGGGAATCAAACCTAAGACTCTTGGTTGCGAGGCAAATGCTCTAACTAACCTAACCTGGAACCAGCTATATAACTAACTAACTAACTAACTAACTAACTAACTAACTAACTAACTAACTAACTAACTAACTAACTAACTAACTAACTAACTAACTAACTAACTAACTAACTAACTAACTAACTAACTAACTAACTAACTAACTAACTAACTAACTGTAGCTGGTTATCTAACTAACCAGCTACAGGATTTGCAACACAAAATTAATTACACATTGACCTTAAAACATGCACTAATGAATAAACCTTTGAAATAATATGCTTTTTATGCTAGAGTATTGGACTTGCAAATGCCTGGGTTTGATTCCCAGGCAGGGCAACACCTTAGGCAAATTTCTTTACTCCACACACTTCTGTCTATCGAGCAGCAAGTAGCGAGCCAGGTTTTAGACGATTAGCGGATCACTTTCCAGGGGTAATAATCTGTTTCTTTTTAAAAAATAATAATAATTTTGGTCACACAATCCACAACTGTTTGTGGGACACTGCAGTGCTGTGTTTTGCCCACAAGACATAATGCCAATTCACCTTCGAAAGTATTCTACGAAACAGTTTGAGACAATAACATAAAGTGCTATATCGAATGCAAGGATTATTATCCCCGAAAAGGGTTCCAGCGGGTGGAGTAAGGAAACTTGCCTAAAGTTTAGTTCAATCCAGGAATCCAACCTGGGACCCTTCATTTACAAGGCGAATAAAACAAAATTAAGAGATTCTGTTTTCCTTATGAATAAAATAAGGAGTCCTGTAGCTCAGTGGTTAGAGCACTCGCCTTACAACTGAGAGACCTGGGTTCAATTCCAGGCAGGTCAAGGTGAAACCTAGGGCAAGTTTCCTTACTCCACACACACGCCTAATAATAATCCCTCCCCCCAAAATCGGTCATTTCAATCCATGACTGGATTGTGGGGGACGCTGCTGTGCGCAATTGGCTGCCGCGTTTCGCCCACAAAATATACAGTCAATTCACTTTACAGTGTATTCTGTGAGGCGCTTGTGAGGTGTCTAGAAGATGTGAAAAGCGCTGTATCAAATGCAAGGATTATTGTTACAGTAACATGATTATTATTCTTAAAATGACCCTCTCGCCTTCAAGGGTTAACAGCTGAAAGTGTTATGAAGCACGTCGCACATAATAACATGATATTGTGTAGATAGCAATTCATTGTGGGGCATTCACAAGCAACGTCCCCCCTTCCTTTTGTCTCCCTATATGTTAAATACTCAATGCTAATGCTCCTATTCAAGTTGTCCCTTCATCTGTAAGGTTTTCGTTTTGCGAATCAATTATGTTGTTAAAGTGTTTGATTTCTGGATTTTTCTGTAGGGCTTTGAATACAGCCGCAGTGGAAACCCCACACGGAACTGCCTAGAGAAGGTCATCGCAGCAGTGGATGGAGCGAAACACAGTAGGTCGCAAAACACACGCGTCACCGCACTTTACAGTATACCCTGTGAATCGCTTTTGGCGTATCTCAACCCCCTGAGGCTGCTGAAACTCTCACACACGAGAGATGGTCACCTCAAGACTCGACTACGGCAACTCCCTACTTGTCGGCCTCCCCAACTCTTCCGTCCACAAGCTGCCGATCGTCCAAAAACTCTGCAGCTCGTGTCCTCTCCCCCACCCATTGGCCCCACCCTCGCCCAGCTCCACTTGCTCCCCATTTCACAAGAGGATCGAATTCAAGATCCTCGTCCTCATTTCAAGGCCCTCTGCGGCCTTGCCCCCTCCTACTTCTCTGACCCCCCGCCCACTGCCCGCTCGCTCCACTCAGCGGGCTCCAGCCTGCTCCACTTCTTCTGTTCGACCCGCCATACCAGCGGCGGCTGGGCTTTCAGCCTCTCTGCCCCCAAGCTTTGGAACTCCATACCTCAGTCCCTTCGCCTCATTCCCTCCCTCACCTCCTTCAAGGCCGGACTCAAGATCCTCCTCTTCAACCATGCCTTCTGCTGGCCTCCCAAATCTCTCCCTCCCCTCCCAACTCTCTCCCTTCCTCTCCCCCTTACCCCGACCCTCTCCCTTGCTCAGGTCCCATCCTGACTGTTAAGAGCCTTGGGGCATCCTCCCGATGTGAAAAGCGATCTAGAAATGTTGTTGTCGTTGCTTGTCCCACTAGGATTACCCTACTGTTAACAGGAGCCGAGTGGGAAGAATCCAGGCTCTGTGTAATCAGTCTGTCCGGCCCAAGTTATATTAGACGGGTTCTATCATCGGCAGTGCCCTGGAGCACTGTGATCCCAGTCTGGCTCAGTCACTATGTTGCCTGACATGGTACAGTAATGCGTACTAGAATCCGAGCCACACAGATCATCACCAGACTTTGTGTTACTGTGTGTGGGTTCCAGGTGTATTCTGATGCTTGACCTGCAGTGACATATTCAGGTGAACCGTGTGAGGTTTTGTGAGTGTGTTCTATACATCCGGCAGTAAATAGGAACCCGGTTGTCAATCGATTGGCGGATCTGGGGGTAATAATCCCTTAAAAAAAATTGGTCTCTCAATCCATGACTGTTTGTGGGACACTGCTGTGCGCAATTGTCTGCCGCGTTTCGCCACCAAAAAGATGCAGTCAATTCACTTTACACTATATTGTGAAGCACTTTGAGATGTCTGGAAGACGCGACAATAAATCCTTGCATTTGATAAAGCGCTTTTTCACATCTTCTAGACGTCTCAAAGGCTCTATATCTGTACAGTGTATTCTGTGAAGCGCTTTGAGACATCGATAAGATGGATTATTATTATATCAATGGCAAGGATTGCTATCATCAACGCAATACTTATTGATGAATCTACAACCATTAGATTGTACGGACACATTGTTACGCATGCTGGGATTTAATGGAGTGCTTTGTAATGATGGTTGATCTCTCCCATTCTCTCGCTCTCTCTAGGTCTAGCATTTGCATCTGGTTTGGCAGCTACAGTCACAATCACCCACTTGCTGAAGGCTGGTGACGGTATTGTTTGCATCGATGATGTATACGGAGGTATGGATTACATTATGTGCTCACAGTAACGACACTGAACGCAACTAACTTGATTGAAATATCCGACACATAGTTAGTAATGTTTCACCCTCCCAATGTTTCCCTTTCTTTACTTTTGATTCCTTTATTTCCTACTGGTGTGTGCAAGACTGGCTTGCGAGCCCGTGGGCTGAGTTGATGACTAATACACTGGTTGAACCTGCCCTCCCTCTTCCACTCCTGTGGCTCATTGGTTAGAGTGCTCGCCTTACAAGCGTAAGACCTGTGTTCGAATCGAGGCGGGTCAGGGCGAAACCTTGGGCGAGTTTCCTTACTCCACACTCGCGCTTAATAATAATCCTTCCGAAACACCCACAATCACAAAATCGGTCATTTCAACCCACGACTGTTCATGGGGACGCTCTGAGGGCTTTTATCTTTTAATTTAAGCGCTGTATAAGTTGAAGTTGTTGTTGTTGTTGTTGACGCTGCTGTGCATAATCGGCTGCCGTGTTTCACCCACAATTATATATATATTCTGTGAAGCGCTTCGAGACGTCGACAAGATGTGAAAAGCACTTATTACTAACCCACAACCTCCTGACAGACTCATTACCAAGCCAAGTGGCACCTATTGTGTTTGTTTTTCAGGTACCAACAGATATTTCCGTCAGATTGCGTCAGAAATGGGCATCGAAGTATCTTTTGTTAACTGTGAAACAATGAGCTGTTTGGAAGCCGCTATTAAACCAAACACTAAGGTAATTTTGAGGGTGTGGGCAGGAGCTCTTAATTGCTTGTAGTTTCCAGATAATGTTCTGCTTTTTCCTCTTGTTTCTAGATCCTCCTGTTGGGCAACCCTCAATCTGATACACCTTGCGTTTCCAAATTACTACTCCACTTAGTGGGTTCCGGCCTTCCCCACCATCGGCGGGCGAGCCTTCAGCCACTCTGCCCCCAACCTTTGGAATTCCATCCCGCAATCCCTCCGCCTCGCCCCCTCCCTGGCCTCCTTCACGTCCGGCCTCTATACCCTCCTCTTCAACCGTGCCATCGGTCACCCTCCTTCCCTCTACCCTCCCTGATCCCGACCCCAGCTTGGGTCCAAAACACTGACTGGCCAGCGCTTTGGGACGCCCTCCCAACATGTGGAGCTCAGTGGTTTAGAGCGCTCGCCTTACAAGCTTGAAGCCCGTGTTCAAATCCAGGCAGGTCAGAGCGAAACCGTGGGCAAGTTTCCTTTACTCCACACACCTAATAATAATAATCCCTCCCAAAATAAACACAATCATAAAATTGGTCATTTCAATCCACGGCTGTTTGTGGGGAATCCTGCTGTGCGCAATTGGCTGCCGCGTTTCGCCCACAAATACACAGTCAATTCACTTTACAGTACATTCTGTGAAGCGCTTTGTGACGTCTAGAAGATTATTATGAAAGGCACTATTCAAATGTAATTTTGTTGTTGTTGTTGTGGGTGTGACTATTTGACAGGCGAAAGGGGCAACTCATTTACACACATCAATATTGATTTACATTATTTATATAGGTCAGGAGCATCTAATGATTCATTTGTTTTGGTGGAGTTCTTGCCCTATTTGAAAAAATATCAAAGTATAGATTGTTATGAATTGTACATTTCTACCTCAGAGAACAAGCTAATACTACGGCAACATTTGTCCTTGAAAGGCAAACTGCTCGGGCCCTTCACCTCTCAAATTCATCTCTCGAATTATTCGGTCACCACTGTGCATAACTGGCTGCCGCGTTTCGCCCACAATATACAGTCAATTCACTTTACAGTATATTCCGTGCAGCGCTTTGAGACGTCTGGAAGGCGTGAAAAGAGCTAAATGAAAAATGCAACGATTCTTTTTATTATTATTATACATTCTGTATAATTCTGCATACACTTTGTATCCCCAAATCCCTGACTGTCCAGCATCTCAGGACGTCCTCCCGACTCGAAAGGCTCTGTAACTTGTTATAATATCTGTATTCTCCCAGTGTCGGCTAGTTCTTTCTCTTTCAAATGATGCCATTTAATCTTCTTAAGTAGCGAGCTACATTAACACGTGGTACAGTTCAGGCGTCTGGTTTCTATCGACTTCTAACCTCCCCATATTATAATAATAATCTCGCATTTGATATAGCGCTTTTCACATCTTCTAGACGTCTCAAAGCGCTTCACAGAGTATACTGTAAAGTGAATTGACTGTAAATATATGTGGACGAAATGCAGCAGCCAATTGCGCGCAGCAGTGTCCCCACAAACAGTCGTGGATTGTAATGATCAATTTTTATTGAGGGATTATTATCAGGAGTGTGGAGTAAGGAAACTTGCCCAAGGTTTCGCTCTGGCTGGGAATCGAACCCGGGTCTCTTGCTTGCGAGGCGAGCGCTCTAACCACTGAGCTACAAGACTCCACAGGCTACAATTCTTCACCTGGCTGGAATTTTCGTTTGGTTACCGATCCACCAATCAGTGCAAATAAGTTGTGTGGGCGGTTTAGTTCTCCGTGATAGCACAACATTCTTTGTATTTTTTTTACATTTGTTTAAACTGTTTTGTGAAGGCTAAAGGAGACCTTTGAACACATACATATCCACCTTATGCCCCAGGCTCGCCAATACCTCATTGATCTCTGTGATCCTGCTGATTGACTTGCCTAACAATTTGTCCTATGATGGGCTGAATGGCCTCCACCTCTTCCTGTTTTGTTATGTTATTACAATAATAATAATCCTTGCTTTTAATATAATAATAATCCCTGCATTTAATATAGCGCATTTCACATCTTATCGAAATCTCAAAGCGCTTCACAGAATGTACTGTAAAGTGAATTGACTGTATATTTATGGGCGAAATGCGACAGCCAATTGCGCACAGCAGCGTCCCCCACAAACAGCCGTGGATTGAAATGACCAATTTTATTAGTTTATTTATTATTGCATTTGCAATAATAAATTATTGCGCATTATCACGTCTTAAAAGCGCTTCACAGAATTTATGGTAAAGTGAATTGAATATTCAGAAACATATTCATTGAATATATAAAGTATATTTTGTGGACCAGTTGCGCACAGTAATTAATGTCCCACAAACAGTTGCAGATTGAAATGCTGCAGGATTTATTTTTCGCGTCTTTAGAACAATGGATATAAAGTTTTGTTCTCTAATAACTGGATAACACCAAGCCCTGTTTCCAATGTGCTTTTAAAAAATGAACTTGCAAAATTACACATTTTTACAGAAAGACATTATTTAAATGGAATATGGGCCTGAATAAACTTAAGCATTTGAATTATGTTTACTGAAAATTGTAATCGGGGTTAAAAATATTTTTTAAAGTGCGAAATCTAAATTCTAAATGGTTGAAAATAAGCTTTTTTTCAAATTGGTCGCTCAATCCACAGCTCTTTGTGGGGACACTGCTGTGCACAATTGGCTGCTGCGTTTCGCTCACAAAATATACCCAGTCAATCCACTTTACAGTATATTCTGTGAAGCGCTTTGAGGGGCCTGAACGAAGTGATAAGAGGTAATATCAAATGCAAGGTTTATTGTTATTTTAAATAATTTGCTGATGCTGTACTTAAAACAAAGTGTCTGGCTGTATCTGGCAACGCATGAAATCGAGAACTAAAAGTATGGGGAATTCCTGCCACAATCTGTGTGATAAAGAGATATGGGCTGATTTTGTGAGATCCTAAGTGCAAGTCAATATGTGGCTGAGCCCTGAAATTCCACACGGGTTAAACTATAACCAATTGGCTGCCTTGGAGTCCTGTAGCTCAGTAGTTAAAGCACTTAAAGTAGGTATAAGCAAGAGACCTGATTTCAATTCCAGACAGATTGGGCAGATTTCCTTACTCCATATGCCTGGTAATAATCCGTCCCCCAAAAAGAACTATAATAAAAATTGATCATTTCAATCCACGACTGTTTGTGGGGACGCTGCTGTGCGCAATTGGCTGCCGCGTTTCCCCCACAAGTGTACAGTCAATTCACTCTACAGCATATTTTGTGAGGCGCTTTGAGACATCGATAAGATGTGAAAAGCGCTGTATCAAAATGCAAGGATTGGTATACTGTAAAGTGCAGTGACTGTGTGTTTTGTGGGCGAAACGCGGCAGCCATTTGCTGCAAGTGCTGCACGTTAATGTGTGGTTTGTGTGCGCAGGTCGTGTGGATTGAGAGTCCCACCAACCCTTTGATGAAGGTCACCGACATTCACGCGTGCGCGGAGCTTGTGCACAAACACGAGGGCGTCATTTTGGTTGTGGACAACACCTTCATGTCGGCCTATTTCCAGGTAAATACCACCACCACAACAACATTACACCTCTATAGCGCCTTTCACGTCAGGGGGATGTCCCAAGGCGCTTCCCACCCAAACTGGGGCAGGGAGGGTGGAGGGGAAGGTGGGGGTGACCGATAACACCTTGATTCCACAGATTCTTCAGACGTTTTGACAAGCCCAACTTAAAGCAATTACCTTGGTGTCAACTAATCGCACGGATCAAGCAGAAAGCATATGTCTCATGTTTTATTTTGGGGACTGATTCCAGTCTTTCGGATTATGTCACTGTGGCTGACCGCAGTTAGCTCAGTTGTTACAGCGCTCGCCTTTACATGCGAGAGACCTGGATTCGATGACAGGCGATCTTGGGACAAGTTTGCTTACTCCACATGCCTGATAATAATCCCTCAAGAAACCCCCCCCCCACAATGATAAATCGGTCATTTCAATCCACGACTGTTTGCGACACACTACATTGGATGCTGCTGTGCGCAATTGGCTGCTGCATTTCGCCCACAAATATATAGTCAATTCACTTGACAGTATATTCTGTGAAACGCTCTGAGACGTCTAGCAGACGTGATAACTACAGCAACAAGCAAATAACTTGTATATCATGCCTTTCACTGCCAAATCACACATGCAAAATAGGTACATATTGTCCTTAAGGTTGTTGCAATAAAACCTTCCCTGTTGAGCTGCTGAGCTAATGAAAAACTCGCTCTGTTATCCTGAAAATGATGCTTTCGCAACTCTTGTCCTTCACTTGTTGAGCAACAGGAAAGCTTTATGCTGCATTTTCAGTGGCCCCCCTTACCTCTCCAGCAACAACAACAACTTAGATTTATCTTATTTATTTAGCGCCCTCCACGCGGGACGGTGTCTCGGAGTGCTTCGAAACTCCAACCCAGTTTTGTCTTACAAATTGCATTATTCCACACACACGCCTAATCCGTACCAACAAGACTTAGAATTTTTTCGCCCACAAATATAGTCAATTTTCCTACTCTTCTTCATCCTGCACTGACCCCTCCCCACCTTGCTCTTGCCCTACCTGCCTTGGGAGGTCCTCTCGACGTGAAAGGCGCTATATAAATGTAAGTTTTGATCGATTGATAATAAATTGATCATTTCAACCCACGGCTGTTTGTGGGGGACGCTGCTGTGCGCAATTGGCTGCCGCATTTCGCCCACAAATATACAGTCAATTCATTTTACAGTATATCCTGTGAAGCGCTTTGAGACTTCGATAAGACGTAAAAAGCATTGTATCATATGCAAGAATAATTATTATTAAGGGTGTACATTTGTTAGGATAGGGCATCAAGGAATACGGGGCAATTGGAGGTAATTGGAGTTGAGGTAATAATAATAATAATCCTAACAAACTGAGCAGTTTAGATAACGCATTGCCTCGTTTCAGTTGACTTTTGTCTGGTTAAGTTAAGCTTTAAACAACTTTCAGCTTTCAGTTCTTATCTTGTTAATTTTTTTTTCGAGAGAAATTTTTTTTCCCCATTTTCCCACACGGCACTTTCATATGTGATTGAGATAAAGGACCCACAGATGCCCTCTGCTGCTCACTCGGGGGAAAACTTTTACATGTGAGCCCAACCGTAACTGCAAACAACTTGCTGAGTATTGTCCGTGTGTAGTCCTGTGTGTAGTGTGTGTGCACTCATGTGTGGTGTGTGTAGTGCGTGTATAGTGTGTGTAGTCATGTGTGTAGTGTGTGTGCGCAGTTGATCAATGGGACCAAACAAGCGGAGGTGAATGAATTTGACTCACATTGGTTTCAAGACTTAAGCACTCTGAGCTGCTGCCCAGCGTGGAGGGCGCTGTGTAAATGTTCTTGTTTGGCGTTAGATCAGAGGCCAACTCAGCGCTGGGGGTGTGATGTATTGTCAGAGATTGATGTCCTTCGGGTAAGACATCAAACCAAGTCTGCTCTGCTCTTGGGACGTCCTCCCGATGTGAAAAGCGCTCTATACATACAGTTTTGTTGTTGCTCAGGTAGATGTTAAAGGTCACGTGGCAATATTCCAAAAGAGAAGAGGAGTTTCTCCCCACCACCCCCACCTATAGCCTGTCCAACAATAATGACTCGAATAATAATAATAATCTTTGCATTTGATGTAGTAACTTATCGCGTCTTTGAGGCATCTCAATGCAATTTACAGGATATAAAGTGAATTGACTATATATTTTGTGGGCGAAACACCCTGATAAAATTGGTCACTCTACAGCTTTTTGGTGTGCACAAAATCAGCTGCCACGGTAGCCTACAAAATACTACGGTCACTACACCTTCAATTAGATCCTGTGAAGCACTTTGAGAAGCATCCTTCTGGCATAAAATAAATTCTGCCAAATGGAGGAATCCTGTTCATTATTTTATAAGATGACCAAAGTGGAGCTTGAGGAGCTCCTGTAGCTCAGAGGTTAGAGCACTCGCCTTAAAAGCGTGAGACCTGTATTCGAATCCTGGCAGATCAGGGCGAAACCTCGGGCAAGTTTCCTTACCCCACACATACGCTTTACAATAATTTGTCCCAAAAAAATCCTATAATAAATTGGTCATTTTCAATCCACAACTGTTTGTGGGGACCCTGCTGAGCGCAATTGGCTACTGGGTTTCGCCCACAAAACACAGTCACCCCACTGTGCAGTATAATCTGCGATGCGCTTTGAGACGTCCCAACAATGTGATAAGGAGCTTTGTCAGGATTTAATGCTAGGATTATTGTGATTGTAATGTATTTCCCCTTGTCTGTTCCTCTAGCGTCCTTTGGCCCTTGGTGCTGACATGTGTATGTACTCCGCAACAAAGTACATGAACGGTGAGAGCCTTTTGCGCAAATCCATCAAACGCGATTGGCAACGGATCTTTAGGTCTAAAGACACAACCCATTAGTAACACCTATCGAGTAACCTTTGATCAGGTTTCTGCCTGTGTTTCAAACTTGTAAGAGAGGCAAACACTTTTAAGAATCACTAACCAGCCCCGCCAACATACACTCTGGGCTCTCTTGGCTCTCGCCAACCTGCGCTTAATACTTTCTGGAATTAATTGAGCAGAATGCGTGCCTCCAGGGAGAAAGAGAGAGGGAGAGAGCGTATTCCACTCACAACAATCTACCTCTAGCCATGTATAGTTGGGAGGCATCCTTGGGTTTGGAGACTCTTAAGCAACATTAATGGTCAGACACACGGCTAAAATGGTCTCTAGTGTTTGCGCTGGGCACGGCTTTACCTAGGAGCCATTGAGGAGCCAAGGTTGTTAATGGTGCTGTTGAATTTCCATTGCGTTTGCAGGACACAGCGACGTGGTCATGGGTTTGGTGTCAATGAACCGCGAGGACCTCTACGAACGAATGAAGTTCTTGCAAAATGGTAAACAGTTTGGGCTTTTTTAGGTCTTTTCAACCGGGAAGAAGTTTAAAATCTCTCCTCCCCCACAACCCCACCCCCACTATAACCCTTGTCAGTCTTCAGCGGTCACTCCGGTTGAGTTTGGTCTCCTCTTCGATGGACCCATTGGCAACTCCTAACCCACCCCTCCCCTCCACCCTCCCTCCCACCTCTCCGGTCCCCAGCTCGGGTCTGAATCAGTGACTGTCCAGTGCCTTGGGACGTCCTCCTGACGTGAAAGGCGCAATACAAGTGACATGTTGTTATTGTTGTTGCTGCAAGTTGGTAAAGCAAGGGTTGTGGACTCGAAACGTTGACTCACTTTCCCTTTCTTCATAGATGCGGCCTGACCTGCTGAGAGCTCCCAGCCATTCCTGTTTTAGTTCCAGATTACCAGCCTCTGCGGTATTTGGCCTTTTGTTTCAATAAAGCATCTGGTTCAGAACCTGAAACACAAACAGAAATGTCTGGGAACACTCACAGGTCAGGAAACATCTACAAAGAGAAGGAAAGTGAGTCAACCTTTAGTGTCGCAAGACCCTTCGTCAGAACCGGGGCTTGTTGGGAGGGAGAGGCTTTGAAGGACTAACAGAGAGAGTGGGGGGTGAGGCAGGGCAAGGAAGACAAAGGAGAAAATGGGGCAGAGGGCAGGAGATGATGGGTTAAAGAGGTGCAAATGATATGAAACAAAAGTGGGGGGAGATCCTTCGTCAGAACTGGGGCATGTTGAAAGTCTGTTCAGTGTTACCCACACCCAACAACAACATTACACTTGTATAAGCACCTTTCATGTCAGGAGGGCATCCCAAGGCGCTGGACAGTCAGTGGTCAGGACCCGGGGAGGTGGGGAGGCAAGGTTGGGATGAGGGAGGGCAAAGAGGTAGGTGGGAGGGGTGGGGAGGGGATGGCTGAAGGCACAGTCCAAGTGGAGGGTCTTGAAACTGGTCTTGAAGGAGGCGAGGGGGGAATTGTCTGTTAATAGCTTGTAAGTGAGCTTGTTAGAAGGGAACTGTAATTACTTTAGTAGATGATCCATCACCAGTTTAGACTGAGTGGGTGGGGGGTGGGGGCGGGGGGCAATTGGCTTTCTTCTGAGCTGCAGTACTGCACTGTGCCTTGGGCCACGCAATGATCGATGTGCTAACTGTTCCAATTTGGCTGCCAGATAAGCAATATGTTGTTGGTCACCCACGAGTCGCGATGTTTTATTGCAGCTCTGGGCGCTGTCCCATCTCCATTCGATTGCTACTTGTGTAACCGAGGCTTGAAGACACTGTCTCTGCGAATGAAGCAGCATTTCAAAAGCGCAGTGGTGGCCGCCCGGTTTCTGGAGGCCAGTCCCCGCGTCGAAAAGGTCCTTTTCCCAGGTCAGTGACCTCCCCCAACACAGCGGGATTCGGGGTGGAGACCCATGGTCAGTGCTCTCTCTCTCTCTCTCTCTCCTCGCAAGCGAGAGGACCTAAGCTTGATTCCCGGAGAAGGGCGAAACCTTGGGCAAGTTTCCTTACTCCGCCGCGCACGCGCACGTGTGCACACACGCACGCACACACACACACACGTGCCTCCGTTTATCTACCAATGAGTCGGGAAATCAGGTTGTTAAGTCGATTGGTGGATTACTTTATGGGGGTAATAATCCGTCCAAAAATATTTGGAGGAGTGTTAGCCCAGGACACCAGAAGAAACTATGCTGTCATCTCTACTTCTACTAATCTGCTGTTTGGACTGTTAGCCTTCTGTGCTTCAGGATTCAGTATGACCGTCATTCTCCATTGTCTTTCCTCCTAGAACAATATATAATGTGAGATGTTGGCAGTGAGTAAATTGCTGAAAGGAAGTGAAATAAGGTCATAAAATCTGCCGTTAATCTAATCACGCAGCACAGCAGCCTCATAGATTCATAGAATTTTACGGCACAAAAGGAGGCCATTCGGCCCATCTAGTCTGTGCCGGCTCTTTGAAAAGAGCGATTCAATCCCACTGCCCTGCCCGCTCCCCATAGCCTAATAGACCTGTTCTCCCTAAATAAAGATCTAATTCCCTTTTAAAAGTTGTTATCGAATCAGCCTCCACCAGCTTTTCAGGCAATGCATTCCAGATTCGAACAACTCGCTGAGTGAAAAAATTTCTCCTCAGCTCCCCTCTACTTCGCCTTGAAACTATTTTAAATCTGTGACCACGAGTCACAGATTCACCCACGAGTGGAAATAGTTTTTCTCTATTTGCCCTGTCGAAACCCCTCATGATCTTATAAACCTCTATTAGGTCTCCCCTCAATCTTCTCTGCTCCAGAGAGAATAACCCTAGCCTATCTAGCCTCTCCTCATAGCTGAAGTCCCTCAATCCTGGCACCATCCTAGTAAATCTTCGTTGTACCCTTTCCAATGCCTTCACATCCTTTCTGTAGTGTGGTGACCAGAATTGAACACAGTATTCCAGCTGAGGCCTCACCAAAGTCCTATAGAGGTTAGTCAGCACTTCCTGACTTTTGTACTCTATACCCCTATTTATAAAGCCTAGTATCCCATATGCCTTCTTAACAGCCTTGTCTACCTGTCCTGCCACCTTCAACGAGTCACTAACACAAATCCCCAGGTCTCTCTGTTCCTTTACACCATTTAAAATTGTACTATCTAGCCTATATTGCCTCCCTTCATTTCTTCTCCCAAAATGCATCACCTCACACTTCTCTGCATTAAACTTCATCTGCCATGTGTCTGCCCACTTTACCAATTTGTCTATATCCTCTTGCAGATGGCTACTATCCTCCTCACTGTTTACTATTCTCCCTAACTTAGTGTCATCTGCAAACTTGGAAACTGTACTCCGTACACCCAAGTCCAGATCATTGATGTAGATTACAAACAGCAATGGTCCCAAAACCGATCCCTGTGGCACACCACTGCTCACCTCCCTCCAATCTGAAAAACAGCCGCTCACTACAACTCTCTGCTTTCTGTCTCGCAGCCAGTTGTGGATCCACGCTGCCACTGTCCCTTTTACGCCATGGGCCTTTAATTTCATAATAAGTCTCTCATGTGGCACTTTGTCAAATGCCTTTTGAAATTCCATGTAAACTACATCATCGATGAGTTAAATGTTCTCCTATTTCTATGGGTAGAGCTTCCCCTATAAACATTCAAACCCTTCTTCCTGTGTCCCAGCGGATCGATTTTCAAAGTTCACACCTTTGCACCTCCGAACCCCTCTCTGATCTCTGATCTCCCCCTCCCTGGGAGTAGATGAACTGGGTCAAAGTGTTGAACAGCCTACTCCTGTTCCTATGTTTTTTGAGATATATATACAGTAGATATATATATATATATATATGTAGAGTCCAGTAGCTCAGTGGTTAGAGCACTCACCTTACAAACGTGAGACTTCTGTTTCGAATCCAGGCAGGTCAGGGCGAAACCTTGGGCAAGTTTCCTGACTCCACACACACACACACACACGCGCCCAATAATAATCCCTCAAAAAAAACTGTAATACATTGGTCATTTCAATCCATGACTGTTTGTGGGGACGTTGCTGTGCGCTATTGGCTGCTGCATTTCGCCCACAAATATACAGTCAATTCAGTATAATTCTGTGAAGCGCTTTGAGACGTCCAGAAGATATGAAAAGAGCTGTATCAAATGCAACGATTATTATTATTATTATATTCAAATAGTTGTTGCTCTGGTGATTTGGTTGCCTGAGTTCTTCGTGTTGTGTTAAAATAAGTAATAATCTTTTCTCTCTGTGTGCTTGTCAGGCCTGCCTTCCCACCCTCAGTATGAGCTGATGAAAAGGCAATGCTCAGGATGTCCGGGAATGATTTCCTTCTACATCAAGGGAGGGCTGGAGAACAGCAAGACTTTCCTAAAGAACTTGAAAGTGAGTGGTTTCGAAGCCGCTAAATCAACAGCAATTACATTTACACCACCAAAACAACAACAACATCACTTATTCCAGCGCCTTTCACATCGGGAGGACGTCCCAAGGCGCTGGACAGTCAGGAATTTAGGCCTGAGGCCGGGGGTTAGGATCAGGATGGGTGGAGGGAAATCCAGATTATTCAAAATTCCGCATTCTTACCCGAACCAAACTCCGCTCCCCGATTACCCCGGTCCTCGCCAGACTTCACTGGCTCCCTGTCCCGGAGAGGATCGATTTCAAGATCCTCACTCTTGTTTTCAAATCCCTCCACTCCTCTGCACCCCCCCTACCTCTCTGACCTCCTCTCTCCTCACAGCAGTAGCCGTTGCCTTCGCTCCACCGGGTCTGGCCTCCTCCATGTCCCCTCGAATCCTCCGCTCCACCGTCGGCGGCCGAGCCATCAGTTACTACTCCCCGAGGCTCTGGAATTCCTTTCCTCACTCCCTTTGCCTTGCCCCCTCCTTTCCTATTTTCAGGTCACGCCTAAAGACTTTTTCCCCCTCCCTCTGGCTCAGCCCCGGGATCCATTATTGTGATCCCTGGAGTGAGGGAGGGCGATATATAGATCCAAGTTGTTGTGGTTGATGTGCGAGCAGTGTATCAATGTCCTGCATTCTCTTGTGTTTCATTGAATAAGCCAAACCTGTTCACTCTAAATACATTGATTCTCTTTCAGATCTTCGCTCTTGCAGAGAGTTTGGGAGGGTATGAGAGTCTTGCTGAACACCCGTGAGTAAACTGTTTACCTTACACTTGCAGAAGGGGGGATAGCTGGTAAAATCCATTCCCTGGAGTTCTGTAGCTCAGTGGTTAGAGCGCTCGCCTCACAAGCGAGAGGTCTGGGCTCGATTCCCAGGCAGGATGAAACCTTGGACATGTTTCCTTACTCCACATGTCTCTGTTTACCCAGCACTAAGTAGGAAACCCGGTTGTTAGTTGATTGGCGGATTGCTTTCCGGGGGGTAATAATACCTTCGAAAGAAGATTTGGTCACTCATTTCCGCGAGTGTTTGTGGGACACTGCTGTGCGCAAATGGCTGCCGCGTTTAGCCCACAAAATATAGTCAACTGGCTGTACAATAATAATCCTTGCATTTGATACACCGTTGTATCGTGTCGTTCAATCACCTAAAAGCGCTTCACAGAACACTATAGCGTGGTGACTGTATATGTTGCAGTATATTTTGTGCAAGCGCTTTGGGACGTCTCAACGACATGAGAAGGTTCTATATCAAATGCAAGGATTATCTGGACAAGATAATCAAACTCTTAACCAACTGCATGTGTGTTTTTGTGGTTTTTTTAGGGCTCTTATGACCCACGCCTCTGTCCCAGAAAAAGATCGTAAGACTCTTGGAATCAGCGATACCCTAATCCGATTATCGGTGGGTTTGGAGAATGAGGAAGATCTCATCGCAGACTTGGACCAGGCGCTGAAAGCTGCAGTAAGAGAGAGAGCTTTCATTTGAAGAAATCTTCGTGTCTAATTCACGCGAATTTCCTAATACCAAATGTTGGTAAACTTGCAGAACCTCAAATATGTTCTAGATTACTACAGCACTATTCAGCAACAACAACAACAACAACAAAATGACACTTGTACAGCGCCTTTCATGTCAGGAGGACGTCTCAAAGCGCTGGACAGTCACTGCTTCAGACCCGAGCTGAGGACGGGTGGGGTGGGGAGGGAAGGTGGGGGGGATTAGGAGTTAATTTAATTGGATCCTCTGGAGTTGCCGATGGGTCCATCGAAGAGGAGAGTCTTGAGTCGAGATTTAAAGGAGGCCAGGGAGGGGGGAGCGAGGCGGGGGGACTGTGGAATGGAGTTCCAGAGGTTGGGGGCAGAGTGGCTGAAGGCTCGCCCGCCAATGGTGGATCGGGGGACGTGGAGCAGGCCAGAGCCTGCTGAGCGGAGGAGGCGGGCCGGTTGATAAGGGGATAAGAGATCACGAATGTAGGGTGGGGCGAGGTTGTGGAGGGCTTTAAATGTGAAGGACCAGGATCTTTAATTGGATCCTCTGGATGATGGGGAGCCAATAGAGTCGGGTGAGGACGGGGGAGATGGGGGTCACGGAGTTTGAAATTTTGCCCACTAACTACAAAGTCACTTGACAGGATTGTCTGTGAAGCGGTCTCGAAGACATGATAAGGCGCAATATCAAATGCAAGGATTATTATTATTATTATTATCCCGCCCTGTGTCAGCTCTTTAAAAAGCTACCAGCTAGTCCCACACCCCTACTCTTCCTGACAGCCCTGCAACATGTTTATTTTAAGTACAGTACCTATCTAATGCCCTCTTAAAAATAACACCGTTCAAATTAATTTATATCTGGAGCAGGCATTCTGTGTCCTAATAATGTGTTGTTAACCTGCACTCTCATAGTCACAAGGTTGTGGCTTCACATCCCACCCACGTTTAACCTTCCCCTCTGGATCAGAACTGCCATTTAAACCTCACCTTCAACCAGTCCCTGTTCCATTATTCAATGTTCCTCGTGGAGCTCCTGTCCTTAGAGCGCTCGCCTTACAAGCGCGAGACCTGTGTTCGAATCCAGGCAGGTCAGGGCGAAACCTTGGGCAAGTTTCCTTACTCCACACACACACACACACACACACACATATGCCTAATAATAATCCCTCCAAAAAAAACACAATAATAAAATTGGTAATTTTCAACCCACGGCTGTTTGTGGGGGACGTTGCTGTGCGCAATTGGCTGCCACGTTTCACCCACAAATATACAGTCACTTCACTTTACAGTATATTCTGTGAAGCGCTTTGAGACGTCGATAAGATGTGGAAAGCGCTGTATCAAATGCAAAGATTATTATTGTTGTTATCAGGACTTGAACTCAGGATAGTCAAAGCTGATACAGCGCTGGGGTGTGTTACCTTGTCAGAGGTCTTTTATTATATTATATTTTATTAACATTGTCTTTTGGATGTGGGGTTAAACCAAGCTCCCTGCCTGCCTGTTCAAGTGGACGTTTCAGATCCTGTGGCTCTATTGGAAAAGAGAAGGGAGTTTCTTGCTCCCGAGGTCCTTTCCAACAATATTAATAATAATCCTTGCATTTGATACAGCCCTTTACACATCTTATCGACGTCTCAAAGCGCTTCACAGGATATACTGTAAAGTGAATTGACTGTATATTTGTGGGTGAAACACGGCAGCCAATTGCGCACAGCAGCGTCCCCCACAAACAGTCGTGGGTTGAAATGACCAATTTTACTATTGTGGTTTTGTTTTGGACAGATTATTATTAATCCCCCCAAATAAAATTATTCTCTTGTTTCACAGCTGTTTGTGGGACATTCCTTGTGTACAAATTTGCTGGGACGTTTGAAATTTTAAAAAAAACTTTTTCATTAAAATTTGTTTAGAAATATTTTCATTTAAAATTTTAAAAAGAATCTCAAATTATTTTCAGATCCCGGACGTGAAGAAAGGAGTGTCACGGGAAGCGTGAAATCACTGTGCGGCTAGCAGACCTGCGGGGAAAAGCCCTTCAGACAGCAAGATTGCTGCTGGGGAAATAAATAGGTGATAGCAAGGATGTCTCAAGACACATTTCTGGATAATTGATGTCTGTAGGTACATGGGAATCAGTTGTCACAAAACGTGGAGCACGACAGAACCTGTGATCGTTAACAAAAATCACCATCCTAATTCTTTTTATTTTATGAGATCCATTAGAATATGTAACCTGCGATAATATGAGTAACTCAGGGAGAATGGGGGAAGGAGGGAGGGGGGGAGAGAATTTTTTTAAATATATATATATATCAATTGCGTGCAAATTTCTCTTTTGATGTAAAGATCAAAACTGACTTGTTGCGAATTGTCAGCCTCGATTTACACGTTGGTATCTGAATTTTCATTAAACTTGATCATGGGAGTGTTTGCCTTTGCATTTCACACACGCAATCGCACCCACACAAACGCACACGCACGTAACCGACCTTTACCATAATCTAAGCATTCATTGAGCCAAGACGGAGGTCTAATTAAAAAGAAACTGCATCAATAACAATGTATATATCCTGTAGCTCAGTTGTTAGACCACTTGCCTCGCAAGCGAGAACACCTGATTTGATTCACTGGGCAAGTTCCCTCACTCCACACACCTGTTTACCCAGCAGTAAGTAGAAACCCGGTTGTTATTTGATTGGCGGATCGCTTTTCTGGTGGTCAGAAATCCCGTCAATAAATAATAATTTGGTCACCCGAGCAATGACTGTCTCCGGGGACACTGCTGTGCGCAATTGGCTGCCCGTGTTTCACCCACAAAATACACATTGAATTCACCTGGACAATATGAGATGCTTTGAGATGGCTAGGTAGACATGATAAGGCGCTATATCACTTTGGAAAGATGTCTCAAAGCGCTTCACAGGATTTACTGTCACATAGAGAAACACAAATAGCCATGAAATAATTTGTAGAATTATACAGCACAGAAGGAGGCCATTCGGCCCATCGTGTCTGTGCCGGCTCTGAAAAGAACTGTCCAAATCAATCCCACTCCCACCCCAGCCCCACCTCTCTCTCTCTCCCCATAGCCCTGTCTCCGAAAATCTCAAAATATCACCGGTCTTCTGATATATTCTGTATGTGGAGTGTGTGTGTGTGTGTGTGTATATGTCCCCCAACTTTTTCATATCTCTCCTCAAGTCTCTCTGATGGTCCCATTGGCAACTCCTAATATCCCCCCTTCCCCCCCTCCCATCACACACCACCTCGTTTCCCCCCCCCTGCCCCCCACCACCCCGTCACCAGCTCGGGTCTAAAACAATGACTGCCCAACGCCTTGGGACGTCCTCCTGATGTGAAAATCCCTGTACACGTGTCATTTTGTTGTTGTTATGGGAGGGGGGGGGGGGGGTTGGGTGGGGGAGCGGGAGGAAGGGAAAAAGCAAGAGAACTGGAAGCGAGTTGGTTAATTAAGATTTACAGAGCAATTTCCCCTCTGGTTACTCCTGCGATCCCTCCCAATCTTTAATATTAGCGGCTAATTTAGATAGATTCAAAATAAACCCGTTCAGAGCCATTTACGCTTGGCCTGCGGGGCTTTCAGCCAAACAACAACAACATCAATTTATCCGGCTCCCTTTCCTTGAGACGGCTCACAGCACCTGACCAACTACCAATCGATCAGTTATACAAACGGCAGTTAGATTGCTCCAGCAACGTCATGTACACAGTAATGAGGTGAGTGGTGTGTGGTCATTGAGTTTGAATCTAATTCTGCGTCTGTGTAACACACCCGCCTTTCGAGTCATGTATATGTTCCCACACTCAAGAGCCTTCAACTCAAACAGGAACACGCACAATTCTTATACAGCCCTTCGTTGTAATATAACTTTAACAAGGCATTAACTCTACTGTGTAAGATATCTAACCACTGAGGCCTCATCACTTGGACCGCCAGAGGTAAACAAATAGAGTAACTTTCCCCCAGATTCACATCTCTTCTAAGTTGCTGAGATGCACAGGTTTCATAATAATAATAATAATCCTTGCGTTTGACACAGCGTCTTCTGGACGTCTCAAAGGCCTTCACTGAATACACCGTGTACTCGCGGGCGGAACGCGGCAGCCAATTGCGCACAGCAGCGTCCCACAAACAGCCGTGGATTCAGGGGCCAAATTCGCTTTTTTTCAAGGGATTATTCCAGTATATTCTGTGAAGCGCTTTGAGACGTCAAGAAGATGTGAAAAGCGCAATGTCAAATGCAAGGATTACTGTTGTTATTATTAGAAGTAGTAGCAGCAGCTCCCACCCCTGGCTCAGGTGCCAGGATTGTCAAGAGCCTTGGGACGTCCTCCCAATGTGAAAGTCACTGTAAGATGTCCACTTACACAGCATAGTATTGCATTGCAGTCATTCCGTGTAGTTTGTCACTCTCACCACTAGGGGGCAGAGCCATCTACACTACCTCTAGGACCGGGGTTCTATGCCACAAGACTTGTGTGGTCTGACTCATACTAACAACACACAGGCTAAGCTCCACGTCTGGGAATATTAAACCCGTTTAGAGTTTGTAAAGCTTTGGCCTTCCCTGGCTCTTCCCTTCACAAGCTGCGGATCATCCAGAACACTGCAGCTCGTGTCCTCACCCTCACCGAGCTCCGCGACCACATCACTCCCGCCCTCGCCCGGCTCCATTGGCTCCCCATCCCCCCAGAGGATCGAATTCAAGATCCTTGTCCTCACCCTCACGGCCTTGTCCCCGTTCCCCCCCCTCACCCGTCCTCCCGACGTGAAAGGCGCTCTACAAATGTCATTTTGTTGTGGCTGTTGTAATATCGCCCTTTTGGACAAGACATTAAACCGAGGGCCCGTCTGAGATTGTTCAGGTGAACATTGAAGATCTCGCAACGTTGTACAAAAAGAGACAGGAGTTTCTGTCTCTCCCGTTGCCCTCCCTGGCCACCGATAAAATATTAGTCACTTTACATACAGTCAAATCCTGTAAAGTGGTTTGAGGTGCCTTGTCATGAACAACGTGATAAGGCTCTGTATTCAAGGGGGAGGATTATTCATCGGAGCTCCTGTAGCTCAGTGGTTAGAGCGCTCGCCTTACAAGTGTGAGACCCGCGTTCGAATCTAGGCAGGTCAGGGCGAAACCTTGGGCTAGTTTCCTTACTCCACACACACACACACACACACACACACGCCTGATAATAACCCCTCCAAAACATACAACAATAAAAAAAATTGTGGTCATTTTCAATCCACGATTGAATAAATCCAGAATGTTTGTGGGCAACTGGCTGCCGCGTTTCTCCCACAAATATACAGTCAATTCAATGAAGAGTTTTGAGACATCAATAAGATGAGAAAAGCTATGAAATGCAAGGATTATTATTATTATTATTATTGAGCAGAGTTCCTCGTGTACAGCTGCCCTGCACCTTGTAGACATTATCCTCTGAGGGGATGGTGAAGTGAGTCCTCCGAAGGGGAATCTGAGCGGTTACTGGAAGCCTGCGATAATGTGGTTCTGTCTCCTGTGAACTCTGACCCCCGATGAGACATCGCACACATTTCCACCGCATAAGGTCTTCATCAAAGGCTGTAAACTCAGTACAGAAACCCTCTTGACTCACTCAACTCAATACGTAAAGCAATCAGAGGCACTCAAAGGCTATCCTGTCTTTCTTTTTTGAGGGTCGGCCATTGCAATCTAATTATAGCCACACTTGTCTAACTCAAGTCATCTGGTATGGCAGGATCTGTCCATCGTCTGAAAGAGAGAGAGTGAGAGAGAAAGAGAGAGAGAGAGACACACACACACACACACATACACACGAGCTTACGCAGAAATCACGCTTTGGGCAATTGGAAACTGCCACTGTAAACTACAGATACCATCTTTCTGATAACATCACATTAACAATTCAAGCAACATTTAAGTGCAGCCCTGGAGCTCGATGGTCAGAGCACTTGCCTCGCAAGCGAGAGGACCTGGGTTTTAGGTGAACTGTTAAGTTTGCTTACTCCACGCTCCTGTTCACCCAGCAGTAAGTAGGAACTCGACTGTCCAGTCGATTGGGGGAATCACTTTTCCGAGGGTAATAATCCCTTCAAAAAGAATTGGTCGTTTTCAATCCACGGCTGTTTATGTGTGGGGGGGGGGGGGTGAACGGACGGACGCTGCTGTGCGCAATCGGCTGCCGCGTTTTGCCCACAAAATATACAGTCAATTCACTTTACAATATATTTTGTGAGGCGCTCTGGAGAGGTCTCGAAGACACGATGAGACTATATCAACTGCACGGATTATTATCTTTAAACCTGATGATTTGTGTAGGGTTTTGTGGCGAGGATCTTTCGTCCTCAACCCCGTTCCAATACTGTAGTTCACCCGGAGGTTAAGGCCATTGAACACAAGACAAAATACGGTCAACTAGATATTATTTATTGCTCACCAAAGCGGCAGTTACAATAAGTTATAAAATACCTAAATGCAGAAGAGGATTCAGGGCTTGGTTCAATCAAGATTCTTACCCTAGGAGACCTGGAGTGACTCATCGATTGCTTGT
This sequence comes from Hydrolagus colliei, assembly GCA_035084275.1. NCBI lineage: Eukaryota > Metazoa > Chordata > Chondrichthyes > Chimaeriformes > Chimaeridae > Hydrolagus > Hydrolagus colliei. Next base: position 3,389,469 of record CM068749.1, on the reverse strand, counting down.
AGTTCTTAGATTAGTCCAGGGCCTTGGGATGTCCTCCTGACATGAAAGGCGCTATACAAGTGTCATTTTGTTGTTGTTGTTGATGTTGTTGCAGTCAGGATTCAGTGTCTCTGTGGTTAACTCATAATAATGAGTAATGTTGCATTTGCTACAGTGCTTTTCAAGTCTTCTAGATGTCTCAAAGCGCTTCACAGAATATACTGTAAAGTGAATTGACTGTATATTTGTGGGTGAAACGCGGCAGCCAATTGCGCACAGCAGCGTCCCCTACAAACAGCCGTAGGTTGAGATGACCAATGCATTATTTTCTTGAGGGATTATTATCAGGCGTATGGAGTAAGGAAAGTTGTCCAAGGTTTCGCCCTGACCTGCGTGGAATTGAACCCAGGCCTCTTGCTTGTACAGCGGTCATCACCCCCATCCTGAAATAACCTTCCCTGCACCCATCCCTACTCTCCACCTATCACTGTATCTCCAACTCCACTTTCCTCTCCAAGGCCCTGGAATGAATTATCGTGTCCCAGCTTCGCTACTTGCTTCCTCGCCATTCACTCTTTGAACCACTCCAATCCGGGGTCGACTTCCACATGTGAGCAGATGACACCCAACTCTTATCTTTCTGCCTCTACCCTCGATAACAGGACCACGGCCTGTCCGACATCAAGTCCTGGATGAGAGCTACAGTTGAATGTCAACAAGACCGAGACCCTCCTGATCGGCTCACGCCAGCGTCTCCGCACCTCAGGCATTGGAAACGTTAACCTCTATGGTTGCACTGTCCACCTCACCAAGCCAGTCAGGAACCTAGGTGACTTGTGCAGCCCTCAATTGTCTTTCCTCCCCCACATCCAAGCCATGACCTGCTCTGCCCTCGCTCATCTCCGCAACATTGCTCAACACTGCCATTACCTCATCTCTCAAGCAGCTGAAACTCTCATTCATGTCCAAGCTCGATTACACCAACACCCTGCTTGTTGGCCTTCCAAACTCCTTCCTCCAAAGGCTGCAGATCATTCACGATTCTACAGCCTGTGTCCTCTCCTGCACCAAGCTCCCTGATCCCATCTCCACCATTCTTGCTCGACTCCATTGGCTCCCCATCACCCAGAGGATTCAATTCAAGATCTTGGTCCTCACTTTTAAAGCCTTCCATGGCCTTGCCCCACTCTACCTCCTGCAACCCCCTAACTCCCTCTCAACCTGCCCGCTCCCTCCGCTCAGCGGGCTCTGGCCTGCTCCACATCCCCTGACCCGCCCGCCCCACCATTGGCGGGCGAGCCTTCAACCACTCTCCTCGCAACCTCTGGAACTCCATCCCGCAGTCCCTCCACCTTGCCCCCTCCCGAGCCTCCTTCAAGTCCCGCCTCAAGACTCTCCAATTCGATTGTGCCATCGGTCACCCCAAATCCGTTCACTCCACCCTCACTCTAGCTCGGTTCTGAAACACTGACGGTCCAGCACCTTGGGACATCCTCCCGAAGTGAAAGGCGCTATCCACGTGTAATTTTGTTGTTGTTGTTGTTGTTGTAGGGCAAGTGCTCTAACCACTGAGCTCCAGGACTCCATTAATCAGGATGTGACATCGGGTTTCTCAGTTTGTTGCGTCAATTCACTTGTTTCGCTGGTCACTTGGACCCAGATGACTTTCCTTTCTCTCCCAACAACTTCCCTGATGTGGGAGTCAGTGGTGCAGCGTGCATCTCAAAATTGGGCACATACTCATCAGGTTTCTCGAAGCCAACAGCATTAATGAGATGATATACGTTCCATTATATATCATCACTAAGTCCAAACCATGATTAACAACGACACAGCATCCCCTCATCTTGGCACAAAACTGGGGTTTGACGTAATGCGCATTGTCGATTACCACAAATAAAATGTTTCTGATTAGTTAACACACAATACTCGCCCTGACCACGATATAGACACTCTCAGTGAATTCTCCCTTCATTACCTTAAGTAGATCTGGCTCTCTCTCTCTCTGTGCCTTTTGTAACTTCATAATACATCAATTAATAATCCTTGCATTTGATGTAGCGTTTTTCATGCCTTCCAGACGTCTCAAAGACGTATATTCCAGAATATACCGTAAAGCGATTTGACAGTGTATTTTGTGGGGGGGGGGGTGGAAACACGGCAGCCGATTTTAAACCTTTTCCTTGTGCATGGGATACAGGATCCCCCTGTTTAAATTCCCTGGCCACGGCGGCTTGTGTTTTAACAGTCGCCCGCCCTTAAATCCTCATTATCTCATTACCAACTGCCTAGAGTATTGCGACTCTCTGTCTAACTATTATCCTCGTGTCATTTCTCCAACTTAATCCAGAGACCCAAGACTGATAGCACACCACTTGTTGCCTTCCGATCTGTGTATGTACAGTACAGTACTTGCTGCACTGCTCTGTCTGACCTGGAGATAACAGGAGTCAATATCAATTGCTGAAATCTCGCTCACTGGTTGAGAATGAGGATAACCCCTCCCTCCCTCCCTCCCTCTCTCCCTCTTTTCCCCCCTTTCTCCCCTGGCCCCACTTCCGCGACCATTTGTGGGGACACTGCTGTCTGTGCGCAATTTGGCTGCCGTGTTTCGCCCACAAATATACAGTTGGTTTTCTTGCTCTCCTTCCCCCCCAAATCCCCGAGCCCTCCCCCCCACCCTGCTCTGGTCCCTACCAGACTGTTCAGCGCCTTGGGCCGCTCTCCTGACGTGAAAGACGCTCTATAAACGTAATTTGGATTGATTGAAAACGAACGGTCTCATTACCAAAGGGACGCAGTTTGTTCAAAATTCTCACCTGCTCAACCGCGCCAACTCTAACCTGAGATGAACAGGTGATTGCCTCGAAGCAGATGCCTGGGAAACGTGACTGGCAGATCAATTGGGGAGCAAAAAAAACACTTGCAAAGTGGTGACTGTGCGTTTGGAAAAGAATTTGGTTCAACTAAATACCTGCTGCCTGTCGTACTTGCTTATCTCGCTCCACCTTGCAAACCCAGGTTCTATTCCCCGGCTAGGGGGGGGGGGGGGGGGGGACACCGCTGTGCGCCATTGGCTGCCGCATTTCGCCCACAAATATACAGTCCATTCACTGGATCGTGTATTCCGTGAAGCGCTTTGAGACGCCTCAACCACGGCGATAAGGCACTGAGATTAGGAGGGAGACTGAAAGCGCAGTGGAAAAGGAGGGTCTTGAAACGTAACATGAAGGAGGCAGGGGGAGGATTGAGACTGCTGAGTGAGGGAGCAGACAAGATTGATATGGAAGGCAGAGGGATAGAGGCAGGAAGTTCTAGAGATTCACAGCTCAGAGACACAAAGTATGGCCGTTGATGGTGGGGCAGAGGGAAGGGGACAGGGGTCAGTGTTAGCGGAGTATAACAGAGGGCGCATTATTAACTCCCTCAATTTTGCTGACTTAATGGGAGTCCTGTAGCTCAGTGGTTAGACTGTAATAATCCCTCCAAGAAAAACCATGATAATAAAAATTGATCATTTCAATCCACAGCTGTTTGTGGGGACGCTGCTGTGCGCAATTAGTGCAATATTATTATTAATCTCGCTCTGCTGACAGTGATGTATCGATGGATTGATTTCTGGAGTCTCCTCTGCGTTTAAAGGTGAGCGTGTTTCGTGAACCCAAGCCAGATACCAAATAATGAACTCGGCAGAGTTGCCGGCAGTTCTGGGGAAACGTGTCGGATTAATGGCTGTGTTTCTCTGATCCGTGTAGAATTCGATTGCACCTGCTCAGTTTGGTGGTTGAACTCAAATGACAAAATAAGAACAAAACAATTTGCTCGTCAAAAGAAGACCGAGGTCCATCCAGTTCGCCTTCCACCATCCTGGCTGTCGTTTGACGTATTATAACAACAACAATAATAATGCTTGCATTTGATATAGCACTTTTCACATCTTCTAGACGTCTCAAAGCGCTTCACAGAATATACTGTAAAGTGTAGCGACTGTGTATTTGTGGGCAAAACGCGGCAGCCAAATTGCACACAGCAGCGTCCCCCACAAACAGCCGTGGATTGAAAATGACCAATTTTTATTATTGTATTTTTTTGGGGGGGACGGATTATTATTCGTGTGTGTGTGTGGAGTAAGGAAACTTGCCCGAGGTTTCGCCCTGTCCCGCCTGGATTCGAACACAGATCTCACGCTTGTAAGGCGAGCGCTCGAACCACTGAGCCACAGGAACTCCACAAGTTGACATAGTTTGTGTCCCAAACTATGTACCCTGTCCAGAGATATTGTTTTCAATACAAATCTGTCTCATTTATTCTCGGCAGCGATAAAGACGTAAGGCACAATATCAAGTGTAAGTCATTATTTATCATTATTCCCCTCTCCCATATTCTCAATCTGCACACTGGAGTCCTTGTGAAATCTTATAGGTTGGCCAAGTTTCCTTACCCCACACGTCTCTGTTTACCTGGCTGTAAGTAGGAACCCGGTTGTTAGTTGATAGGCGGATCGCTTTCCGGGGGGTAATAATCCCTCCCAGACATATTGATAATAATTCGGTCGCCTTCAATCCACGGCTGTTTGTGGGGGACGCTGCCGTGCGCAACCGGCCGCCGCTTTTCACCCACGAAATATACAGTAATTTTTCACTTTGCACTACATGCCGTGAAGCGCTTTAAGGCGTCTCGAAGAATGTGATTAAGGCGTGTATCGAACCCGAGATTACCGTTGCTCATTTGAAAGCAAAGCTACATCAAGCGACATGGCGAAACAAAGGGCATTCATCTGTGTCTTTCAATCCCCTCTCATCCTCCCCTCTGCTTCTCACCGACCCCCTGGGCACACAACACGTTTTCTCTTGTGATCAGTACAACACCAAATGGCACTGAACACATTGGGAGAACCTCCCAAGGCTCTGGATTGGGAGCCAGAGATTTGGACCCAAGTTGGCTGATGGGGACCAACGGGTGTGGAGGGCAGGGAGGGCAGGAGGGTAACCGAAGGCGCAGTCGAAGAGGAGGGCTGGTCGCTGTGAAGCGCTCCCAAGGTATTACCAACCAGACAGGGCGCTGTGTCAATGAAAATTGTTGTTGCCTGTACAGTTTGGGTGGTGCATTTAACCACCGAGCCTCACAGAGGGGGGGGTCAGCCAGCTGTCTCGACGAATACTCAAACCCACCACTATTGCTTTGAAAAAGGCTCCAAATCAAGCTGAGATGTTCACGCATCTCACTTAACACACGGAAATCCCAGCGATAGATTGTTGAAGTGGAAGCCTAGAGTGTGTGTGTTGGGGTAACTGGCGGGATCTAATCAACTAAGACCACATAGCTTGCCAACGAGAGAGAGAGAGAGAGAGGGAAATAGATCATTTGTTACTGGCGAATAACTCCGAGTTGGAGTTATTGTTACATTAATCACAGTTGAAAAGGATGTTACTTGGAGGAGATGCTTTCTTTCGCAATACAAGTTTGGAAAGACATCAAAGGCCTCGTCGGACTGACTGAGGAACCAGCTCTCTTTCTTTCTCTCTGAGAAACAGCAGAATGTCTGGCATGGATTTTTAATCAGTGTCTTGTCTGCCGCTGATGTTAAGATAACAGATCAGTTAGATAGGCCCTCGTACCCTGACTGGTCAAGGGACGGAAATGCCAGCATTTCATTAGCTATGCTTTGCTGCGCTTGCACGATCCGTTGAGTTCCTGTAAGTATTATGCGCAGGTTGGCGGGAGTCAAGGCAAGTGAACGATGCAGTAGTTCTGTATAGTGTATGTGTAGCCTAGGGTAAGGGCAAGCGAATTTCAGGACAGAGATAAATGCTGTGGAGCTCCTCTGGCTCAGTGGTTAGAGCATTTGTCTTGCAAGCTGGAGAGACCTGTGTTCAAATCCAGGCAGGTCAGGGCGAAACCTTGGGCAAGTTTCCTTACTCCACACACACACACACACACACGCCTGATAATAATCCCTCCAAAAAAACCACAATAATAAAATCGGTCATTTCCACCCACGGCTGTTTGTGGGGGACGCTGCTGTGCGCAATCGGCTGCCGCGTTTCGCCCACAAATATACAGTCAATTCACTTTACAGTGTATTCTGTGAAGCGCTTTGAGACGTCGACAGGACATATCAAATGCAAGGATTATTGTTATTATCACATCTCTGAGAGGCACACAAAACGCGGCAGCCAATTTACGCACAGCGACGCCCGCCACAAACAGCCATGAACGAACAATCTCATTTTATGTGTCGGCGAAGATGCTGGGGAGGAGGCGAGAGAGAGACTCTCTTCACTTTCGAATAATCTTGCGCTATGGACTCCCCATTAGTCAGTCTTTAGCTTCAGTGGAGCTCCTGTGGCTCAGTGGTTAGAGCACTTTGTCTTGCAAGCTGGGGAGACCAAGCTGGGGAGACCTGTGTTCGAATCCAGGCAGGTCAGGGCGAAACCTTGGGCAAGTTTCCTTACCCCACACACACACACACACACGCGCCTGATAACAATCCCTCCAAAAAAAAACACAATAATAAAATTGGTAATTTCAACCCACGGCTGTTTGTGGGGGACGCTGCTGTGCGCAATTGGCTGCCGCGATTCGCCCACAAAACGTACAGTCAATTCACTTTACAGAGTATTCTGTGAAGCGCTTTGGGACGTCGATAAGATGTGAAAAGCGCTGTAGCAAATGCAATTTATTATTATTAGCATTTTGGCCTGGTGACAACCCAATGTCAATTAACAACCGATGATCTCATTGCTAGGGTATAATTTGCACAAATCTCTCTGTGTGCCAATCAACCAGAGGGCACTCGATTAATAGCTCTGCCTTCAGTGAGGACCACCTTGATTTACCCTTCAGGCCGTATTTCCCGAGGATTTATTGGTCAGTCATCTGGCAGAGAATTGGGGTTGGGAAAGAACGCTGCTGATCTCCCCCGGGCCCTCTCTCCCCCGGGCCCCTCTCTCCCCCGACTCCCTCTCTGTCTCCACAGGTATCAATGCTGAGCTCTCCACTCTCTCTCTCTCTCTCTCTCTCCCCCCTCTCCCCCTGTGTCTGCCCCCTGACTCTCTTCGCTGACCCTCTCTCTCCCCGTCTCTCTCTCTCTATCTCTCCCTGTCTCCCCCTGATGCCCTCTCTGTCTCCTCAGATATCAATGGCAGCCAATTGTGCACAGCAGCGTCCCCCACAAACAGCCGTGGATTGAAATGACCAATTTATTGGGGGGTTTTTTAGGGATTATTATCGGGCATATGGGGTAAGGAAAGTTGCCCAAGGTTTCGCTCTGCCTGGAATCGAACCTAGCTCTCGCGCTTGTAAGGCGAGTGCTCTAACCACTGCGCGACAGGACGCCATATACACTTGAATCAACATATACAGGACTCCACAATATAATAATAATCCTTGCATTTGATACAGCGCTTTTCACATCCTATCGACGTCTCAAAGCGCCTCACAGAATACACTGTAAAGTGAAGTGACTGTATATTTGTGGGCGAAACGCAGCAGCCAATTGCGCACAGCAGCGTCCCCCACAAACAGCCGTGGGTTGAAATGACCAATTTTATTATTGTGTTTTTTTTGGGAGGGATTATTATCAGGCGTGTGTGTGTGTGTGTGTATGTGTGTGTGTGGAGTAAAGAAACTTGCCCAAGGTTTCGCCCTGACCTGCCTGGATTCGAACACAGGTCTCACGCTTGTAAGGCGAGCGCTGTAACCGTTGAGCCACAGGAGCTCCATCATAATAATCCTTGTGTTTGATACAGAGCCTTAGGGGGCCTTCAAGACATCTGAAAACAGGATACACTGTAAAGCGAATCGTCCCATTTATTTTGTGGGCGAAAGAGTTATTTACCAGTCATACACGGCACTACATCAAACGCAAGCAATATTACTAACATCGGGAAAGGTTGCTCGAACCCATTTGGCCCGATTGCTGGGATGAATTCCGTGACGCAGAACCAATTGAACGCCAATGTATCACTGATGTGCGGTGAACCTGACACTTCGCCTCAAATTGAGATGAGGGCGAGAGTGGACACGATCAATCAATCGATCAATCAATCAACCGATTGATTGATCGATCGATCAATAAATCCATCTGACCACGCTTCACCCAAATGATTATTTTTATTCCCAAGCGACAAAGAGGTTTGACTCATGTGTCCTTCACCACCTAAAGAGATGAAGCTTGAGTGTAAAGCTCGGGGGGAGGGGAGGAGTGGTGGGGTTGGAGGGAGGGGGGGGTCTCTCAGGGGACTCTCCAGGCTTTGTTTGCAATGAACAGATTGATGTGACACATTATAGCGAGGCAATAGATAGGAGCATAAAACTTTCATAGACAGAGCGATAAGAGTCACGGACATTCACAGCGCAGAAGAAGGGACGTTTTAAGGCATCGTTTCTGCGCTCTCTCTCCTTGAAAAAGCGATTATTTCCTGTCCCGCCAGCTCTGAGATGAAAACAGAAATGTTTAAAGATTATTAAAGCATCAACGTGTTTCACAGAGGACCCGATGAGCATCTGAGGCAGAGGTTGAATAGTGGAGGGTTGTGGGAGAGGGGGAATAGAGGGGGAGACAGGGGTACAGAGGGGAATATAGAGGTGTGCAGGAGTAGGTGGGTGGGTTGGTTGAGTCAATGTGCATGTTTGCGTGCTGTATCGCTGTGGAATGCAATGCAAAACTATGCAGTAGCTGCAAATCGCTTTTGCACAGATCAAGATTGAGGCCATTCATCTCATTATGATCTGAAGCCTGAATGAACCCTACAGGGAATGTTTCCTGTGTTAGCTCTACATTGTTCTTATTAAACGGCAGAATGAAAACCCCCAGGAAGCGGTGGGGGGGGGGGGGGGTTTCATTCTGAGAATGGCCGTGTCTGGAAACATGGGAGTTCCTGTAGCTCAGTGGTTAGAGCACTCGCCTTACAAGCGCGAGACCTGTGTTCGAATCCAGGCAGATCAGGGCCAAACCTTGGGCAAGTTGCCTAATAATAATGCGTCCAATAAAACCAATAATAAAAACTGGTCATTTTCAACCCACGGCTGTTCGTGGGGGACGCTGCTGCGCGCTAATGGCTGCCGCGTTTCGCCCACAAACATACAGTCAATTCGCTTTACAGTATAGTCCGTGAAGCGCTTTGAGACGTCTAGCGGACGTGAACGGCGCCGTATCAAATGCAAGGATTGTTACAAACAATTTTTTTGCGACGTCTCGATGACACGATAAGGCGCTATATTAAATCAAGGGTTATTCTAACAGTAGTACGATACAGAAACAGACTGAGCTCCAATACAATTTACCGTAGTGATGTGTTCGGGAAGCGATTTGCTTATGTAATTAATCTTTGCCTTTGGCATGTGCTCTTAAGACACATCATGTTCTTTGCCTGAAAGCATTACTGTACATTAATCTGATGGGAAACTGCTAGCGATGAGTGGAAGAACAATGCAGAGAGAGATAGCGAGAGAGAGAGAGAGAGAGATGCTCAGAGAAGGAGAGAGCGAGTCGTCAAATTATGGGACAGGCTCCACAGTCAGACAGCGGGAACAGAAAGTGTTGATTGTTTCAAGAGCAAATGAAATAGCAATTTCTGTAAGGTGGATACAGTATGTAGTTTGGGACATATGTCAGGCGACTGCCAGGCTGGTGGAAGGCCAACTGGATGGACCTATAGGTCTACTGACGCCAGCAAATTCTTACGTTCTGATGAGAGAACGAGACAAAGGGAGGCAGGGAACATTGGTCATTTCAATCCACGACCCATTTGTGGGGACAAGGCTGTGCGCAATTGGCTGCCGCGTTTCACCCACAAAGTATACAGTCAATTCACCTTGTGTGATGCACTTTGAGACATCTATGTAAAAAAAAACATGAAAAGCGCTGTATTAAACGCAAGGATTAATTCAAGATTCTTGGCCTCACTTTCAAGGCCCTCCACGGCCTTGCCCCCTCCTACTTCTCTGACCTGCTGACTACCTATCAACTTGTCCGCTCCCTCCGTTCGGAACTCCATCCTCTGTTGATCCTCCGTTGGAACTCCATCCCACAGTCCCTGCGCCTCGCTCCCTCCTTCAAGAACGGTCTCTTCGACTGTGCCTTCAGTCGCCCTCTTAGCTCTCTGCTCCCCACCCTCATCCCAACACTGCCACCCCCACCCACCCCCCACCCCCCACCACCCACCCACGTCCTGACCCCTGTCTGTCCAGTGCCTTGGGACGTCCTCCCAACGTGAAAGGCTCTCTACGAATATAATTTTGTTGTTCACGTCAGAAGGACATCCCAAGTCTCTGGACAGTCACAGCCGGGCTAGTCTACACACCCAATTCAGAGACTCAGTCAATCACAATAAAATCAGTCGGCAGTTACTGGAGGAAGTTAGGGCGGAGCCGTGCGGAGACCTGGGAGACAGCTAAACCTCAACCGACCATTGAATTATGCTCCGTACTCGATCAGGGATTGTGCGATTGCTTGAGACAGGTGGTCAAGGCGAAGGCAGCCTGCAGTGCGGTGCGGTGATTAGAGGAACGCGGGCAGAGGATTTGATGGACGAGGGCTGGAAAGAATGCTCAAGAGATCCGCTCGCAAGCTGCCAACACATCCAGGATCATTTGTCATCCACTTCAATCAGTCTGGAGACAGCTGCTAGTCAGAGCAGCTCCAGCAGAGACGAATAGATAACGGTCCCTTCTGTGTTGTTCACACAGTGAGCGACGCGGACAAGAATTCTCTCAGCGCTTCACGGGGAAAATCGGGTCAGAGTGACTGCGCCTTTGCAGCTTTGCAGTCCGACAGTCCGGCTTCTCACACCCTTACCTGGGGGCAATTGTCAACCAGAAGACACTGTTAAACCTCACTCTGCCGATCAGTGGCTTGTTCAGGGGAGGCATTAAAGATCCTCCACCCCCACCCCACCCCATTGCTATCGGGAAACAAGGCAGTTTCTTCCCCTCTCCGGTGACAATCCGCAGAATAAAGTCACTCATTCACACTGGCCGTTTGTGGGACATGGCTGCGCGCAAATTAGCTGCCACTGCACAGTCACTACTCTGTTGTGGACAGGTTTGTGACATCTCTCGTGAAAGGGTCTTGTAATGCGCGATAATAGTACAGTCACCCTCTACAAAAAGGGGCAGAAAGACAAACCCGGAAATTACAGGCCGGTCAGCCTTACTTCGGCAATAGGAAAACTACTGGGGACCATAATCCGGGACAGAATAAATCTCTACTTAGAGGAACACGAGGTAATTAGAGACAGCCAACATGGATTTGTTAAAGGCAAATCTTGCCTAACAAATCTAATAGAATTTTTTGAAGAGGCGACTGCGAGGGTTGATGAGGGAAATGCGGTGGACGTTATTTACATGGATTTCAAAAAGGCTTTTGACACAGTACCGCATAAGAGATTAATAACAAAAAAATAGAGGCCCACGGTATTAAGGGGACAGTGGCAGTTGGGATTAAGAACTGGCCGAGTGACAGAAAGCAGAGGGTGGTGGTTAATGGGAGGAAATGTGCAGTGGTGACCCCCAGGGATCGGTATTGGGACCACTGCTCTTTCTAATATATATTAATGATCTGGACTTGGCCATAGAGAGCACTATTTCCAAGTCTGCAGATGATACAGAGTTAGGTAGGGCAGTAAATAGTGAGGAGGACTGTAACCAACTGCAAGCAGACATACACAGATTGGTGGAATGGGCTGACATGTGGCAGATGGATTTCAATGTGGATAAGTGTGAGGTGATACACTTAGGTAGAAAAAATTATAGGAGGCAATATAGACTTGGTAGCTCAATCTTTAAAGGGGGGGTGAACGTACAGAGAGATCTGGGTGTTCAAGTAAGCGAATCATTAAAGGTAGCAGGGCAGGTAGATAAGCCAGTAAAAAAGGCATTTGGTGTACTGAGCTTTATCAGTATGGGCATAGAGTATAAGAGTAGGGAGGTTATGGTTAATCTATACAAAACACTGGTTAGGCCTCAGCTGGAGGACTGCGTCCAGTTCTGGGCACCTTACTTCAGGAAGGACATTAAGGCACTGGAAAGGGTGCAGAGGAGATTCACGAGAATGACACCAGGAATGGGGAACCTTAGCTATGAGGACAGACTGGAGAAGTTAGGACTTTTCCCATTAGAGCAGAGAAGGTTACGCGGGGACCTGATAGAGGTCTTCAAGATCATGAAAGGTTTCGACTCAGGCTAGACAGGGAAAAGCTGTTTCCGCTGGTAGGTGTGTCTGTGACCCGTGGTCACAGTCTTAAGATATCTACATCTACAAAAAGAAGCAGGGGGGAGGTTAGAAGAAATTTTTTTACTCAGCGAGTTGTTGGAATTTGGAATGATCTGCCTGAAAGGGTAGTGAGGTCCGAGGTTCGATAGCAGCTTTTAAGAGAGAACTAGATAGGTATCTGGGGAAGACAGGTTTGCAGGGTTATGGGGAGAAAGCTGGTGATTGGGGTTAATGAAAGTGACTTGCTCGGTCACAGAGCCGGCACAGACTCGATGGGCTGAATGGCCTCCTTCTGTGCCGTAACATTCTATGATTCTATGATTTGATACAGCACCTCATCACGCCATTCAGGCATCTCAAAGCGCTTCACAGAACATACGTAGTCACTATGCAGTGTAGTGACTCTATATCTTTGATGGGGGGGGGGGCGAAATCACATATTTTCTCTCCGTGAAACCTGCTGTGTAATGGTTTGGAACAGCTCCAGAGAGAGAGGCAGAGAGAGAGAGAAAGAGAAAGTCCTTAACTCAATACGTAGACTTTAATTGACAGCTAAGTCTATGTCAATGGACTTCAAACAAGACACCCTCCCACCCTCCCCAGTCTGAGAGAACGCACAACTCAGCCAAGTCTATCGACAATCTATCACGCAGAAGGCAGAACCTGAAGGCTACTCCAAATTCATCAGGAATGAGATGAACTGAGATTAATTAGACGTTTAGAGACAGGAGCTGGGGCTATGCTTTATTAAGCTCTGGGACCGAGTGAGACACTAAGTGGATTCTCACCGAATTGATTGGAACGGCAGGAAATCGTTTGCTGTCTCCCTAACCTCCCGCCTGCGTTCCTGCCGAGATAATAACAAACGGAGCGATAGTCGGGAGGAGTTCTGTTGCGCAGCCATGAGCGCACTCGGCTCGCAAGCGAGAGGACCTGGGTTCAGTTCCCGGGCAGGCAGGTCAGGGAGAAGCCTTGGGCAAGTTTCCTTACTCCACATGCGCCCCCCCCCCCCCCCACCCCCCCCCCAGTTTACCCGGCAGCGAGTAGTATCCGGTTGTTAGTTGATTGGCGGATGGATTTCCAGGGGTAATAATCCTCGACAAAAATGAACCGTAATAATTTTGGTCACCGCAGCCCAGGGCTGTTTTGTGTTTGTGGGGACACTGCTGCGCACAATTGCCCAGAAAGTAGAGGGTCAATACAGTCATTTCGCAAGGCAGAGGGAGAGAGGGAGAGAGATAGAGGGAGAGAGGTTTCAGGGCAAGAGGGGCTGAAAGTTTAGAGACCGACGGGTGGAACGGAGGGGCGCGCGGAGAAACAGGAGGCCGCCCCCCGTCGAGCAGAGGGAGGGAGGGATAGTCGGCAGGTCAAAGAGGGGGAGGTAGAGGAGTGCCAGGGGTCGGCGGCGGGTGGGATGGGGGTGTGAAGGGATTTGAAGGCGAGTGTGAGGATCGTGAGACATGGATGAAAGATGAAAGGCGTTTGAGTGGCCAATGTTGATGTGGCCCCTTTGCATACCGCAGGCTTGAATCCTGCCGCATACCACCAGAGTCAATGTTTCTCAGGAAACGAGGGGGGGATGATCTCAGCAGTCACTGACCTGCTCCCATCGCACAGCTTATAACTCACCCAAGTGTCGGCAACGCTCGTCCATGACTCCCTTCTCCATCAGTGAGAAAGAACGCAGATCAACCGTCACGTCCACTGAGGATCCACGCACACTCCCTCTCCACCCCCACCCCGCTCTGTTCTCTCTCTCTCTCTCTCTCTCTCTCTCACATGCACACAGGCTCCATTCAAACCCCACACTTCAATCCCACTTTTCAATCCACGACTGTTTTTGGGGGGACGCTGCAGTGCGCAATTGGCTGCCGCGTTTTGCCCACAAATGTACAGTCAATTCACTTTACAGTATATTCTGTGAAGCGCTTTGAGACGTCCAGAAGATGTGAAAAGCGCTGTATCAAATGCAAAGATTATTATTAGTATTAACACAGGACCTTAAAGCTTTCCCATAACACTATTGGAAAAGAGAAGCAGGTTTTGCTTCACCCATACATCAACAACAACTTGGATTTAAATAGCGCCCTCCACGCCGGACACACACACATGGGCAAGAGTGGGGAGTGAGACGAGTTGGCAGCTCTTTCAAAGAGCTGGCATAGGCATGATGGACCTTGGAGAGGAATGGGAGGTTGGAAAAGGGGCAGAAGCTGGAGAGTAGGGATAGGTTTTTTCAGGATTGGGGGTGATGACAGATGTTTTTGTTTGAGGGGGAGGGTGGGGGGTGGGAACCGTGCCGGTGGATGAGGAGAGGTTGATGATGTCGGTCAGGAGAGGAGCCAGGAGGCGAGGAGAGAGGTGGGGATGGGGTCGAGGGAGCAGGTGGTGGGCTTCAGTTCGGAGATGATGGAGGTGAGGGAAGAGATAGGGTCGAAGGTGTATGGGGGGGTGGGGTGGGTCATGAGAATAACTCCAGGCTACGAGGGCGAGTAGGAAGCTGATGGAGGTGTTTATAATGATGAGAGGGTTTGATAGGATGGCCATAGGGGGCAACCTTTCCACTTGTGGGGGAGACCAGAACCAGGGCCCACCAATACAAAATAATCACAAAAACTCAAATGGGGAACTTAAGAAGAAATTTTGTTACACAGAGAGTTGTGGGAATGTGGAACTTGCTACCACAGAGAGGTATTGAGGTAAATAGCATAGATGTATTTAAGGGGAAGCTATCTTATCGACGTCTCAAAGCGCCTCACAGAGCTTCACTATAAAGTGAATTGACTGTACATTTGTGGGTGAAACGCGGCAGCCAATTGCGCACAGCAGCGTCCCCCACAAATAGCCGTGGATTGAAATGACCGATTTATTATTGTGGTTTGTTTTTGAGGGATTATTATCCGGCGCGCGCGCGTTTGTGTGTGTGTGTGTGTGAGTGTGTGTGTGTGTGTGTGTGTGTGTGTGTGGAGTAAGGAAACTTGCCCAAGGTTTCGCCCTGACCTGCCAAGAATAGAACCCAGGTCTCTTCGCTTGTAATTTGTGCACAGCGACTCCCCCGCAGGCGGGCGTGCGGGCGTCCAGACAGCCGCAAAGCGAATGATCAATTTAAATCTGTCGGGACAGGACACCGAGAGAGAGAAACTTCCTCCCCTTTGCCAACGGCACCGTAAACTATCTTGGAGGTTTGGAGTCTGCTAAAAGTTCTGGCCGTCAGTCTGCTTGTGTTATAAACTCTACAAAACGCGATATTTGGGTTGTGTGGTTTCCAAAGGTATTTATAGCTGCAAAGAGGAACGGCATTGACCACCCCCACTCAGCCTAGCCACCGATCAGCAAGCAAACAAGGCTTAATAAGGGCTGGTGACTGAACACAGGAGAGGCAACTCACACTTACACACACAGAGCACTCCACCCCCCCACCCACTCCACCATCGAGTGACTGAATGGGCGGTGAAAGATCTACTTCATTAACAATAACAACAGCAACAACAACATAATAATAATTAAAACAACAATATTAACAATAATAATAATCATTGTATTTGATAGAACACTTTTCGCATCTTATCGACGTCTCAAAGCGCTTCACAGAAATATACCGTAAAGTGAAGTGACTGTATATTTGTGGGTGAAACACGGCAGCCAATTGCGCACAGCAGCGTCCCCCACAAATAGTCGTGGATTGAAATGACCAATTTATTATCATTGTGGATTTTTTGGAGGGATTATTATTAGAGGTGTGTGTGTGTTTGTGTGTGTGTGTATGTGTGGAGTAAGGAAACTTGCCCAAGGTTTCGCCCTGACCTGCCTGGATTCGAACACAGGGTCTCACGCTTGTAAGGCAAGCGCTCTAACCACTGAACTGCAGGAGCTCCAATTCACCGATAACACAGTCAAATTAATTTACTGTATGTATTTTGTTGGCTCAACTCTCTCCCTCCCCTCCCAATTCTCTCCCCCACCCCCTCCCCCCCCCCCGCCCCTCTCCCTGACTGTTCAGTGCCTCTGGACGTCCTCCCGACGTGAAAGGCGCTCTAGAAATGTAATCTTGTTGTTGTTGTGGTTGTTGTTTGTTGAGGAGCCTGGGGGAACATCTGGCTGTATCAGCTGGAGTGTGAAACGCTGAGATTTATATCTCGGCTTGCCCCGAGGATCTCGGTGTTGATGGCAAGCTGCGAGGTGGTGGCTGGCAGGTCAGGCCTCAGCTGTTTTTTGTAGCAATGAGACTCAGTTGTTGCTGTTCCATATCATTGGTCTGGGTTTATCAGTCATCAAACTCACTGCACAGAAATCTATTCGGCAGTAAAAACATCAGTGCACTGAACCACCGGATGGTTTCCAGTTAATCTCTGTCATCATCTCACTATCTCTCCCCGTCTCACTCTCTTTTTTTCTCTCTCTCTCACAAACTCTCTCCTCAAACTCTCCATCCAACCATGTCTTTCTCTCACACTCACACACTCTCTCTTTTGTCTCTCTCCATCTTACCTTCTCTCCTTCTCTGTGGCTCTCTCTCACTCACTCACACACTCTCTCCGTCTGACATTCTCGTTCTCTCTCTAGCTGTCTCACTCTCTGTCACTCTGCCTCGCTGTTTCACTCTCTCACTCTCTCTAACCCAGAGAGTGACCTGGGAGTGTGGACGCACAGTGTAGAGGGAGCTTTACCGTGTCTCTAACCCTGACCTGGGAGTGTGGATGGACACACAGTGTAGAGGGAGCTTCTCTGTGTCTCTAACCCTGACCTGGAGTTCCTGTGGGCCTTTAATTTTTGTTAAAAAAAATGTAGAATTATGAGCAGGAGTAGGCCATTCAGCCCTGGGCACGGAGTTGGTTTGCGACAACGCGTTCCCATGCTTTTGAAAGGAAGGGCAGGTTAGAGATAGGGCAGTAGTGGCTAGGGTTTGAGGGATCCAGGGAGGGTTTTTTAAGGAGGGGGGTGATGGCTGCAGTTTTGAGGGGGGCAGGGACTGATCCGGTGGAGAGGGACTGGTCGATGATATCAGCCAACAGTGGGCAGAGGAGGGGGAGCTGGGTGAGCAGTAGTTTGGTGGGGATGGGGGTCGAGGCAGCAGGTTGTTGGCCTCATAGAGGTGAGAGTGCGTGAGAGGGAGGAACGAGAGACCGGGGAGAAGGAGTGGAGGAAGGGGGTCAAGGTAGGAGTTGATGACGGGGAGGGTGAGGGGGATGGGGTGGGGGTGGTCGTGGGTGACGAGAGGCAGGAGGATGAGGCTGCCTGGTGGATGTAGTGGATTTTGGAGGAGAAGAAATCCATGACCTCCTCGCACTTTGCATTTGAAGTGAAGATTGAGGGAGCTGTGGAGATGCTCGAGCCACAGTTGGTGGTGAACAGTGAGGCCGGTTTTCTGCCACCTGCGCTCGAGCAGCCGGGTTTGGCATTTGAGGGAGCGGAGATGAATGCTGTACCAGGGGGAGCGGGTGAGTTTGCAGATGGACCTGGATTTAAGGGGAACGAGAGAGTTAAAGGTAGAGGAGAAGCGATCGTGGAGCAGCTGGACAGCTGCTTCAGGATCTCTGCGGGTGGAAGACCAGGGAGGTAGGAGGTCAGAGGATGTGAGGGCCTCTGTGAGGGTCTCAGGGGGGAGATTTTTCCATGGGCGGAAAAGTACAGTTGACCGCTTGGTGGAGGAGAGAGGGATGGAAGAGGAGAAGGAGACAAGAAAGTGGTTGAAGATGGCCTTGTCCGAAATGCTGAGATAGGAAATGTCAAGGCCGTGGGTGATGATGAGGTTGAGAGCGTGGCCACGGTTGTGGAGGGTGAGGTTTAGGGAGGAGAGGAGGGCAGTGAAGTCGGAGGAGGTGATGCAGGGGGAGTTTAGGTGAAGGTTGAAGTCGCCCATGATGAGCAGAGGTTCAGGGCTGTGGGAACAGGGAGGAGAGGAGAGTGGAGATATCAGGGAGTAAGGAGCCAGGGGGTTTAGGAGGACGATAAAGAAGAAGGATTTTTAAGGAAAGGGAAGAATGGTACAGCCTGAGATGCTCGAAGGAGGGGAAACAGCCAGAGGAATGGGGCGAGAGACCAAGAGAAGCATTGGAGATGATGGCCACCCCGCCGCCGCATTGTTTGGGGCGGGGGGGGGGGGGGGGGGGGGGGGTGGAAGGGGAGGCACGGGGTCATTGGGGGAGAGCCAGGTTTCCGTAAACCCCAAAATATCAATGTTCTCATCCAGGATGAGGTCATAGATAGTGAGGCTTTGTTGGAAAGGGAGTGGGCATTCTGGAGGGCAGTGCGGATGGGTTTTGCTGGAGGGGGGAGAGGGAGAGGGAGGAGAGAGTGGTGCCGAGAGGATCTGAGGGTGTGTAGGGGAGGTGGGTGTGGGGAGTGAGGGGGGATGGGAAGTGGGGACGGTATGTATGACAGAGGGGGGGAGGTGATGTTTGCCTTGAGGAGGTGGTTTGGGCGGAGAGAGCGGATGATGGGACAGTTGGGGTGGCTGTTCTGGGACACCCGGCGCCTGGAGCCACGATGGGCCCAGCGGAGGAGGCCCAGACTGGAGCAGAGGGAAGCGGTGATGGGGGCCAGGAGGGAGAGTAGGCGGCGGGGGGTGGGTAGTGGGAGAATAGGGCAGAGTTAGACTAGCGGATGGAGGGGGGTGGCGAGAGAGCCATCGAGGTGGGTGGGAAGAGAAACATTTAGGGCGGTGGGGGGAGGCTCGGGTTGCTAATTACTACTCACCTTAGCTGTTTTATAGGTTTCTTCTTTTAACTTTATACATTTCCCTAACTGCTCCAGTTAGCCACACTGGGACCATCTTTCCCATGGCATTCTTATTCCTCAAAGGAATGTCTGCCTCGAACGTCTCTTTGAATGTCCGCCTCCGCTGTCAAATCCTTGAATCTAATTTCCCAGTTTATCTCGGCTAAATCCTCTCCCATGCCAACAGAGTTGGCTCTATTTAAATTTTGGCTTTGCTTCCGACTTAACTTATTCTGTACATTTCTCCGTTTCCTTGTCGCTTGTCACTCCCCCCGCTCTCACTGTGTTGACACAGCAGCCATAAATGTTTACAAGAGAACAAGAGAACCCAGCCATGAAGCCTTCCTCGTAATCCCGGTAAATACCAGGGAGACGGGTCTGAAGAGTGCAGTGTTTAGCACGGGTGAGGACGTGGCTGGAAGCTTGCATTTTGTGGGTTAAAAGCAGCTTCGGATGAGATGTTAAATAATAATGATAATCCTTGAATTTGATATAGCGCTTTCCACATCTTCTAGACATCTCATAAAGCGCTTCACAGAATATACTGTAAAGTCATTTGTGGGAGGAAATTGCAGCCAATTGCGCACAGCAGCGTCCCCACGAGCAGTCGTGGTGGGAAATGGTAAATGTGAAATGGTAAATTTATTATTGTGGTATTTTTGGACGGATTATTATTATTATTATTATTAGGCATGTTTGTGTGTGTGTGTGTGCGTGTGTGTGTGTGTGTGTGTGTGTGTGTGTGGAGTAAGGAAACTTGCCCAGGGTTGCCTGGATTCGAACACAGGTCTCACGCTTGTAAGGCTCTAACCACTGAGCTACAGGAACAACATTTCTCTCTCCAAGTGTCCTGGTCGACAACCCCCCTGTTTGTGGGACCCTGCTGTGCGCAACAGCGGTGCTGTTCTTCCATCGCAAGAACACGCAGTCACTACAGTTCACGGTATATCCTGCGAATCGCTTTGACACATCTCGACCAAGTGGAAATGGGTTACATCAAATGGAAGCGTTATTATTATTATCATTATTATTGTAAAAATATTGTAAAAGGGGAATTAGGCAAACGTTTGAAAGCAATGCCTTAAAATAATAAAATAAATAATAATCCTTGCATCCCAATCCAGCACCTTTTCGTATCTCAAAGCGTTTCTCAGAATGCACTTGTTGGGATTTCCAATCCCGGGGTTCGAAATATGACCCGACAATCCAATTAAGGTGTAATAGAGATTTGTTAATCAAAGTTTAACACAAACAAAACGAGTCAAATGCTAATGCTACTACAAATAACAAAACTATACTACCGGCTTCGGAGCATCAGTTCCAACGGCTTCAGAACATCGTCTCTCACGCTCTATCTAGCCAATTCACTGAGCGCAAGACCAGACGATTGCTTCTGTCACTGGCCCTTCCCTGCCTCAGAACAATCAGAACAACTGGAACCACGCTACCCGTTCCAGTAGCTCTGGACGACCGCGGAAGGCTGGAGATCGTAGAACCTTGCGGCACAAAAGGAGGCCATTCGGCCCATCGAGTCTGTGCCGGCTCTTTGAAAAGAGCAACTCAATCCCACTCCCCAGCTCTCTCCCTATAACCTCGCAAACCTGTCCTCCCCAGATAAACTTCTTCCTGCCTTTTAAAAGTTGTTATCGAATCGAGATCTCGGTTTCCACCTTGAGATAGTCCCCAACTGTTGTGACTAGCCACTCTTTCCCTCCCATCTTTATACTTCTCCACCACCTGACTTCTCTTGACTGTCAAGAGAAGTCAGACATTCCTGTTTTCTCGAAATATTGTAAAACATTTTGCTATCTGGCCTGTTGTGTCCACCTCCTCGCCTTACCCCGTGATTTCTTACCTTCGGGAAGACAAAGGGTGGTTATATTGATGTCTTTCACTGAACGTGTTTTCTGTTCTCCGTCATTTCACATTAATCATATATAACTGCAACTGGTACCAACCTGAAGAACATTCAGTTCTTTTACAGATAAGGCTGGTTTCTACAATTCCGCAGCTTTACCTATTAAACATGAAATAAACCTAATGATTCGACTAAATCTATCACATTGTAAAGTGATAGTAGAATAATCTTCGCATTCGATATAGCGCTTTTCACGTCTTCGAGAGGTCTCAAAGCGCTTCACAGAATATACTGTAAAATGAACCGTACATTTGTGGGCGAAATTGCGCACAGCAGCGTCCCCACAAATAGTCGTGGATTGGAAGTGACCAAATTATCACTGATTTTTAAAAAAGAATTATTACACCCAGAAAGCGATCCGCCCATCGACTCACAACTGGGTTCCTACTTCCTAGTAGGTAAACGGAGGCATGTGGAGGAAGGAAAAAGTCACACTTTACAAGAACCAAACTACAACGTTAAGCGAGGTCTACCTGGGTATATATATATTTCCACATTCAGAGCATTCTACGCAAGCATGCACGCTAATCCTTATATAGCACATTGGTAATACAGTATTATATCAATTCAACAAGGTATAATAGCCCACACTCTTTAAACACAATCTAACCACTCAGTCTCAACACTGAGGATCCTTGGGGGTAAACAAATAAAGGTGACCTTACCCCAGATTCACATCTCCACAAAGTTCCTGAGATTCAGAGTTTAATAATCAGTAATAGAGTCAAATATGAGTTCGACCAGTGTAACTCTACTCCCCCTTTTTATACCCCTAAAGTCCCATGTGACTTTTTTTTAACCAGGTTCTTAACGTTTTTGACAGTTTGGAAGCATAAAACTCCTTATCTTCAGTTACTCTGGTTGTTCAGACCAAAAGACTCCCCACAAGGCCATAAAACCCATTAACGCCCAGAATTTAACATAACCCCCCCCCCCCCCATAAAATGGAGCACTTAACCAACATACCAAAGATGAGCAGATTACCATCTCAATCTCAGCCAAGCTAACAGCCCATCTAGCTCCACACACCTGTCACTCTCTCTCCCTGAACCCAACTAGTCACCACATTAACCCTTTACTACCTCACACTGTACATCCAGTGAAGCGCTGTGAGATATCTCAACGACGTGATAAGGCGCCATAGCAACAACAACAGAATTACTCTTGTACAGCGTCTTTCACATCAGGAGGACGTCCCAAGGCCCTGGACGGTCACTGTGTCAGACCGGAGCTGGGGGTCGGGATTGGGGAGGGTGGAGGGAAAGGAGGGGATTTGAAGTGACCGATGGGACCGTCGAAGAGGAGGGTCTTGAGGCGAGACCTGAAGGAGGCCAGGGAGGGAGGGGGCGAGCGAGGCGGAGGGACTGCGGAGTGGAGTTCCAGAGGTTAGAGGCAGAGTGGCTGAAGGCTCACCCGCCAACGATGGGGTGGGTGGGTTAGGGGGACGTGGAGCAGGCCAGAGCCCGCCGAGGGGAGGGAGGGAGGACAGGTTGCTGGGGTGGAGTGGGGTGGGGGGCGTTTAGGAGGTCACAAAGATAGGGTGGGGCTACTGGGAAGTGCTTTGAGATGTCTCAACTAAGTGAAAAGCCTTTATATCAAACGCAAGGATTTTATTGTTCATTATTACTGTTACCTGTCCTTACCTGTTGCTCCTGTAACTGACATCCTTTATATCTTCCTTTCTTTCCCATGATTTTTTTAGTCCAATTATCCTTCCTTCATTGTCATATTTTGACACCTTTGCTCCCTGTGGCAGGACAATCTGTCTCACTCCTCTGCCCCGCCACTCTCTCCCTGTTTTTCCTCTCTCCACAGTTCTGTCAGGAATGAGTGAGCGAGCGAGCGAGCGAGCGAAAGAGCGAGTGAGTGAAAGAGTGAGTGAGTGAGTGAGTGAGCGAGCGAGCGACAGAGCGAGTGAGCGAAGGAGTGAAAGAGCAAAGGACAAAGGAGATAGAGAGAGAGAGAGGTGTTGTGTGCAATCAATATCTGGGAATATTCACAATGTCACAGCTCAACTTCCACTCAGACACTTTGGAAATTGGTTTCCTAGGGTGACAAATGAGCCATAAAATATTATCAGGGTATTGTCAGGCTGCTTGAGGCATTTTCTTCTTGTCTTGTCTCTCTCGCAAATCAGTCCAATCAAGAGCTATATACATGTAGGCCTGTAGCTCAGTGGTTAGAGCGCTCGCCTTACAAGCATGAGACCTGCGTTCGAATCCAGGCAGGCCAGGGCAAAACCTTGGGCAAGTTTCCTTACTCCACACACACACACACACGCGCGCCTAATAATAATCCGTCAAAAAAAAAACAATAATAAAAATTGGTCATTTCAACCCACAACTGTTTGTGGGGGACGCTGCTGTGCACATTTGGCTGCCGCGTTTCGCCCACAAATATACAGTCAATTCACTTGACGGTATATTCTGTGAAGCGCTTTGAGATGTGGATAAGAAATGCAAGGATTATTATTTTTAATATTATTATATCCCATCCCAGCAAATATTTCCTATCTAATTCCCTTTAGAAAGTTGCTATCGAATCTATTTGCACCAGCCTTTCAGACTACAGCAACTCTCTGCGTGTATAAAACAAACATTCGCCTCTTCTCCCCTCTGGTTCTTTGTCTAATTATTTTGAATCGATGTGACCTGGTTATTGACCCACCAGCCAGTGTAAAAAAAACAATTTCTCCCTATCTCCTCTGCCAAAACCCCTCATGAATTTGAACGCCTCTATTAAATCTCCCCTCAATCTTCACGGCTGTGAGGAGAACAATCGCAGCTTCTCTAGTAATAATAATTTAAAAAAACCTCAATTATATAGACTTATAAAGCTATTGAGACGCGTCAAAGAACTCCACAATATATACAGGGAATTGGGAGCGTAATTGATGGGTTAAATGCAGCAGCCGATTACGCACGACAGTGTCCTACGAACGGTCGTAGATTGAAGTGACCTTTTTTTACAAAAAAGCTATTTCTCAAAGGATTCTCACCTCCGACAAGTGACCTGCCCATTGATGATAGATCCGCTACCCCTTGCGTTTGATACAGCGCCTGATCATCTCTTTGGGACGTCTCAAAGCGCTTCACAAAATAAACCGTAAAGGTGAATTTTTACGGGCGAAACACGGCAGTCAATTGCGCACACAGCAGCGTCCCCACAAACAGTCATAGAATCATAGAATCATAGAATTTTACGGCACAAAAGGAGGCCATTCGGCCCATCTAGTCTGTGCCGGCTCTTTGAAAAGAGCGATTCAATCCCACTGCCCTGCCCGCTCCCCATAGCCTAATAGACCTGTTCTCCCTAAATAAAGATCTAATTCCCTTTTAAAAGTTGTTATCGAATCAGCCTCCACCACCTTTTCAGGCAATGCATTCCAGATTCGAACAACTCACTGAGTGAAAAAATTTCTCCTCAGCTCCCCTCTACTGCGCCTTGAAACTATTTTAAATCTGTGACCACGAGTCACAGATTCACCCACGAGTGGAAATAGTTTTTCTCTATTTGCCCTGTCGAAACCCCTCATGATCTTATAAACCTCTATTAGGTCTCCCCTCAATCTTCTCTGCTCCAGAGAGAATAACCCTAGCCTATCTAGCCTCTCCTCATAGCTGAAGTCCCTCAATCCTGGCACCATCCTAGTAAATCTTCGTTGTACCCTTTCCAATGCCTTCACATCCTTTCTGTAGTGTGGTGACCAGAATTGAACACAGTATTCCAGTCGTGGATTGAGAGACCCAATTCTGTGTTTTTTGAAGGGTTATTATCAGGGCGTGTGGAGTAAGGAAACTTGCCCGAGGTTTCGCCTTGACCTGCCTGGATTCGAACACAGGTCTCTCTCGCTTGCAAAGCGAGCGCTCTAACCACTGAGCCTCAATGTCTCCACAATGGGGCAAGCTGTGCAGTTTCAGCCGGTTCGACTCCCAGCAGTTATCCCCAACACACACTCTGGGCTCCCTCCCCGAGCCTTAGCTCCTGCCAATACTCTCCGGAATGAGGTAATGAGTGTCTCTCCAAGGAGAGAGAGAGAGCATTCCATTCCGACAATCTATCTCTATGATTTCCGTGCGTAATAAGTGGGATGAATTTAACTCTCGGTTGGGTTTGGAGACACTTAAGCGACGGTGATGGGTTTCTGAGTGTGCCAGACGGCCGGCTGAGCAAAAAAACAGTAAAGCTAAAAATTCACCCAGATGGCTCGTGTGATCCTCTGCTCAACTGACTCAGGCTGAGAGAGCGCGAGCGAGAGAGAGAGAGAGAGTTCTGAGTAGCTGGCTGGTGATCAGAAGCTTCCAGCTGTAATAATGGATATATTCCCACGACACAGAGCGTGTGAGAATGCGAGACTGACCTAAAGCCAGGCAGGACCGAGCCACGCAGAGAGCTTGGGAAGAACATTGCCTAATTTTTTTTTGGGGGGGGGGAGAGTAGGAGGGGGCAATGTGGGGAGGTTAAATGGTACAGACAAAATAACAATGATAATAATAATCCCTGCATTTGATACTGCAATTTTCACATCTTATCGACTATATAAGTGCAAGTTGTTGCTGAACCGAGAACACACTTAGCTCTCTGGCTCTCTCTCTTTCTGTTAGTACTGTATTTAATGGCGAGCTCCTCCAGTCTAAACACTGTAATCAAAGAACCACTTAACAGTCCCGGTTGGGTGCAGACAAGATTTTATTGTAACACAAGCAGAATTAAGGCCCCACATCCAGATAAGCAATGGCTGCCAATCTAAACCATATTACACGTCCCTCGACCCACCCGACCCCCATTGGCGGGCGAGCCTTCATTCTCTCTGCCCCCCCCCCCCACCCCCCACCTCCCCCCAAACCTCCGGAACTCCATCCTGCAGTCCCTTTGCCTCGCCCCCTCCCTTCAAGTCTCACCTCGAGACTCTCCTCTTCGATGGACCCATCGGCAACTCTTAATCCCCCCCTTCCCTTCCCTCCGATCCCCCCCCACCCCCGTCCTCAGCTTGGGTCCGATGCAGAGACTGTCCAGCGCCTTGGGACGTCCTCCTGACATGAAAGGTGTTATACAAGTGTCATTTTGTTGTTGTTGTTGTTGCTCTGCAGGCAAACTTTCCGTGCGTATGATCTACATCTTCCTCCTCACCATATATGCTGTATATGTACATATAAACATACATATAGGGAGTATATATGATGTTTCCAGTTGTGGGGGAGACCAAGGCCAGAGGCCACCAATATAAAATAATAATCCTTACATTTATATAGCGCTTATCGACGGTGGTGGTTGGGGTCGGGGTAGGGGAAAAGAATAGGAAAATTGACTGTATACCTGTGGGCGAAATAGTCATGAATAGATCAAATAGGGAACTTAGAAGAAATTTCTGTACGCAGAGAGTTGTGCGAATGTGGAACTTGCCGCCGCAGGGAGTTGTTGAGGCAAATAGCTTAGATGTATTTAAGGGGAAGCTGGACAGCTACATGAGGGAGGAAGGGTTAGAAGGTTAGGCCTGTAGGGTTAGCTGAGGAAGGGCAGGAGGCTCAGGTGGAGCTTTAAACACAGGCCAGTTGGGCTGAATGGCCTGTTTCTGTGCTGTATATTTCTAGTGTATAAATTGTGGGCAGCAGATTGCCCTAACCAGCAATTATTGATTTGAATTAATTACTCCTAACATTTCCACGTACTCAACTGTGACTCGGAGATGTAGAGATTTTGGACGGGTGCCACTCACCTGAGGAATCTCGAGTCACATCAAATCCATTAACTGTTCAAAGTGCAGCCTGGGGACAGCTGCCAGCTCTTCAGATGGGAGGCCTCTAAACCAACAAGTCACTTCAGGGACTGAACCCAGGTCGGCACTCACCCTCGGTGCCAGCCACTGTAGTTTCCACAACAACCCATTCACTGGGTGTACGTATAGCACCCTTCACAACATGGGGAGCATCCCAAAGCACTTCACTAGAATAATAATAATCCTTGCATTTGATACAGCGCTTTTCACGGCTTCTAGACGTCTCAAAGCGTGTCTCAGAATGTACTGTAAAGTGAATTGACTGTGTATTTGTGGGCGAAACGCGGCAGCCAATTGCGCACAGCAGCGTCCCCCACAAACAGTCCTGGATTGAAATGACTAATTTTATTGGGAGGTTTTCTGGAGGGATTATTTTTAGGCGTGTGAAGCAAGGAAACTTGCCCAAGGTTTTACCCTAGTATTAATAGAATGTAATATTGTGTAATGCAAAACGCAGTGAGGTGGGATTTGAAGGAGGCCAGGGAGGGATTGAGGGGGAGGGATTACGGGATGGAGTTCCAGAGGTTGGGGGCAGAGTGAATTGAAATGACCAATTTTTATTTTTGTGGTTTTTTGGGGACGGATAATTATTAGGTGTGTGTGTGTGTGGAGTAAAGAAACATGCCCAAGGTTTTGCCCTGACCTGCCTGGATTCAAACATGGGTCTCACCCTTGTAAGGCGAGGGCTCTCATCACTGAGCTACAGGAGCCCTGTTAAGGTGGAATTTAAATGTTCCCGCAGCGCTGTCAGGGAAAAGAGGAGTATCCACTTTGTTGGCTGGAACTCTCTTCCCAAATTCCCAATCCCACGCACAGCCCCCCTCACCTCATCCCAACCCTTCCCCTCCCTCGCCCACTTCACACTCCCCTCCAACACCAAACCTGCCCCTCCTCCTCCCTTGCCCCACTCAATTCTCCCCCCCACTTTAATAGTAAAAATAACGATCCTTGCATTTTACTGTACCTATCCCGTCGGGCCCAACATCTGAGAGTGAGTCTCAGCTCCTGTGATGGGAGATTGGGAGTTGTGTGGAAAGTTGAGTGAGTTTGTGTGGCTGGCTGCTGGCTGGCCTGATGCCCAGGTCTACAGGGATATCACCGCTCACACCACACAGTCACTACACTGCCTGCGACCACATAGGCAGCAGCTCTGGTGTTTTGAGACCATAAAAATACCAAGTTGTCTCTTTCCTTTTACTCCCATCCCCTGTCCCCGTTCACACACACACACACAAATCTACAAGCACACACATGGACAGATACACATGCAGCACACACACATACACACGTGAGTGAACACATACACATTTACACGCTCTCGCTCGCTTGCGCTCACACACACACACACACACGAGAGGGAGAAATCTCACACACATGCGAGTGAACACATATACACACACATGTGCACATGCACACACACATACACACACAGGAATTTCACACACACACATACGCTACAGAAACAAGCCAGGACATCTGTCGGAACAGATTTGTTTTATATTTTAAAAAATGAATTTTGGACAATTCACAAGTTTCTTTTCTCCGAAAAGTGCGTCATGAGAGAGAGGTCAGAGTTCACAGCAAATAAGAGAGACATGTCGAGGTCCCAAATATGCATCACAACTTATAACAGAGGATTCGCAGACAACACTGAGGAGGGCGTTTGATTCTGTGACACCAACAAGCAGCTCATCGTGAGATAATCCATCACCACAATAATCACGATAATAATAGTGGGACAACAACAAAGCTGGCGTTTATCTTGGGATAAACCATGCACTCTCCCCCCCCTCCTCCTCCCCCCTCCCCCCCCCCCCCTACATTCACTCCCCTCCCCCCTCACTCTCCTCGTCACCCCTCCTCCTCACCTGCCCCACTCAATTCTCAGCTCCACTTTAATGGTCATAATAATAATAATCCTTGCATTTGATATAGTGCTGTTCACGTCTTCTAGACGTCTCAAAGCGCTTCACAGACTATACTGTAAAGTGAATTGACTGTGTATTTGTGGGCGAAACACAGCAGCCATTTGCACACAGCAGCGTCCCCCACAGACAGTCGTAGATTGAAATGACCAATTGGTTATTGTGTTTTGTTTTGGGGTGGATTATTGTCAGCCGTGTGCGTGTTGCGTGTGCGTGCGTGCGTGCGTGCGTGTGTGTGGAGTAAGGAAACTTATGTGTCGCCCTGACCTGCCTGGAATTGAACCCAGGTCTCACGCTTGTAAGGAGAGCGCTCTAATCACTGAGCTACAGGACTCGACAATATATGCAAACACACACACTTGCGTGTGTATATACTGTATACTGTATATATATTTACCATAGATTCATAGATTCATAGAATTTTACGGCACAAAAGGAGGCCATTCGGCCCATCTAGTCTGTGCCGGCTCTTTGAAAAGAGCGATTCAATCCCACTGCCCTGCCCGCTCCCCATAGCCTAATAGACCTGTTCTCCCTAAATAAAGATCTAATTCCCTTTTAAAAGTTGTTATCGAATCAGCCTCCACCACCTTTTCAGGCAAGTTCACTTCCTGCACTGTACGTTTCCAGGCACTTCTAGGCAACACAGAGGGTGTGTTTCCCTGTTTGTGTGTGTGTCAGTTTCCCCATTCATGTGTGTATATCCTCATCCTCACCTTTAAGGCCTTGCCCCCCCCCCCCCAACACTCTGGAATTCCATCCCACAGCCCCTTCACCTCGCTGCCTCCCTCGCCTTCTTCAAGGCCGGTCTCAAGACCCTCCTCTTCAACTGTGACTTCTGCTGGCCTCCCGACTCTCTCCCTGCCCCTCCCAACTCTCTCCCATCCCTCTCCACTACCCTGCCCCTCTCCCTTGCTCGGATCCCGTCCTGACTGTTCAGCGCCTTGGGACGTCCTCCCGATGTGCAAGGCAGGCGCTCAATAAATGTAATTTTGTTGTTGTGACTGTCTGGGAGTACGAGCGGGTTGGGGATGGTTGGCAAGGGGGAGGTGGGACAGAGGAGAGGAGGGGGGACAGAGGAGAGGAGGAGAGGGGGGACAGAAGGAAGGAGGAGAGGGGGGACAGAAGGGAGGAGGAGAGGGGGGACAGAAGGGAGGAGGGGAGGGGGGAACAGAGGGGAGGGTGGGAGTGTGTCCCTTGCTATGGGTTGACTCCCGGAAGCGCTTTTGAGATGACGATCTCACTCAGTTCGAGTCCCCGTTTTTCGAGCATCCCACATGCACGCCCGGCACAGGGTGGGGGGAGCGGAGTCGTGCACACGCACGCGCCACGTGTGAATGGACAAAGAAACGGATTCACACGCAAATGGACAGGTGGACGAACACACACCCACATACACACACCATAGGTGTGCGGGCTTGGAAGGATGGGGAGACACATACATGCACATGGATGATCAGAGAGAGAGAGATGGACACACACACACACACACGTATGTTCACCCACACACACCACACATGCACGGACAAACAGACACACACACACAGATTATATACACACACACACAGATTATATACACACACAAACACAGATGTATACACACACACCAGCAACTACAACAACAAAATGACACTTGTATAGCGCCTTTCAGGTCAAGAGGATGTCCTAAGATGCTGGACAGTCAGTGTTTGAGACCCGAGCTGGGGTCAGGGACAGGGAGAGTGGAGGGAAAGGAGGGAATTTGGGGTCGACGATGGGACCGTCGAAGAGGAAGGTGTTGAGGCGGGACTTGAAGGAGGCCAGGGAGGGTGCGAGGCGGCGGGACTGAGGGACGGAGTTCCAAAGCTTGGGGATGGAGGGGCTGAAGTCTCGCCCGCCAATGGTGGGTCGGGGAGCAGGCCAGAGCCTGCTGATGTGTCTATAAATACACATATATATATATATGTATATACACACTCAAACACACAGAGATGTATACACACACACACACACACACAGGTGTACACATAATAATAATAATCCTTGCATTTGGTACAGAGCTTATCAACGTCTCAAAGCGCTTCACAGAATATACTGTAAAGTGAATTGACTGTACATTTGTGGGCGAAACGCGGTAGCCAATTGCGCACAGCAGCGTCCCCCACAAACAGCCGTGGGTTGAAATTACCATTATTAATGGGGGTTTTTGACGGATTATTATTCATATACATCTATACTGTACATATACACACACACAAACCCACACAAACGCACACACAGGTTTGTATATATAGACACACACACACACAACACACACATACACACTCTGATGTACAGTAAATCTTTGTTATCTGCACTCTCGGGACCTGCCCGGCGCTGGTTAATCGAATATGCCGGATATTCGAGCAGCAAGTTGCCGAAAATCCCAGCACAAAAAACTTATTTTAAAACATACCATATTAATAATATAATAGACTAAACAACGACAGAATATTGTATGGATGATCACCAATACAGCATTCCGGCACACTCGGTAAAATAAAAATTCCAGCGTTCGGCAAATTTCATAAGTGCGCATGTGCAAAGCGAGCGTACCAGGAGCGTGCCGGATGCCTACGGTATGAATTGCATTCGGGGGATACCGGAGATACCGGTTGGTTGAGCGTTCTGGTTGGTTGCTTGCCGGATAACCAAGCTTTTACTGTATATATACACACAGATATGAACACACACGCACACACATACACACAGAGGGAGTGATGCCAACTGTACACACACAGACTCCGCCACTCGCTGCCCATTACCCGGTGTCCTTGACGGGTGGGGGGGCCAGGTGAACTTTGGCCTCTGTGGTGACGGGCATCTCTTTACAGCCCTCCACCGAGCAGTGGGTCAGGGCATTGACGACCAGACACACCTTCCTGAGGAGTATCTGTCGGAGGAGGAGGTACACCCAGGGGTCCAGAATCTGGTTGAGGGAGGCCAGGCGGACGGCAGTCAGCAGGAAATTACACTCCCCCCTCAGGTGGGGGTCCACATCTCCTTGCTCCTTGTAGCAGCGAAACAAGGAGCTCTTGGTGTAGATCATCCGAACCATGTGTATCTGCAGAGACAGGGGGAATGCAGTTCAGATCACACCAACTTAACAGGTCACTGGTGACGAGGCAGAGGTACGAGGCTGTTGGGGCGGGTGAGTGCCACACACACACACCGCGCGCGCAGCGCGCGCACGCGGACGTGTAGCTCAGCGGTTAGAGCGCTCGCCTCACAAGCGAGAGGACCCGGATTCGATTCCTGGGTGGGGAAATAAAATTGGGTCATTTCAATCCACGGCTGTTTGTGGGGACGCTGCTGTGCGCAATTGGCTGCCGTGTTTCGCCCAGAAATATACAGTCAATTCACTTTACAGTATATACTGTGAAGCGCTTTGAGACGTCGATATGATGTGAAAAGCGCTATGTTAAATGCAAGGAGTATTATTATTATTATTATTATTAACTGTTTGAGGGACATTGAGATCTCTGGAGTACTCTGAAATTGTTTATTATCTCCCCCTCCGCCCCGGCCCTCTCCCTCTCCCTCTCCTCATTTTGCCTTGTCTCTCACTCCCCATCACTCCCTCTATTCTCGGCTACACTTGACATATCAGTGGCCGAGCGCTAGTCGCACATAAACATTAAACACAAGTGCGTAAATCGCAAAGTAAATACTGTAGAAAGAAATAAAACCAGCAGCTGAATGGAAATCTCAGCAATTAAAAAAATATATATACATATCTATCAATCACCAATGGACATAGATTCTCCTTGTTCACCCTTTCAAATCCCTGAATAATTTTGAAACCTCTATTAAGTCTTAACTCTTAACCTTCGTGGTTCCAAGGAGAATAATCCTAACTTCTCCTCAAACAAAACTACAATAAATTGGTCATTTTCAACCCACGGCTGTTTGTGGGGGAGGCTCCTGTGCGCAATTGGCTGGCGTGTTTTGCCCACAAAATATACAGTCAATTCACTGGACAATATATTATGTGAAGCGCTTTGAGACGTCGATAAGATGTGAAAAGCGCTATGTCAAATGCAAGGATTCTTATTCTTATATGTTTTGCTCCTTTTCTCCCCCAAACGCCCCCCCTCCTCAGCCTCCCCTCCCAGATTCCAGCCTTTGCAGTTCACAGCCGATTGCGCACAGCAGCGTCCCACGCACAGCCGTGAATTATTATGTGGTCCAAATGATTATTATTTTAGCCGTAGCTGTGTTTTACTGCGCTCTAACCCACCGCCACACAGCAGTGCTCCCGAAGCCTGGACTGTGAGTTCAGAATCTTCTGACTCAGATGTCAAGGATAGCAAGGGCTTGGAGAGAGTGGATAGGATAACATACCAGAATGTTATTACCAGGGATGGGGGAACTTCAGTTATTGTGGGGGATCCTGTAGTTCAGTGATAGAGCACTCGCCTCGCAAAGTCTTTCCAGCGCCTTGGGACGTCCGCCCGACGTGAAAAGCGCTATATCAACTGCAAGGGTTGTTATTCATTTTTTTAACAGTGAAGCGGTTTGAGTCATCTCAACGGTGTGACGGGGAGCTCAGGCACTCGCAAGGTTTATTAATATTTATCATTAATAACAGGAGAGAATTCTTGAACTCGAGAAAGGAGAGCGAATTATTACCCCATAATTATTAACCAGATTCCGAGCCACTTACACACGCTCACAGACTCACACTCACACGCACACATTAACCCACACACACACACACACACACACACACCTAACAGATATCGCAGCAGACAAACATTGAATGTCAGATGAAGATTAATGGCAATTCCTGTCGAGCCGGGGCTGGCTGGCGTTCCCAGCAAATGATGTGCGCGTTTCCAAACTGCTAACTCAGGGCCAGAAATCTTTACACTAATTCAATTCAGGTCGAAATAAATAACAGAGCCAGTGACTCACGGAAGCTCAGAGCCGTGTGGTTGGTACCACGGCAGAGGTTTAGCAGCCTAGCTCGATTGTGGTTACCCTGTCAGCTCTCAACTCCCCCGCTACTTTCCCTTCCCCCCTCCCCCCCCCCCCCCCCCACTCAGCTGCAATATGTCCTCCTCTTAATTCCCTTTTAAAAGTTGCTATCCTGTTTTCCTCCAGCCTTTCTGCCAATGCATTACAGACTCTCTGTGTGTGTTAAAACATATTCACCTCATCTCCCCTCTGGTTCTTTTGCTAATTATTTTTAATCTCTCTGTGCGCGTTGGTTACTGACGCAATTGCCAGTGGAAACAGTTTCCCCCCCTATCTACTCTCATCAAAAACCCCCTCATCATTTTGAACACCTCTATTAAATCTCCCTCCTCAACCTTCTCTGTTCTAAGGAGAACAAACAATCCCTTTTTCTCTAGTCTCTCCACATAATAATAATAATCCTTGCATTTGATACAGCACTTTTCACGTCTTCTCGACGTCTCAAAGCTCTTCACAGAATATACTGTAAAGTGAATTGACTGTATATTTTGTGGGCGAAACGCGGCAGCCAATTGCGCACTGCAGCGTCCCCCACAAACAGCCGTGGATTGAAATGACCAATTTATTATTGGGTTTTTTGAGAGATTGTTATCGAGCGTGTGTGTGGAGTAAGGAAACTTGCCCAAGGTTTCGCCCTGACCTGCCTAGATTCAAACACAGGTCTCACGCTCGCTTAGGCAAGTGCTCTAACCACTGAGCTACAGGAACTCCACACTTCCACCTTTACAGGGTACAGACAGGAGCTGAAGATTTCCCGAAGATTGGTGTCTCTAAAGAGTTGAACTGATGATGGATGCGTCAGCCGGGTGTGCGAGTTCAAAAGATTTCTGACTCAGATTTGAGAACTCTTATCGACCCAGCCAGGCTGACACACATAATAATTACCATTCTATTCCTGCCACGAGAGGACGGGGAATAAACGAGAGATTGCAAAACACTGTAAATCGTGTCATAACAAACCCTCGCAAAGTGATGTAGTGCAAACCTACATCAGGAACGCAGTCCGGGGTGGCCAAAGTTAGTCCACGTCACTGTTTACGCGCCACGTCAAACCTCCTCCTACGGTCCCCGCTCGATCCCCCTTCCGCCTCATGCGCTCGTGGGGAGTTTCCTCTTAAATGGGTTCCTGTAGCTCAGCGGGTTAAGAGAGCTCGCCTCGCAAGCCAGAGGACCCGGGTTCGATTCCCGGGCGTGAACCCTTGGCAAGTTTCCTTACTCCGCACGCCTGTGCGTTAACCAGCTGTTAACTAGGAGCCCGGTTGGTAGTCGATCGGCGGATCGCATTTTTTTTTTAAACGGGGGCTATAATCCCGTCAAATAAGATGTTAAATAATAACACGACTGTTTGTGGGGACGCTGCTGTGTGTAATTGGCTGCCAGATTTCGTCCCACAAAATACACAGTCAATTCACTTGACGGTATATTCCGTGAAGCGCTTTGAGACGTCTCAAGGATGTGATGATACGCTATAGCAAATGCAAGTATTGCTAGACACTATTCCCAGGGCAATGATTTGAACAGGTTTGACTGTATTGTTGTTGCTGGGGACTGAGGAGAGTGGGTGGAGGGCGGTGGGGAGGGCGGTGGGGGAGGGCTGGTCAAATCAATCTTGAGGTGGGGAAGGACACAGAGGGTGTGGGTGGGAGGGTGTTAGGAAGGGAGCGTTCAAAGCCTGTGTGTATGGGTGGGTGTGGCGGGGGGGTGGGATATATGACACAAGCTGGTGATCGATGAGTGGAGGGAGCGGAGAGGTCATTGGGTTAAGGTCATTGGTGGGGTTAATGATAATGCAGGGAGTTAAACCAAGATAATAATAATCCTTGCATTTGACATAGCGGTTCTCACGCGTTTCACCCACAAATACACAGTCAATTCACTTTACAGTATGTTCTGTGAAGCGCTTTGAGACGCCTAGAAGACGTGAAAAGCGCTGGGGGGAGTTAATGTAACAGGCAAAGTTTACTTGTTGGTGGAAACAAACGCACCAGGGTAGACCTAATGGCCAAATGGCATCTTCAGTGCAGTCACCTAACTCTCCAGGGCTCAGCGACAGGCTGTCATCTCTCCCCCCCCCCCCCACCCCCAACACCTCCCCCCCCACCCCACACCTGCACACCCCATCTCCCACATCCTCTGCTGTCTGTTCACATCTCCATTCTGTAGCTCGGTGGTTAGAGCTCTCCCTTGCCAAGCGAGAGGACCGGAGTTCGACTCCCGACAGGGGTGAGGCTTTGGGCAAGTTTCCCTACTCTACCTCACCCGGCTGTGGAAACCCGGTTGCCAGTCGATTGGTGGAACGCTTTTCTGGGAGTTAATAAAACCTCAAACAAAATAATAATTTGGTCCCTCAACCCACGGCTGTTTGTGGGGGGGACGCTGCAGTGCGCAATTGGCTGCCGCGTTTCGCCCACAAATATACAGTCAATTCACTTTACAGTATAGTCTCTGAAGCGCTTTGAAACGTCGATAAGACGTGTTCAGGCGCTGTATCAAATGCAAGGATTATTATTATTATCATCTGCACCACTCCTTCTCCACCGCACAAGTCACACATCGCTCGATAACGCCCTCCCTCCCTCCTTCCCACATAACCACCTTCCCTCTCTCCTTCCCTCACTCACTCCCACCCTCCCTCCCCCCTTCACCCCATTGCACCCTCCCTCACACACCCTCTCTCACACACTCCTTCCCTCACACCCTTCCCCACTCCCTCCCTCACTCGATCACTCCATCATCCACTCGCTCCTTCCCTCAAACCCTCCCTCCTCTCTCACACCATGGCGGATTCCCTCATCTGCTTGCTCCCTCCCTCATACTCTCCCTCACCCACTCCCTCTCTCCATCCCTCCCTCCCTCAGACCCCTCCCTCCCTCCTAACCTCCCTCCGCGCTTGCTCTCTCCCTCACCCACTCCGTCTCTCTCTCTCTCTCTGCTTCACACCCTCCCTCCTACTTTCCCTCACACGCTCGCTCCCTCACCCACTCCGTCTCTCCTTCCCTCCTTCACACCCTCCCTTCCTATCCTGCCTCCACGCTCGCTCCTTCCCTCATACTAGCGGCCGGCGATATATCGGTATATGCCGACACGAGCCCGCCGATATATCGATATCGGAAAGATCCCCCCCACATCGGCGGACCCTCCCTCCCACCCACCTCTCCCCAACACTCACCAGCAGCGGCGCCCAGCACACGCCGAGCACGCACGTGATGCCGGTCAGCTGTACCAGGGTCTCGGTGGCGATTCGCTCCCAGCGCCGGGAGGAGGAGGAGGCGGCGGTGACGCGGCGCCGGCGGCAGCGGGAGACCAGCCCCCCGACGGTGGCGACGTTACAGCCGAAGGTGAGCAGCAGCGAGGCCCCGCCCGTCACCACGAAGGCCGAGGCGAAGGCGGCGTCGGGTCTCCCGCCGCCCGGGTCGATGAAGCACCAGGTGCCGGGCCAGCGGAGGCTGTAGCTGCCGAGCAGCCCGAGGGCGGGGAGCGAGGAGAACAGGCCCGCGCCCGCCCAGATACCCAGCACGGCCAGCCCGGTCAGCCGCCGGGACCGCGCGCGGCCCCCGGAGTAACGGTGAGGGGCCAGCACGGCCAGCGCCCTCTCCACCGCCATGGCGCTGGACAGCAGCAGCGGGCACAGGCCGAACGTCGTCATGCACAGCCCGAGGAACGCGCACAGTCTGCCCGAGGGGTCCACGGCGCGCCACTCGCGGCCCGCCCGGTACACGGCGATGACGACGGGGGCCGTGAGCAGTTTGCCGGTCAGGTCGGTCAGGGCCAGCGCCCCCAGCAGCAGCAGGAAAGACCCCCGCCTCCGGCCCCCCCGGCCCCGGTAACTCCTGCACACCAGGCACAGGGCCAGCGCGTTCCCCAGCAGCCCCGCCAGCATCATGGTGACCGGGAAAGCCACCGACACCGACCCCGACCCCGACCCCGAGCCGCACCCGGCCGGGCTGCCGGGAGAGCCGCCCTCCTGACTCCGGGGAGACTCGGTCACATTCGTGCCGTCGCTTTCCAGCGTCGAACGGTTCAATTCCAGACCCGGCGTCGAGAGACACTCCATCAAACTCTCAACAGTCAGCTCAGAACTGGTCCTCCCTTCACTCCCTCCCTCCCTCACCTTCAGTGTTACAGTCTCTCACCTCCCTCCCTCCCTCCCTCACTCTCCTTCCTCCCTCCCTCCCTCACTCTCCTTCAGTGTTACAGTCTCTCACCTCCCTCCCTCCCTCCCTCACTCTCCTTCCTCCCTCCCTCCCTCACTCTCCTTCCCCCCTCCCTCCCTCACTCTCCTTCAGTGTTACAGTCTCTCACCTCCCTCTCTCCCTCCCTCCCTCCCTCTCCTTCAGTGTTACAGTCTCTCACCTCCCTCCCTCCCTCCCTCACTCTCCTTCCTCCCTCCCTCCCTCACTCTCCTTCAGTGTTACAGTCTCTCACCTCCCTCTCTCCCTCCCTCCCTCCCTCTCCTTCAGTGTTACAGTCTCTCACCTCCCTCCCTCCCTCCCTCACTCTCCTTCCTCCCTCCCTCCCTCACTCTCCTTCAGTGTTACAGTCTCTCACCTCCCTCCCTCCCTCCCTCACTCTCCTTCCTCCCTCCCTCCCTCACTCTCCTTCCTCCCTCCCTCCCTCACTCTCCTTCAGTGTTACAGTCTCTCACCTCCCTCTCTCCCTCCCTCCCTCCCTCTCCTTCAGTGTTACAGTCTCTCACCTCCCTCCCTCCCTCCCTCACTCTCCTTCCTCCCTCCCTCCCTCACTCTCCTTCAGTGTTACAGTCTCTCACCTCCCTCCCTCACTCTCCTTCAGTGTTACAGTCTCTCACCTCCCTCCCTCCCTCACTCTCCTTCCTCCCTCCCTCCCTCACTCTCCTTCAGTGTTACAGTCTCTCACCTCCCTCCCTCACTCTCCTTCAGTGTTACAGTCTCTCACCTCCCTCCCTCACTCTCCTTCCTCCCTCCCTCCCTCCCTCACTCTCCTTCAGTGTTACAGTCTCTCACCTCCCTCCCTCCCTCCCTCACTCTCCTTCAGTGTTACAGTCTCTCACCTCCCTCCCTCACTCTCCTTCAGTGTTACAGTCTCTCACCTCCCTCCCTCCCTCACTCTCCTTCCTCCCTCCCTCCCTCACTCTCCTTCAGTGTTACAGTCTCTCACCTCCCTCCCTCACTCTCCTTCAGTGTTACAGTCTCTCACCTCCCTCCCTCACTCTCCTTCCTCCCTCCCTCCCTCCCTCACTCTCCTTCAGTGTTACAGTCTCTCACCTCCCTCCCTCCCTCCCTCACTCTCCTTCAGTGTTACAGTCTCTCACCTCCCTCCCTCCCTCCCTCACTCTCCTTCAGTGTTACAGTCTCTCTCACCTCCCTCCCTCCCTCCCTCTCCTTCAGTGTTACAGTCTCTCTCACCTCCCTCCCTCCCTCTC
The DNA here is from genome assembly GCA_035084275.1 of Hydrolagus colliei. Classification (NCBI taxonomy): domain Eukaryota; kingdom Metazoa; phylum Chordata; class Chondrichthyes; order Chimaeriformes; family Chimaeridae; genus Hydrolagus; species Hydrolagus colliei. The sequence goes on along the minus strand of CM068749.1, from coordinate 3,350,538 downwards.
CTTCAGTGTTACAGTCTCTCTCACCTCCCTCCCTCACTCTCCTTCAGTGTTACAGTCTCTCACCTCCCTCCCTCCCTCTCCTTCAGTGTTACAGTCTCTCTCTCTCACAGATGCGTTTGGCTTTGAGATTTATATCCAGCACCCCCCCCCCCCCCCCCACACACACACACAGAGGGAGGGAGGGAGAGGCGTGCACTCAATTTAACTGCTAATGTCCCTCCTGTGGTTTTTTCTCTCTTGCAAAGCGTGGAGTTTGGTGTGAAGGCAGGAGAGAGAGAGAGAGTCTGTGTTGGGAGTAGGTGTTAATGTGTGTTTGTGTTGATTTCAATTCGTTTCCCTGCAGAGAAGTGAGGACCCTCACAAGTGTTGTACAGTCATATGTCTGTCTGTGTGTGTGTGAGACAGAGAATCAGTCTGGAGTCAAGAGACGGAGAGGAGAGTGTGTGTGTGTGCGTGTCAGACAGTGATGGGAGAGGAGAAAGTATGTGTGTGAGAGAGAGAGTGAGTGTGTGTGTGAGAGAGCGAGTGTGTGTGTGAGAGAGTGAGTGTGAGATCGAGTGAGTTTGTGGGTTACAGACAGTGATGAAGGAGAGTGTATGTATGTGTGCGTGAGTGAGTGTGTATGTGTGTGTTTGAGAGAGTGTGTGTGTGATGGAGAGGAGAGTATGTATGTATGTGTGCGTGAGTGAGTGTGTATTTGAGTGAGTGAGTGTGTATGTGTGTGTTTGAGTGAGTGAGTATGTGTGTGTTTGAGAGAGTGAGTGTGTGTGATGGAGAGTATGTGTGTGTTTGAGAGAGTGAGTGTGTGTGATGGAGAGTATGTATGTATACGTGTGAGTGAGTGTGTATATGTGTGTTTGAGAGAGTGAGTGTGTGTGTGTGAGATGGAGAGGAGTATGTATGTCTGTATGTGTGCGTGAGTGAGTGTGTATGTGTGTGTTTGAGAGTGTGTGTGTGTGATGGAGGAGAGTGTATGTCTGTATGTGTGTGTGAGTGTGTATGTGTGTGTTTGAGTGTGTGTGTGTGTGATGGAGAGGAGAGTGTATGTATGTCTGTATATGTGCGTGAGTGAGTGTGTATGTGTGTTTGAGAGTGTGAGTGTGTCAGTGATGGGAGAGGAGAGTGTGTGTATGTGTGTGTTTGAGAGAGACAGAGAGTGAGTGTGAATGTGTGTTTGAGAGTGTGAGTGTGTCAGTGATGGGAGAGGAGAGTGTGTGTATGTGTGTGTTTGAGAGAGACAGAGAGTGAGTGTGAATGTGAGTGTGTGTCAGACAGTGATGGGAACGGAGAAAGGGTGAGTGTGTGAGACAAGAGCCAGTATGAGAGAGAGAGAGAGTGAGTGATAAGATGAGTGTGCAATGGAGAGGAAAGAGCTGGAGTGTGTGGTCGTGTGAGAGACAGAAAATGAGTCTGCAATCAATAGAGAGACAGAGATGGGGAGGAAACACTAGCTCATCTTAGTCTTATCTTATCCTGTTTACATTTTTGTGCAATTAAAAGAACCCCCCATCCCCTCTACACTCACCCCTCTCTCTATCACTCACTCTCTTATAAACTCTCTCTCTATCACACTCTCTCACACTCCCTTGCTATCACTCTTTTTTGACACTCCCTCTGTCACTGTCCAACACTCTCCCTCTATCACTGTCTATCTATCCCTCTCTCTCAATTACTCTCTTATAAACTTTATCTCTCTATCACTTTCTCTCACTCCCTCTCTCTCACTCCCTCTCCATCACTCTCTTATCAACTCTCTCTTATCAACTCTCCCTCTATCACTCTCTGTCACTCTCTCTATCAGTCTCTCTCTATCACGCTATCACTCTCCCTCTCTACCACGCTCTCTCTCTATCAGTCTCTCTCACTCCCTCTATCACTCTCTTATGAACTCTATCACTCTCTCTCTTTCATTCCCTCACCATCAATCACTCTCTCTATTGATCTCTATCACTCTCTCTTTCACGTTCCCTCTTATCACTCTCACTCTCTCTCTCTCTCACTCCCTCACCATCAATCACACTCTCTCTCGATTTTAGGCTAGTTCTCTTGACATAACCCACTCACTCACTCACTCTCCCCCATCACTCACTGTGTCTCTCTGACACACACAGACACACACAGTCAGTCTTTCATCGCCATCTGTGTGTGTGTGTGTGTGTGTGCGTTTTGCAGCCTGATTTTCTGTGAAGAGGGAATCAATTTTCTTTCCATTTCACAACAGTGTAAACGGGTGAAGACAGGAATAAGATGGGATGCGATCGCCCACACCATCATACGTGCCTTAACAAGTTCCGCCACCTCCTCACACAGGCAGAGTGAAAACAAACCCACCTGAAGAGCAATTGAACTTTTGCAAAGTTGAATAATAATAATAATTCCTTGCATTCACTGTCGCGCCTCATCATACTATCACGGAGTCTCACACAAAGCGCTTCACAGGATATACAGTAAAGTGAATTGACTGTATATTTGTGGGCGAAACGCGGCAGCCAATTGCGCACAGCAGCGTCCCCCACAAACAGCCGCGGGTTGAGTGACCGTATTATTTGGGTAGGTAAACAGGCACGTGTAATAAGGAAACTTGCCTAAGGTTTTGCCCTGCCCTGGAATCGAACCTGGGTCGTTTGGTTTGCGGGGCGAGCGAACGCTCTGACCACTACAAGACTCCACATCCTGTGGATTATTCAGATATTAATAAACAGTGTCCCCCACAGTCGTGGATGGAAATTACCAATTTTTTATGATTGTGTTTATTTGGAGGGATTATTATGAGGCGTGTGTGTGGAGTAAGGAAACTAGCCCGAGGTTTCACGCTGACCTGCCTGGATTCGAACACACGTCTCACGCCGGCAAGGCAGGCGCTCTAACCACTGACATTTTCCTTATCGTTCCGAATCTCTATCAGCTTGATGTTACACAGTGATTAGCAAGCACAGGAAGGACAGGGTTTGTAAATAGTGAATCCTCCATCACTCACTCCCCCCCCCCCCCCCCCGCCCCATCACTGTTAGACTTCATCAGTCATTCTACCCCCGCTCTCACATCAAACCCAGAGCCCTCCCCCCCCCCCCCCCCCTCCCTCCCACCAAGACCCTCCTGTTTGACCGTGCGTTCAGTCGCCCTCTCTGCCCACCTGAACACACAGTTTTCATGTCTTATCCAAAGGGCAGGCAGCTCTTGCTAATGCCACAGCCACCCCGCCCGAGTGTTAGAATTGACGCTGTTTTGCTGTTATGTACATGTTTTGTTTGGCGTGTCACGAGGATTTGGGGTAGAGGGGGAGGGTTTTATTAATGTGTGATTAATTCTAATCATTCGCAAGGTTGTCATACTGATGGAATAGCCAGGCAGGGCGACAAGCCACAGCGTCTGAGGTTTGATTCTTAATAGTCAGAATTAGTGGTCACAGGAAAGATGAAATCATCAGATCAGACGGGGTTCAAGGGATAAATCAAGAGGGTTTTTTTAAAATCTGTTAATATAGGCAGCTGCGCAGCAACACTCCACAACGAGATAACAGACGAACAAACGGGCGAAAGGCTTCTAGTTTGAGAAGAAGGCATGTAAAACTGGGGTATTGCTTACGCAAGAACTGTTAGAACTGTTGTTGTTGTTGTATAAAGGCAAACTAAAATCCAACGTTCACACAGTATTTCCAGCCCGGGCGTCACAACCAACTACAGCAACAAAATGGCATTTGTCTAACATCTTTCACGTTGGGAGGACGTCCCGAGTCCGTGTTTCAGACCTGAGCTGGGATCGAGATTGGGGAGGGTAGGAAGGGAGGTGACCGATGGCACCGTCGAAGACAAGGGTCTTGAGGCAGGATTTGAAGGGAGGCCAGGGAGGGGTCGAGGCGGAGGGAATGTGGGGTGGAATTCCAGAGGTTGGGGGCAGTGTGGCTGAAGGCTCGGTCACCAATGGTGGGGCGGGGGACATGAGCGGGCCGGGGCCTGCTGAGCAGAGGGCAGGTTGGTAGGTGATTAGGTCACAGAGATAGGGTAGGGCGAGGTCACGGAGGGCTTTAAAGGTGAGGACCGGGGTCTTAAATCCTCTGAACGATGGGGAGCCAATGGAGTTGGGCGAGGATGGGGTCACGGAGCTTGGTGCAGGTTAGGGTTTGGGACATGGGCTGCAGAATTCTGGATGATCATCAGTCTGTGGAGAAAGGATTTGGGGGGTGAGGGGGGCGACATTCAGTGCGGTGGCATAGTCGAGCCTGGACCTGTTGAAGGTGCGAATGAGAGATTTTACCGTCCAGAATCGGAAACCGGGTAATATGGCTTTGATTTCACAATCAGTACTTCTATAGATGTATCCTTGATTCCCACTTACTCCATAATAATAGAGCACTCAGTTCCTGCCCCATTGAGCTTGTCAGGTCATTCTTGAGATAAGAAATCCTAACACATGGAGCCAGACTGACACCTAAATTAAGAGAACATTTCCTTTTCGCAAAGTAGACCATAAAATCACAAAGGAAAAAAAGGAGTTAGTAATTTGCAAAACTCAGCACTGAAATACTGCCTGTGCATCTTGCTCAACTCGGGCTATTAATATTTTGAAGACTAGCCACCTGTAATTCTTTCACAATGGATGGGTCAATTTTCCCCTTACAAGATGAACCACAAAAGCGACCACATCCATCATTATGGATTTTCTCGTATGGGTCTCAGTGGAAACGTTACGACTCGAGAGACAGAGTTACAAAGGCGTGGATTTTAATTAATTTAACTCGCAGCAGGTGGGGGAGGGTGGGGGTTGTGGAGGGAATGTGGAATCCTGTATCACTCTCAAAGACACAAATCACTGATAACCCCTTAATTGCTACGAGTCTGGATGAAATCACTTTGCAAAAATCCTTTCAATTAAAATATCCCATTCACTCATTCTCTTTAAGTGATTTACATTCATTTACATTGATCCGGGTGGTGGAAAGATGCCACTGATGTTAGCAGATGGATGAAGATCTTTGGATTAAATCAGCGATTTGGAGTAATCGGTAATGTTAGGTCTTTCATTTTGTAGAGTACCTTTCACATTATTAGGGTGTGTTTTGTAGGGGAACCAGTGATGTCCCACAAACAGTCATTGGCTCCCCATTATCCAGAGGATCCAATTCAAGATCCTGGTCCTCACATTTAAAGTCCTCCACAACCTCGTCCCTACATGCGTGACCTACTATCCTCTTACCAACCTGCCCGACCCCTTCGCTCAGCAGGCTCTGGCTTGCTCCATGTCTCTCGACCCACCATTGGTGGGAGAACCTTCAGCCACTCTGCCCCCAACCTCTGGACCTCCACTCCACAGTCCCTCTGTCTCACCTCCGCCCCCCTCCCTGGCCTCCTTCAAGTCCCGCCTCAAGATCCTCATCTTTGATGGTCCCATCGCAAGTGAGACTTGGGTTCAATTCCCAGCAGGTCAGAGCAAAACCTTGAGCAGGTTTCCATATTCCACGTGCCTGATAATAATCCCTCAAAAGGAATTGGTCATTTGAATTCACACTGTTTGCGGGGACGCTACTGTGCACAATTGGCTGCTGCAGTTCGCTCACAAATATAGTCGATTCACTTTACAGTATATTCTGTGAAGCGCTTTGAGACGTCTAGAAGATGTGAAAAGCGCCATATCAAATTCAAGGATCATTATTATTATTACCTCAGCTCCAATTACCTGCAATTGCCCCATATCCCCTGCACCAAGCTTCGCTCCCCCATTATCCCGGTCCTCGCCAGACTTCACTGGCTCCCTGTCCCAGAGAGGATAGATTTCAAGATACTCACCCATGTTTTCAAATCCCTCCACTCCTCTGCACCCCCCACCTCTCTGACTTCTCTCCTCAAACCAGCTCCCATTGCCTTCGCTCCTCTGGGTCTGGCCTCCTTATCCCCCGAATCCACCCTCGCGTCCGTGCCTTCAGCCACTACTCCCCGAGGCTCTGGAACTCCCTTCCTCACTCCCTTCGCCTCGCCCCCTCTCTTCCCAGTAGGTCCCAGCTAAAGACCTTTCTCTGCAACCGTGCCTTTGGTCACCTTTCTCCCTCCTGCCCCTGGCTCGGGCCCAGGATCTGCTATTGTGAAGCGCTCTGAGACGCCGTCCAGCCTGAAGAGCGCCATCTAAATCAAAGTAGTTGTCGTTACCCCGTCCTAACGAATGTACACGCCTAATACCTGTAATAATAATCCTATTATTTTTTAGTATTAGTCAATACAGCCACTGACAATCCCCACTCTCCTCCCACACCCCCTCCCTCCCCCCTCCCCCCTCCCCAACCTATCACACTGCGCTGGAATGTCAGCCGGGAATAAATATTGCAACTAACATCTCAGTTGAGACAAGGGTACTCCACACAAAGAGGGAATGGAAGGAATTTGAGCGAGCGGGTGACTCCTTTTCACCCAAAGCGAGAGTACAAACCGGCTTTCATTTGATTTCCAAAGGAACCGGTTGTGATGTGAAAATGCCAGGAGGGGAACTTGAGAAATTACTTCAATGCCATCGGGTCAGTGCAACACATCGTTCCCAGCAAGGCTGCAAACACACGTAATAATCGGGTTTATTTAACAAATACAAAAGAGGATTTCTTTCATGAGAGTTGTTTACACCCGAGGAAAGAAAATGTTTTTCAGGGAGAGAGGGAGGGAGTGAGTAAACAATTTTCCAGCACTTCTCAGGCCAGGAACGTAGTCATACACATTACTGTATCTCATGAAGTGAACCGAGACGTCTCAAAGACTTGATCAGGCAAGTATCAAAGGCAAGTTTTCTGATCATTATTTTTCTAGTAGAGCCATGTGGCTTCCACTTGAATCAGTAGATGGGACCTCGGTTTAATGCCTTCGCCTCCCCCCCCCCCCCCCCCCCACCAGCGCTGATTTGAAAGTGGTCCACGCAGTGCTGTGATGGTAATAATCGTTGCAGGTGACACTGCACGTTATCGCGTCTTTGAGATGTCTCCCAAAGAGCTTCACAGAATGTACTTAAAAGTGAATTCACCGGCCTATTTTGTGGAGGGAACACGGCAGCCAATTTCCACTGTAGTGACCCACAAACAGTCGTGGATTGATTGAGCGTATTGTTTATTTATGAAGGGGATTATTACCCCCCCCCCCCCCCCGGATAGCGATCTGCCAATCAACTAACAAACTGGTTCCTATTTACCGTTCGCTGAACATAAGGACTAAGGAAACTTGCCTAAGGTTTCTCCCAGCTCCGAGACCGGTTGCTTGCGTGACAAGTGATCTAACCACGTCGCTACAGAGCTCCACTGAGACGTCCTTGCAGTTATCCTTGGCCGCCTCCCTCGCAGAGCCCCCCGTGCCTCCTACACGTCAGTTCAACCGGGTTAACGTGACAACTGCAACAGGTCACAACAGGCCAGCAAACTGTACATGACTAACAAACGTCTGAGTTTCAGTTGAGGGTGGGGGTGTGGAGAAGATGAACACAACACTGACTGATAGAGGAGGAACAGCCATTGAAGAAACAATTTATAGAGCGCCTGTCACCTCGGGGGGATGTCCCGACAGTTGTAAGGATCACTGCTTTGGGATTCAGTGCTTTGGGACGTCCTCCCAACGTGAAAGGCGCTATACAAGTGCAATTTTGTTGTGTTGTTGTTGCTCTCCCTCCCCACCGTAAACAATGTTTGTACATGGATGAGTGATGAGTGAGTGAGTGAAAATGTTTAGACCACTTGAGATTAAAATCTAATGCTTGGATGTTCTCCACATATTGGCTCCGCTAAATAGTTTACCCCACAATCCTAGTTCTCCAAAAACATATCTAAACAAACACACATGCGCTGACTTGAGCGCACATTTAGACAATTGGCAGACTTCCTCGTGTCAAAAACTCTTGCCTCACCACCACACGACGCCACATGATGTCACTCGGAAAGTGTGCGGCGGATAACCCAGTACAAACTCACAAGCTTCCCCTCACGTTGGGAGGAACTTCTGAAGTCCTCTGCACTATCGGCCGGGAGACCCAGCTGGAGGAGGAGTCGCGGTTAAAGAGATAGATGTTGAATGAGGGGATAACTTTTGTAGATTCCTGTGGCGTATCTGGTTAACAGCCTCGCAAGCCTGGGTTTGAAACCTTGGGCAAGTTTTCTTACTGCCAGGGAAACAGAGGCGTGAGGAGCAAAGAGGTTGTTAGTTAGTTGGTCGCTTGCCACGGGTAATAATCCACCCCCACCACCCCAATAAAATTAAATAAACAATACTAATTTGGTCACTCAATCCACAAATGTCTGCCGGATTTCACCCACAAAATATACACTCAATTCATTTTACATTGATATTCTGCGAAGCGCTTTTGAGACGCCTCGACGGGAGTGATAAGGTGCTGGCTGTCAAATGCAAAGATTATCACTGTTACTTTCAGTCGAATTTGGAACAGACAAACGCTGAAAACGAGAGTTAATTGAAACCACTTATTTTTGCTCTTTATTGGTGCTTGAACATCACGCGTGAGAGTATCATCGGAGGATTTATTTACATACACATGGTCTAACAAAGGGTCGGTTCTCCCCTTCTCTCCCCCTACTCCACCGTACATACTCTCCTCTCCCACCCCACCCCCCACACCCTTTACCCAATGCAAATCATTATTACAGAGCTGGATGAACAAGCTGATGATCTTAGTAAAACAAAAAAACCCTGCCTCTTACTGATTTACAGCTACTCCAAACAGAATACAGAGTAACACAGCGAGAGAGAGAGACCCCCCCACTCAAATGTTAATGGTTCTTGTTAACTCATTAACTGGCCTCTTTTCTAGACAGAACATGAGCAGACGTACATTTTTGATAATCTCCCCCCATCTCACCAACCCCCCTCCCCCCCCCCCCCCCCAATTGCTTTTGTTTCTAATAAATCCGAAGCTTTGAAGACGTGACAAAAAAAAAATCCGTACAATTCCTATTTGTTAGGAGGACTTGCCATGTAACTAGCTGCTAACACACATTTAATGCTACGCTCTAGAAAGGAGCTACTGTGTACACACACACACACACACACTGATATACCTACTCTGAGGATTCCTGCGTAATAAACAAATCTTTCAAAGATTTACCAAAATAAACAATGCAATGCATAAAGGTATTGGCCACACCTTTCTACAAGTTCATCTGCACCAACTACAAACAGATAACAAGATGTGCAGGTGGGTTGGTTTTGAAAGAAGGCTTCGACAAGAGAGAAACAGATTTAAAAATTGTCAAGTCTTACGACGCTGCACTCACACAATAAGGTGTACGTTCTGAAACAAAATGGCCTCTACACTTTGTGCACTGACCATATCACAACCAAATGAAAATGACCAAACCTTTTGAGGCAACGATTCTCCCCTCTTGCTTGCAAGCATTTGGAACGTGTAAAGCCAGAGAGTAGATATTATATGGATGGACCAAGGTCTTCTTTTGCCCAGAAAATTCATATGTTCTTATGGGATACAGTGTATAGTTTGGGACATGACATGTACATGCGGATGCCAGGATGGTGGAAGGCAATCGACCTTGATCTTCTTTGCCTAGCATATTCTTTTGTTCTCATGCTGTACAGTTTGTCCCCACTCCCCCCACAATATTCCTGTGTCCTAACCACCTCTGTGACCTTCCCCCAATAATATTGTGCAACTCCGTAAAAATACTTACCGTCTTTATTTAAAGACGAGGAGAGAAAACACTCATTCGTGCTTTCTCCACCCGCCACCCACCCACACCCCTTTGAATTCAGAAAACCTTCCGCCATAATTTGACGTCTCAATCGCCACAGCAAGACTCCGCCGTCAAACAGGTACATTAAGCCATAATAGTTCAGTGAGGATGGAGGTCAATGTTATTTATAAGAAAGCGATAATAAAAAAAGACTTGAATGCATCATGAAAGAGTTGATCTAAATTCTAAGTAATATATTGTGTGTGTGTGGTTGGATGGGTGGGGTGAGGGCTGGGGAAGAAGTGGTGTCTGACATATGCGGAAACCCATCACAATGCTTAAGAATATTCAAACCAAATCCCAGATAGATTGTTGGCATGATTCTCTCTCTCTCTCTCTTTGTGAGCGAGAGAGAGAGAGAGAGAGAGAGAGAGAGAGTCTAACCAGCGAAGAACCGCTCACTAAACTCTGGCAGTGTCTGTGTGATTTCACTACTGTTTTAATGATTTGGATTATTCAATCCAGCTACCAAATGCAATGCAACCAACCAGCCATAGGTATGAGATCAGTCTCTCTCTCTCTCTCCTCTGCCCACTTCCCCCAAAAGCTATCCAACGCTGGAATCTATTCCAAAGAAACTGGGTCTCAAAATGACTCCCCTCCCTCACTGTGATGCTCCAGAAACAAAACAAGGCAATCATCAGTACGCTGCCCCCTCTCTCTATACACAATTAATATATTTCTATTAAACAACAATTTTAAAGTTTCTCTCTTGACGTAAAGTTCAGTCTACATTGCTTTTGCATCTTCAAATTGAATCCAATCCTTCAAACAAAATGGCTTCTGTAGTTTGCACATATCGGTCTCTCTCTCCCCTATAAGGCTATTGAATGTGGCAGGGGTGGGTGGGCGCAATGTCTTTTCAGAGGCACTTAAAAGTCTAGGCACAAGTTAGCTCCCTTCCCTTAACAGAAAGGGTTTCCAATTTGGCCACTTCACCATGTCTGACACATGGTTCCTTCAATCTCTCTCTCTCTTTCTCTCTCCCACCCACCCACCTGCTGCACTTATTTCTCCAAAAGAAATGTAATAGAAACTAAACACACCTTTTCAAGCGTCATTCGACAAACAAAAAAAACAAAGGAAACTTTTATGGCTTGAGACACTGCTATATAATGACCAGGCACAGAGGGCAACAAGCTCTAACTAACTGGGGACTGTAGGCGGAAGCATTGTCGGGAAAATCTACGATAAAGGGTCTTTTATAAGACCACAGCAGCAAGATCTCACAGGGTGTATTCGTGTGTATCTATGTGTGTGTGTGTGTGTGCACGCACGAGTGTGTTTCTTTTTTCTTTCCTGCCCCGCCTGCCGTTCACACCTTTATTTTAGTTTTAAAACCCTTTCCAATTTTCACAACACAAATTAATTTGGCTCAAGTCATTCACAACTTCTTTAAAATAAGTTTCATGCGCTTCTTCTCTCTCCCTTGCTCTCTTCCTCTCCCCCCCCCCACCCCCCCCTTTCTCTTCCTTCCCTCTCCCTCACACACACACACACACAAAATACAAGATTCTATTTGTATAGCACCTTTCAGGTCGGGAGGACATCCCAAGGTGCCCCCTCTCACTTCCCCTTTCTCCCTACACGCATTCCTTCCCTCCCACCACTCCGCCCCCTGCCCCCCTCTCTCCCCGTTCCCCCCCACCACCTTTATTCTCTCTTTCACTGTTCTCTCTGTCTCTTTCATTCATTCACTCACTGACTCACTTTCCTCTCAAATTCGGCAGAAAGTACTCAAGATTTGCTTACAAACGGCAAGGGTGGGTGTGTGGGTGGGTGGAGAGGGGTAGGTGCTACAAGTGTTTTATTTCTGTTTAGAGCTTGATGATCGGGACTCCGAGTGGGACGATCCAGATGATGAGCCGCTGCGCCTGAAAGAGAGAAGAAACCAACAGGGGATGCAAAACCTGCCAAACTCTTTGCCGTCGGGAAAGCGGGAGCAGCAACTCTCAAAACCGTTCAAATCACAGCTCCTTTTTGTTCTATAGGCGCGCACACACACGCACACATGCGCACACACATTTAAAAAAACACATTTGATGCAGAAGTACATTACACATAGATACAATACAAAGCTCGTTGAGAAGGGATGAGGAGCAGGAGGGAATGGGACAAGCATATCTGACAAGAATTTAAGTGGGGTGCATCTTTTTTGGGGGGGTAGGGGTGGGGTGGAGAGGAGGGAAAGGAGAGGGGAGGGTGGGGGGTGATGAATTGCAGCCCTGTTAAATTCGATTACTTCTGGTTTTTTGGGGGGTTGCTTTTTGCTTATTCTACAGAAGCCCAAACCTTTCTCCAGACCGCGATCTTGAGTCAGTGCGTCTAGTTTTTTTGCGGCTGCCGGAGGAGGAGGATCGAGACCGGCTTCGCTTTTTGCCCCTCTCCGAAGAGGACGACGACTGGGAGCTGGAGGGGGACCTCTTCCGCGGTGACGAGGACTCCCGGCGCGATCTGGAGCTGGATTTTGATCGATTAGGAGACAGTTAGATATGTGCCGTCTCTCGCTCACACACGTGCACACACACCCATCCCTGTTCAGACAATGGCACAAACCTAGGCCTTTCCATGCAATACTTTCACACACAAGCCACCACTTCACCCCCAGTTTCCCTAGAGACACAGAACTTTCACATTCTTTGGTTTCTGCCTTTTTTTGGTGGGTGGGTGGGAAGGCGGGCGGGTGGATGGATGGGTGGGTGGGAGAAGAGGTGGTACACAAGAGAGAAAGATTAGCGGTTGAGAGAAATCCTTTTTTGTTGTAGTTTTGCTTGTGCGCATGTCCAAACTGAGATTGGCAACGTCCAAAAATTTAGGTTTGTCCTCGGCTGGACTCGGATCTCAGAGCACAGGAGGATCACCAACACACTATGTTTTATCGTCTTGGCTTCTTGGATGATAAAGCGCCAGTGCTGCCCTGATGAGACAGACAGACAAGCGAGCCAGTGGCAGTCAGGTCAGTGGTAATGAACAGAGCAGTTTTCAGCTCATTACCAAGCCAGCAGTGACCTTGACAATGGCCGTCTCGCATGTCCCTCCCACAGAACAACAACAACATTACATTTATAGAGCGCCTTTCACGTCAGGAGGATGTCCCAAGGCGCTGAACAGTCAGGACGGGACCCAAGCAAGGGAGAAGGGCAGGGTAGGGGGGAGTGGCGGGAGAGAGTTAGAAGGGGAGGGAGAGAGTTGGGAGGGCAGCAGAAGGCACCATCGAAGATGAGAGTCTTGAGCCTGGCCTTGAAGGAGGCAAGGAAGGAAGCGAGGCAAAGGGACTGTGGGATGGGGTTCCAGAGGGTGGGGGCAGAGAGGCTGAAAGCTCGGCCACTGATGGTCGGGCGGGGGAGACATGGACCAGGCCAGAGCCCGCTGAACGGAGGGGGCGGGGAGGTTAATTGGGGGTGAACACACAACCAGCGGATAAAGGAAAGCTCTGAAGACCCCTGAAGCAGATATTGCTGACCTCTGGCTATAGGCTTTGCCTGGTCCGCAGTGGGAGCACATGCAACAGGGCCCTCCAGTGGTCAGCCAAACCACAACACCCTTTCCAACAGTTAAGCTTTCCAACACTCAATACTGTACTGTCATGCAGGAAATTTCTTCACCAAAATCAAAACGTGTAATATTCTTAGGTTAAGGTGGAAAATCGTTAATACTTGGGACATTTCAATAACTCGTCCCAGTCATATTCAGTTTGCTTACACAGGGTTACTCACCGTAGTACCTGGATTCTCATCTCCTAACTCATAATGTCACTACCACACTTAACGTATCATACACTTCAAATGGAGGAGGAGGAAAGAGGGAGAGAAAGGGAGGGAGGGAGGAAGGAAGGAAGGAAGGAAGGAAGGAGGGAAGGAAGGAAGGAAGGAAGGAAGGAAGGAAGGAAGGAAGGAAGGAAGGAAGGAAGGAAGGAAGGAAGGAAGGAAGGAAGGAAGGAAGGAAGGAAGGAAGGAAGGAAGGAAGGAAGGAAGGAAGGAAGGATGGGTGGATGGGTTGTGGAGTTCACAGCGGAGGGCAGTTGTGGTTGTATTGCAAGATTTAGCATTATAGTCAATAAAGAGTTACCAGCCCTAGACGCCTAGGATCTTGTCACCTACTTTACTGTCAGCCAAACCATGTGGGTGACATTAATGGTTAAGTTAGTTTTAACCTCGAATCAGTTGCTGGCTTTCTAAAATATATATTTTATTATATACAGTGTATATAGATAGATATTATGTGTCTATATATAGACGTATATAGTTTATACACACACAGTGACCCTATTCTCTACAAAAAAAACAATTCTTTTAAGACCTATTAGCCAGTGTAATGGTATCATGACATTTTGGTCACATTGTGTAAAACTCTTATTGCTTCCGCTTAAAGATATCAGTGGATGGAGGCTGAGCAGCTGCCGGTTCATGAACCCGCTGGCTACGAGACTGTCTGGCTTTGCTGAGACTGGACAAACGAGCGAGTGGGAGTCAGGTTAGCAGTGACGATCAGAGCGGCTTGACGCTCATCACCGAGCCAGTCGTGACCTCTACAATGAACTTCCCACACAATCCTCTCAACAAACGCACCACCAGTGGCTAATGAGGAGGCCTGAAGATTCATGAAAGTCGCCGAGAAAGATACTCAAGATTTTGCTTAAAAGTACACTGGAAGCCTCGGCAGCCGGTGTTAACAGTTTGTGGCATTTCCGTAGCACAAAAGGGCTCATCGGCCAAATCCACACCATAGCCGTGTTTTCCAAACGATAAACCAACAGGCGGCTGTTAATGATGTGAAGCTGAAGAGCAGATGAGCTCTAAAGCTAACACTTGGGGAGTTTAATAATCCTTGCATTTGACATAGCCTTTTTCATGTCCCCTAGACGTCTCAAAGCGCTTCGCAGAATATACTGTAAAGTGAATCGACTGTATATTTGTGGACGAAACACGGCATCGAATTGCGCACAGTAGCGTCCCACAAACTATCATAGATTGTAGTGACCCAAGCTTTCTTTTTGAGGGATTATTATCAGGCGTGTGGAGTAAGGAAACTTGCCCTGTTTTGCCCAATGTTTTGCCCTGCCGTGAATCCAACCCAGGTCTCTCTCTTGCGAGGCGAGTACTCTAACCACTGAGCTACAAATTGTCATTTGAATGGATCTTTACTATTCAACATACAACACTAACTAAAAAAAACACACTGGTTGATAATAGTCCAGATTGCTAGTTAAGTTGCTGACAGTAGAAACTGCACCTGGCCTTAAAACTCCACCTGGTTTTAGTCTGAAAGCCCTTCTCTTAAAACATCAGATTGGGCAGAATTTCAGCAAATTCTTTCTGAACATGAATGTAAAGGGCTTTCTGTACTTCTCAACAGCATCTGTGGTCAAACCAGCTTTAAAGTCACAAATGAATTTAAACGCATCCAAAATCTTGCACAATCTGAAATGAAGGTAAAAGACTTCATTTATATATTTTTTGAAAAGGTGGAAATTTTAGCCTAGGTTTTTGTAGTATTTAGCGAGACCCTCAATCTCTTTGCCCCCCAGTGTTTGGAACTCGCGCTCCACAGTCCCTTCGCCTTGCTCCCTCCCTTGCTTCCTTCAAGGCATGTCTCAAGACTGTCCTCTTAAAACGCGCCTTCGCTACCCTCCTATCCACACCCTCCCTGTCCTTCACCCTCCCCGATCCCAACCCACAGCTCGAGTCCAAATCCTCAACTGTCTAGCAACTTGAAGGTGCTATACAAATGTCATTTTGTATTGTATACTAGAAATATTGATAATACATTCTAGATCACATTCAAGTCACAAGCCCTTGCAAAAATAATATTGTACATAAAATTTGATAGCTGCTGACTCTCTTCTCACTAAACACTATAAAATGTGGTTCCAAATTTCCACCTTTTCTTAAATAAAGCCTCTTAATTTTCATTTCAGATTGTGCATGATTGCAATGCATTGAAATATGCCAGTATTCTATACACACACACACACACACACATACACATCTTGCAACCTACAGACTGTGCTTCCGTGCGGGGAAACTAGTTTTCCTTAACTGGTTTCAGTTCAAAGAAAAGTATTTTCAATTTGTCAAGAAAATTAACCAGAATAGCCAATTTGCTCGACAGCCCCAGAGAACTGCGTTCCATAAAAATGTATCCAGCAACACAAACAGCAAAGCTTTGGGGAGGCTGGTTTCCCTATCTGTGGGACTTCTACCCAATGTAGAATTGTGTAGGCATTCTAATGGTAATAACAACACTTGCATTTGATATCACGTCTTATTACGCAGTATCATGTTTTCGAGCTATCTCGAAAGCTCTTCACAGAATACACTGCACAGTGCAGTGTCGATAAACACGCACTGTGAAAGGGCGCTGGAGGGGTAATCCACTGAAGTCTTGTGCCTTTTATCACAAATCACTTCCAATAGTTAACAATGGCAATGCTCCGAATCTCTCAACGACCCACCAAAGAGAGAGAGGAGATTTTACTGTTCTTGCGCTAAGAATATTTATTTCGGTGACTCTCCCGAAGAGGAGAGAATGTTATCCCATTCACCTGGACTTTGACTGGGGTGATCTAGATTGGCCTCTAGAGCTGGATCTCGACCGGGAGCGGGAAGTGGTGGAGCTTCTGGTCTGCGATCTGCAATAAAATGGCAAACATTTTCCAACACTACGTTTACAACATGAACGGCACAAGAACACGCATCAGAAATACTTTCACAGGAAATACTCCCCGGGCCACAATCAACTCTCTCTCTCTCTGTGTCTTTCACTCTCGCTCTATTCTCCCTAACCCCCTCACCAACAAAGAGAGTGATTATCTGCTTGAAAACTAACCGAGGTTAAACTACTAGATCCTCGCAGGCTCTGCATATCAAGATAAAAAGATCAAAATGTGACTACAGAAGCTGCTGTAATCATTACACTTTTTAAGGATCGTCACAGCACCCGGGCTTTAGCGGAAAATCTTCTAAGCGTTACTTCAGAATGAAAATTGCATCCAATTGATCTATTGTTGAGATACAATGGGAGTTTGATGCACACCCAGTACGAGTCACTGTTAAAAGGTAAATGACTAAGCCAAGCAAGCCTGTGAAGCTCGCAGGACAAACTACATCGCAGTTTCTTAGAGCTGCATATCAAGGTTTGATACATGTGTTAATTCACTCCCCGTCATCACTTTTTACAGAATTACAGAAAACTGAAGCATTGACTCCTCCGCCTCATTCTAGTGCCTTCCTTGTCAGTCTCCCCAGCTCCACTAAAATCACAAATTCCACCACCTCCCCCACACCCCTACTCGCCTGCTGTGAACTCCTTACTCCCATCACACCAGTCCTGCCTAGGCTCCACTGGCACCAGATCACAGATCAACTTCAAAACTCGTTTACAAATCCCTTCACGCTCTGGCATCTCCCAACCTCTCCGATCCTACTTTCTGCCCCACTTCCCGCCACCTCTGCTAGGATGACTACAGACTCCTGCATGTTGCTCGTCCCCTCCATCATCGGTGGCCATACTTTCAGCCTCTGTACCCTGACACATTGGAACTCTCTCCCTCAATCTCTCCGCCTTGCCACCTGCTTCTCCATTGGCAGATCGCATCTGAAAAGCCTCCTCTTCGACTGATCTGATGCTCACTTCCCCCTCCTCCACCCCCCTCCCCCCACCCCCACCACTAGCTCAGTGTCACTGTTATGTCCATCACTGTTAAGCATTCCAAGATGCTCCCAGCATGAAGGTCGCTATATAGATGCAAATTGTGGTAAGATTGACTCAGGATCCAACTATTAATTTCTCAAAAGGAGGAAAAAAATATCTCCATGGACAACACTAAGAAGTTGGATGTTTCTGCAGTTATCCCTTCAATGCATGTTACAGAGATCAGGTATCTAAACAGACTGATAACACATTCACTAACCCCCGTCGGGTGGAGCTCTAACTAGGGTGTTTCCGAATGAAACGCTTTCAGTGCAACTCATGACAAACCATCTCCCTCGCTTCTCAGTAACAAGAGATCAAAAAGGTGCCCCAAGCTTAGCCTCATTGCTGGTGTCAAGGAGGAGGTTGAAAGGAAAAATATGCCGTGCAGGGGGCTGTTAACATGGAACACTCGGTCACAAGTGGCTGCTGAATTGGAGACCACACACAGGAGAACGGGGTTAGAAAGTGCTATTGGAGGAGTTGACATTGACAGTCTGCACCATCAGATATAATGGGGAAAGTACAGGGGAATGGGGTTAGAGAGATCTAGTGGGCGACCGAGCACCAGCACAAACTCAATGGGAAGAGAGAGAGAGCAGGGAATGGGGTTAGAGTAGAGAGCTCTAGTGTGGGAGAGAGCACCAGCACAGACATGATGGGGAGAGAGAGAGAGAGAGAGAGAGCAGGGAATGGGATTAGAGCTCCAGTGGGGCATCTAACATAGACACATTGGGAAGAGACCAGGAGAAAAGGGACGAGTGCTTTAGCGGAGGAACCAACAACATTAGACACGATTGGCAAAGAGCAGCAGAACAGAGTGCCCCAGCAGAGAGCCATTCCTGTGTGTAATGGCTACACTCCCCCCTTTCCTGCTCCACAAAACACCATTTCTCTTCACCAGCCCCAATTGATACAAAATGGATTCTCGGCAGTGCATTGAAGATTGCAAATAAATGCTACTCATTTTTGCAAAACAAAAAAATTCCGCTTTATCACCAGTTTTAGTTTCACATTCGTACAGTCAAACTCAGTGAGCATTTCGTGAAACAAGTCCATGACTCATATTAAGCTTAGGAGCAGCTTCATCAGAATTTGGTTTGGCCCGTAAAATATACAGTCACTGCATTTTATAGTATACTCGGTGATGCACTTTGAAACGTCTCGATGACGTGATAAGGCGCTGGATCAAATGCAAGGATTATTATAACAGCTTTAAGTTTTTTTCAAAACCTTTGCTATTTTAATAAATCAATGTAAATGAAAAACGCTGGTTACGTCGCTCCACACAACTTTCGCTGAAAGCCACAAAAAGCTGTTCTCGGCACTTTGAAGTTTTAGAACAAACAAACACCAAGCTAATAAGAGTTTTAAAAACTTATTAGTATTGTTAAGAAGGCCCTCTCACTCCTGGCTGGGTACACAATTATAAATACATTTAATGTCAAAAGCTTTTTAAAAATATAAAAATAATCTAACAGGTACAATTGAAAAAGACATCTCCTCTAACACAAATGTAGTGTATTGCAAGCGTTTCAAACTTTATGTCACATGAACAAACATTTAAAAGAAAGAAGTTAAAACTGATACTGACATTTTGCCCGGTGTCACCCTTGACCTGTACCCGTTTACCTGGACCTTGAACTGGAATGAGCGGTGGAAGAGGATGAAGATCGAGAGGAGCGAGACTTGGAGCTACTCCTGCTTTTAGGAGGCTTCTTCTCATCCTCACTCGCGTCCAGATTATACTTCGAGAGATCGCCATCTTCATCATCATCATCATCATCATCCTAGAGTGGCGAGAAAGAAGTGCACCGGATTTGAAACAGAAGCAAGCCACAGACAGACCTTTCTCGTCTCCCCAGCCCACCACCAGGTTGTGCGATCAAGCCCAACAAGTCTCTCCCAGGGCCCTGGCCAACAATCCCCCAAATAAAATTGGTTACTTGCTCTATAGCTATTTATGGGATGTGGCTGTGCGCAACTATAAGACAAATATACAGTCAATTCACTTTATAGTATATTCTGTGAAGCGCTTTGAGACGTCGATAAGATGTGAAAAGCACTATATCAAATGCAAGGATTATTATTATTAAAATGCAGTCACTACACTTTACAGTAAATCCCGTGAAGCACTTTGAGATGTCCTTCCCACATTAAAGGTGCTGCATCGAATGTAAGGATTGTTATCAATATTAATACTATATATTTTTTTTAAAACCTGCCACGCTCAGGATTGCCAAAAGTTTAGAACCACAAGGTAGCTCTTACATCATCTAGCTTGTACTTGGAGAGGTCACCATCTTCTTCCTCATCTTCGTCCTCGTCCTTTTCGCTTTCTTCCACTTCTTCTTGGGGGATGGTTTTGGGGGTCGCCGACTTTCCGCGGAATTTCTTCTTTTTTCGTCCAAACTAAGGTGGGAGAGAACAACAAAATTACATTTATATAGCGCCTTTCACGTTGGGAGGACATCCCAAGGTGCTGTCAAGTCGGGAACACCAGAGCAGGGGGAAGAGGGTTTGGCGTAGGGGGAAGGAGAGTAGGAGAATTGACTGTATATTTGTGGGCAAAACACGGCAGCCAAATTACGCACAGCAGTGTCCCACAAACAGTCGTGGAAGTGGGGTTAGGGGAGAAAGAGGGAAAAGAGGGGAGAGGGAGTGAAAGGTGGGGTGGGGTAAAGTCAGGCAGGAAAAGTGGGATGATGGCTACTCTTTATTGCTTATTCCCCCGTCCTGTTGTTCCCAGCTCCACCATTGGCGGCTGCGCTTTCACCCACCACGATCCCAAACTTTGGAACTCCCTTCCCCGAATGCCCGTTCCCTCCCTTCTTTTAGATCCCGACTGAAAACCTTCCTCTCCGACTGTTCTTGTGGTCGCCTCCACCCCACCCAACCCCGTCATCACTATTTGGCGTTTCGACACACTGCCCCGGGTGAAGGATGCAAGTTGTAGTTGTTTTACTGCAACAGACGCCCGGCCATTAATCAATTCATTTGGCCTCATTTACACCGTTTGAATGGAGTGACCAACAACCGATATAATAGAATTACAGACCAACTCGGTCACGGCCTCACTTCCTATGTGCCCCCCCAATCCCTCCACGATATAACAAGGCCGCTGCTTTACACAATAACCGGCCCCTCCACAGTGCCGGGTCACATCGCAACAGAGTGTGCAATATAAAAGTTTTTTTTTGCTGCACTGAAGCAGATTTGTATTTTACCTGAAGACCAATTAATGTTTCTCTATCCACAATATCCACAATCCAGCTCTCCATTGTCCAATTATACACCTCTTTTAATGGGAGGAATTTCCCATGCGTTAGATGGAAAAACTTCCTTCCCCTCCCACTGCTGAAGTAGCTTCATCGGAGGGAGGGAGGGAGGGAGAGGGGGAAGGAGGGAGAGGGGGAGGGAGGGGGGGGGGGAGGAGTGGGAGAATAAAGTCTTACCTCGTCATACTCGTCATCAGATTCTTCACGCTCGATGTACTCAACATTTTCTCTTTCATTAAACCCACCACCGTACCCTGTCAAACCAAACACGCGGACTGGTCACAGACACATTCTAATCGAAAGCAATGCCAAAGAGATCAATATTTGAACTGGGCAAAGATTCTTTTTAAATGCTTGGGTGAGTGGGGAGAGAGAGGGAAAACAAACAGTACATACAGTGTATGGATCCCATGGGTAATCTTTAAAATTCCTATTTTGTGAGTGACTGTGCAATTATAAAGTAAGAATTCAGCCTATGTGGAGTGTTCACAAGTGATAAATTGCTACTGTTACATTACTGCCTTCAATTTCCATTCAGTAGCAATCGTCAAGTCTTTAATTAAATTTCACTGTACTCGCTATGGTAAACATATTTTCAAGATCCTAATGATTATTTTAAAATCCCTCTAGAGTGCTTGGTCCATTCTACTCTGCAACCTTTTTAAATCTTTTTAAACCCTCCCTTACCCACTGCTCGGCAGCCACCAGCCTGCTTCACGCCCAGCCTCCGCTCTCTGGAACTCTATCCTGGATGGAGACCCTTTTTCTTCACCTACTTCAAGATCTTCTACTTTGACCACACCTTCTGAATATTGTACATTAAAATGTGCCAGCTTACCCGTCCTTTCCTCTAGCTTGGCGTACTTCGGGGTGTTGCACATGTTACACTCTGATCTCCTTGCCCAATTCACATTTCCACAGCTAGAAACAAGCAGAATGAGAATGATTAGCATCTCAAGGTATGTCAGTATGGACAAAACTTCCGGATCACCACCTATTTATAAATGTCATTTTGTTTGTTGTTGTTGTACTTGAAATGATTACTGATGCAACACGAATACGAATGCAACGCAGTTTTAAGATACAAGATATGTAACTTTATCCCCAATAAAATGACTTTCCCTTTCCTCAAGTGAATAGATTTATTACTCAGGCAAGTCGAACAGCTGCAATTGCCTCCTTGGTCCAACTCAACAATAACAGTATATGACATTTACACAGTGCTTTTCACAATGGGAGGACATACCAAGGTGCTGGATAAGTACACAAGCCGTGGGTTGGGATCAGTGAGGGTGGAGAGCAAGGAGGGTTGGGAGTAGGAGGTGACCAAAGGCACGCTGGAAGAGAAGGGTCTTGAGGTGTGCCTTGAAGGAGCCAGGGTAGAGAGCAAGTGAGACAAACGCCCCACGGGATGGAGTTACAAAGGGTGGGGGCGGGGAGGCTGAAGTTAATGAAGCGCTCAGATGATGCAGTTCTTTGAACCTTGACATAACGGCCCACTGCACAGGTATAAATGCTTAAAATGCAGACAAAGTGTTCTGATACCCAGATGGGATGTAATCTTACGTTTTGCACTGCCAATCGTTGGCGCTGAAAAGGCCACGGCTTTTCTCAGCGAGAGTCTTCCCGATTTCCGTTCCTCCTGCCTTCATCAGCTTCGCTTCACACGTTCTTTCTGAAAAGTCCACAGCAAAAATGGATTACTGGAACCACAATCCATTGCCAAGTTCCATAATATAGTCAATACATGGCAGACAAGTCAGAATGCGCCTTAAATTGTCTCTCCACGTTAGAATGGGAATCATTACCAACTCTGTCAAACTCGATGAAAGGGGAACAATTTTATTTGAACACATGCATGAGCGCCTGTCGTTCAGCCCCTTTTAAGCCAGCATCAGTACACAGCACATACCTTTCCCACATCTGTTGCAGTTCGTTCTTCTGGCAAAGTTGACGTTGCCACATCTGTAGGCAAACAGAAAAGTTACAAAAATGTTTCAGCTTAGGGTTTTCACAATTCAGAGTAGATATTAAAGAACCCGCAGCACTATTCGAAAAGAAAAGGGTGTTTTGCATTGCTCCCGGAGTTCTGTCTGACAATCCATCAGATAAAATTGGTCATTCACTGCTGTGTGCAAATTGTCTACGTTCAACACAACAAAGTTACATTTGTATAGCACTTTTCACGTTGGGAGGACATCCCAAGGCGCTGAATAATGCGTGCTTTTGATATAGCGCTTTTCAAGTCTTCTAGACGTCTCTAGAAGACTGTGCTTCAGAGAATATACTGTGAAGAGAATTGACTGTATATATGTGGGCGAAACGCGGCAGCCAATTGCGCACAGCAACATCCCACAAACCGTCGTGGATTGAAGAGACTAGATTACTGTTCTTTTTTTGGGGATTATTATTAGGCGTGTAGAGTAAGGAAACTTGCCCAAGGTTTTGTCCTGTCTGAAATCAAACCCAGGTATCTCGCTTGTGAGGCGAGTGCTCCAACTGACTCCAGGACATCAAAAGACACTGTGGAAATGTGCCTGTCATTGTGAGGTGGCTGGATTACTGAGGTGACTGCAACCCGGGTTTCTATTGTATATTATTATAACATAACGCATCCTCTCCCCCTGCAATTTGCTTTCTCTTACAGCATCTCTGACCCACACAAGAATCCATCACCATGCTCAAGATCCTTTGGCTGAGTTGTCACAGGGTTTTCCTGTGTTGCCTTAAGACACCCAGCGCTACAACCGGCTTTAAACTAAACCATGCAAGGCCAGACAGACCTTAATCCAGCAATCTAGACACATTAGTGTCCTGAACTAACCAGATCAAGCACTGAAGATTACAACACATTTGGCTTTAATACAGCACCATCCAAGCACTCCTCAACAATAATAATAATCCTTACATTTGATATAACGTCTTACCAGTCGCCCTCCTACCTCTCTGCCCTCCCTCATCCCAACCCTGCGTCACTGTACCCCACTTGCTCGGATCCCGACCGCTGACTGTTCAGCACCGTGGGATGTCCTCCCGACGTGAAAGGCGCTCTATAAATGTAATTTTGTTGTTGTTAGCACACCATTGGGACATCTCACAGCACTTCACAGTATATACTGTGTAGAATATTTTGTGGGCTAAACTACAGTACACCAAGCATGTGTACATGGCCAGCCCTGCTCTATGCTATATCCAGGTCACTCTCCTATTGCAGTCATCCTATACAACGGGAAATTGATACTTAAAAAAAAGCATGGTTCTAGCAGTAGGAAAAATAAGCCCACTTTCATTGAATCAGTCTGATATCTGTGTCACTGCACTTCACTGAAACAATGCGCACAGGGAAGCCGTTGATTGAAGCCATCTGGGTAATGTGCCCGAGTCTAATGAGCTCCCGGCAGAGAGTCAAGACCATGGTGCTTGGACTGATCCTTACACTCTTGAGTGTGTGTGTGTATGTTTGTTGACAAAACTACTTGTCCAGTTTTGACACTGAAAACAACCAGGCTTCCTCTCGCTTCATGGTTTCCCCAAAGACAACACAAACCCTACATCAAATTGACAGCAACGTGTACTGACTGTCAGTGAACCAATTTCGAGCGCCTCAAAAATGAGATTAAAAATGAATTGAATGTTGTTGTAAAGGCAAACTCGGCAGCTAATTAGTGCCAGTGATGTCCTGCACACACAATCAGACCAGCAGATAATTAATCGTAATTTGGGGGGGGGCAGAGAGGGAACTGTAATTAAATTTAATAAAATTATTTGCTTTGATTATGACATGGCTCATAACAGAATCCAGGAATTATTTGCATGCTCAGGGTAAAATTAATAGTAGCTCATTCTTTCCCCGAAAACGGTTTGACCCTGCTTTTATGTTCAGACTCGGAGGTACGATTTTGTAAAGTTTTTCAGGAATTGAAATTAAACAGATGTCTGCACGAATCTTACACGAAGATGATGCCTCTTATGAATCTGAACTACCACCCTCTTTCAGATTAAATAACTTTTTGTGTAGGAAGCCATTAATAGCATTAAATAATGTAACTCTTGAAACTTAATTCATTACTGTAGTTAATACGCTTTTACTACAAATAGTTTCAATCTAGAACCCATCTCAATTGTATTATTCTCATGATAATATTTGCATTTGGGGTAGTTCCTTATCGCATCAGATACAACAACAAAATTACATTTGTATAGCAATCGGGAGCACATCGGGAGCATGTCCCAAGGTGCTGGACATTCAATATTTCAGACCCGAGCTGGAGTCGGGATCGTGGAGGGAAAGGAAAGGAAGGACTGGGGTGACCAATGAGACTGTTGAAAAAGAGGGTTTTGAAGCGGGACTTGAAAGGAGGCTAGGTGAGGTGGAGGGACTGTGGGATGGAATTCCAGAGGTTTGTTGAAGGGCACATACAGTCAATTCACTTTACAGTATATTCTGTGAAGTGCTTTGAGATGTCTAAAAGATGTGAAAAGCACTATATCAAATCCAATGATTATTATTATTATAAGGCTCGGCCACCGCCGATGAGGTGAGTGAGTTTGGTGGACATGGAGCATGGTGGAGCCCGCTGAGGGAACGGGCAAATTGGTAGGTAGATGTGACGGAAAGCATGAATGAGGGTTTCAGCGGCCTGAGGGGGTGAGGTAGTGGTGGAGTCGGGCAATGTTGCGGACGGTAGAGCAGGTCAGGTAGAGCAGATGTGGGGGAGGAGAGACAGTTGAACACCTAGGTTCCTGACTGGCTTGGTGAGGTGGAGTGTGCAACCATGGAGGTTGATGCTGCCAGTGCCTGATGTGTGAAGGCACTGGCGCGAGCCAATCAGGAGGGATTCGGTCTTGTTATCGTTCAACTGTAGAAAGTTAGCTCTCATCCAGAAATTGATGTCTGACAGGCGGTCTGTCAGGACACCAGTGGTCCTGGAATCGAGGGTAGAAGCCTTGCAACATTGCCCTTTGTTGGTGATCATGGCAGCCAATTTACAGAGCAAATGTCTTACAAACGGCCATGAAGTGAACAAATGATTTAATCTGAAGGACTGTCGGACAGCAAGATACATATATTTTCTGCCAACTTTCTTGTTTTAACATTTGCAGACTCATAATTCCTGAATGTAGCAATCTAGAAGCTATCACAAAGTCCTTTAAAATCTAATTTATATTAAAACTTAAGACTGTGACACCAATATTCATAGAAATAATCTATTGTAATATTTCATGTAGTGCCTATCTATCACTAATATGTCCTTTTCATTGCCTTTCATATCGTCTACCTCAGAAATTTATGTTTTAGAATAGTAGTGAGCAAATGTTAACACGGACTGCTTGGTTCTGTTGGATATCGGCAGTCGGAGTGACAGAAATCTAGTCACTGTTCACTCAAAGGATCAGGTGAGCTTTTAAAACTCAAATGGTCAGTTTGGCAACTGTATTCCTTCAGTGAATGATCTAGACAGCAATGATCAAGAAGCCTGGCACTAGCTACAGGGAGAAAGAAAGTAATTAAGATAACCTGGTCACTTTCAAACCCAAATAATCTTGAGCGCTTTAATTTGAGTGTGTATGAAATCAGTCCACCACCTACATGTATATGACTGTGCTTCATAAACCAATATTCAGTAGCTGGATGGAGGCAGGGAAAGCTGAGAGTATGGGCAGCAGCAACAGCTGTTGGAATGCTTTAGAAAAATGTGTTAAAATGTTAAGAGAGTCAGACACCGTGGGTATTAATGAACACTCGTACATAGCATTCTCCTCAAGCAAGATTAGCGAATACATTTTAAAATGTGATGGATGACTTATTTCAAACAGCAGTTTTAGAGCAGAGTTTTACGTTTGCGTTCGAGACGTAGCACAAAGTCCAAACTTGTGTGATACCCTTTTAGGGTGCAGAAAGCTCACTAGCCTCAGATGGATCAGTTTCCACAGACCAAAAGTTACAATCGACTGAGTCACTCACTTGCTCAACTGAGCTGTGCAGCACTCAAAGGAAGAAGTGAACTGGTTCCTCTAATTCTTGAAATTCATCAATAAAGCTGCTGTCCCATTGGTCAAATATAATAAGAATCATCCTTGAATTTGATATAGCGCTTTTCACATCTCAAAGCGCTTCATAGAATATACTGTAAAGTAAATTGACAATATACTTTGTGGCTGAAACACACCAGCAATTGCGCACAGCAGTGTCCCACAAACAGTCGTGGATTGAAATGACCAATTTTTATTATTATGTTTTTTTGGGGGACGGATTATTATTAGGTGTGTGGAGTAAGGAAGCTTGCCCGAGGTTTTGCCCTGACCTGCCTGGAGTCAAACACAGGTCTCACGCTAGTAAGCAAGTACTCTGACCACTGAGCTACAGGGCTTAAAAGAGTATCCAACCTAAATTAAGAATTCCATGTATCCCACTTTACACATAGAAATCCCAGGGATAGATAGCTGAAATGGAATGCACATTCTTTCTCTAGAGGGATGTCATCTTGCCAACATGCACCTGACACTCTCCAGAATTTGGTGAGGAGGAGCACTGTCTGGCAAGCTTTCCCGTTGCTTCCCCAAATAGAACCGATGATTCACTTCATGTGGGTTTATGGGACATAGTTTGCACAATGTTCACCCTGCCATGTTTACCCACAAAATACTGCCATTACACTTTACAGTATATCTTTACAGTGAGAAGCTTTGAGACGTCTGCCTACTGTAAAAGGTGCCGTATCTAATCTAGGATTATTATTGTCGGCAAAGTTCAGACGAAGGATCACACCTTGGCCTTCTATTGTTCTGCACTTTTCCTATTCAAGCATTTCTGTTCACTCCTGCCAACACTCAACCATGGCAACTAGATTACATTGCTTAAAAGAATGACAATTTAGTTAATATAATTTCACTTTGTTTAGTTAATATAATCCATCTTTTCAGCTTTTAAATATTATATTGTAATATTTAATAATCCTCAGTGAATCGATGTTTGAAACAGTGCCTGGTCACATTGTCAAACCTCATGGCATTTTACTGCAGAGATACCTATGCAGTGTCTCTCACTAATATTTTGCTAAAAGCCATCATCACAATCAATAAGTAGCTTAACAAGACATTCTCAGGAATGGTGTAGCGTCTTGTAACAGAGACAAGCTCTACATGCTTCACCCGACACACAGTGAAACGCAATGAGGCCTTCCAACAGCAAATGGATAACTTGAATAAAAGCAATAGAACACTGAATCCCAGCTTAGTGAACAGCTAGGCTGGCTGGGAACACAGTCAAGATTTATCTGGAGCAGCGAGTCAGACAAGGTCGACAAGTGCAAAAAAGTGGCTGTAAATAGCCATTGGGCTGAATTATGAGCATTGCTGCTTTAGTGCATGCTTTCACCAGCAACAACCCCATTTGAAATACAACCCCCCCAATTAGCCCTGCGTGTTAACCATTTATAGAGAATGAGGGATGGAAGAGTGATATGGTTACCAGTTGTAAGCAGGCGACACCTCTCGTCTGTACAGATACCTTCTATAATTCTCAACCGCAGCACCGTGAGCTTCCGTTTGCGGGACAAGAGAAGCCTCTCGGAAGGAGCAATGGGCATGTATGTGATGTGGCAAACATTCACTGGTTCAGACTCCCTTGACTGCTGATTTGAACAGCACGTTCTCGCAGGCATCGCTGCCTCCATTATGGTCAGTTGTGTGAAACGCACAGAGATCAAAATCATTATTGCAGCTGTCCTATAAATGAGTGTCCGTTTCAGTGGACACTCATTTAAAGGATGAAGCAGTGACTATCCGGCACCTTGGGACGTCCTCCTAACATGAAAGGCGCTATGCAAGTGCAATTTTGTTGTTATTAAGAATATTTTATCTTCCATAACCCAGAGGCAGGTAGTAAAATCTTACTAACTTTCCCATAAAATCTTACTACCTTACTTTGCCAAATCAGCCAAGTTCAAAGTTCCAGTAATCCCACTGAAGCCATCCACTGTTCTGGCCAAGAATGTGCATTACTTGGATGTATTTTAGTGTTCTGATTACTGTGTTATAAGATGTATACCTACACTCTGAAGCGTGAAATAGAGAAGTGTGGACAATCCCAATGTTTAAAGCGATGAGATAAAGTCCAGTTTTATTTTAAAATACACAAATGCAGCCGAACAAGAGCCCTTTGTTTTCCAATTAAACATATCCAAAAACAGCTGTCAGTTTCCAGAATATAGTGGGATCCTGTAGCTCAGTGGTTAGAGCACTCGCCTTACAAGCAGGAGCCCTGGGTTCAATTTCAGGCAGGGTGAAACCTTGGGCAAGTTTCCTTACTCTACACACCTAATAATCCCCCCCCCCCAAATAATAAATTGGGTTACTTCGATCCATGGCTGTTTATGGAACATTGCTGTGTGCAATTGGGTGCAGTGTTTCACCCACAAACATACAGTCAATTCATTTTACAGTATATTCTGTGAAGCGCTTTGAGACGTCTCGAAGATATGAAAGGCACTATATCAAATGCAAGGATTATTGTTATTATTTATATAGTGTGTTGCAACTCACACCACATAATAATCCATGCATCACTGAACTACACAACTATGAATGAAAGATCCTCTGACACTACAGGAAGAAAGAAGGAAGTTTGCCTGCGCTGCCCTGGACTGCAATCCCCAGGTTAATTGATCATTCAATTCCTGGTTGTTTGTGGCACCATGCCGTGTGCAAAATGGCTGCTTTGTTGGCCTACAAAACAAACGCTAGGCTTGACAGCAATTATTGCAAAGTGCTTGGAGATGTTTCAAATTGATAAGTGTTATAAAAATACAGGTTTGTTCTTTTTTGACCAAAACAATTTCTGGAACATTTAGCAGGACAAGAAGTGCAGCCCTAGTCCAATTTTATTTGAACCTGAGGACACGTAAAAAGCTTCTATAGGTTGCCGTGTAGTTTCATTTTTGTTTAAAACACCATTTATTCTTCAAAACCAGCAGATGGAGGCAGCTGTTATTTCTAGTTTCCTTTTAGTCACCTATTTATAGCGCTGAAAATCACATCTAACTAAACCGGTGTGGAACCTCTATGTTTTGTTCAACTCTCAATTACGCTTTAAACCCTATAGCTATACATTGACCCGGCTTGCTTTCTCCCAACATTGCCTGCCTCAGCGACTCCCTCCCATCTGGCCACCAAGACCCTTTTTATCTCTAGGCCACTCACCTTCTTCCCAATTTTTCCCTCCACAAGCTGCCTATAACTAAAAATTCTGCAGCATATGTCCTCACATACCAGGCTCTGTGAGCTTATCTGTCCCCATCCTCATCCGGCTCCACTGGCTTCCCAACCCCCAAAGGATTGAGTTCAGGATCCTTATCCTCACTTTCAAAGCACTTTAGCCCTTTCATCCTACTCTATGACCTTCTAAAATCTTACCAACCCACCCTTTCCCTCTGCTATGCAGACTCTGGCCTGCTTCATGTTCCAGCAATGCATGGGCATTAACCTTCTCCACCCCCCACCCCTACTGTCTGGAACTTGACCCCTGACTCACTTCACTTTGCCCTTTTCCTCATCTTCTTTAAGGTCTATCTCAAGATCCTTCCCATTAACTGATATCCCCTTGATCATCTTCTTGCTCCCACTGGTCCCCAGCTCTCAGTTTGGTTGCAAACCCTACATTGTCCAAAAAGGTGCTGTGTAAATGTACATTGTTGTTTTTGTTGCGCCTTGAATAAAAACACTAGAATGTCAATCAGATGATGTGCAATCGCCCAGCGAATGAAATCTGAATCAGACCCTTATGTAGCTTCCACCTGTGATTATAAATGAGATGAGAATCACACACGGAAGCAACCTCATATACACCAACAGGCCCAGTTAATGCAAATGAAGTTCAGGGTGATAAATGGGTGAAGAACTGGGCATATAACCACTGGCATGTATTAGTTGGGCCTCCTGGCCAGTTTTGTTGCTTTATAATCTATGTACATCTATAGTTATAGAATGGGCACAGACCAGCGGTATCTTAAAGTGCTCAATTCAAGAAGGAGCCCCAAGTAGGAATGGCAGAAATTAGCCCATACGCAGAACATAAAGTGGAAAATAAAGGGAAGCCAGGTATGGGAAGATACAGTACTCTTTCTCTCTCTACTGATCATTAGCCTGCGTTGGGCTATTTGATTTGTCTCTCCACCCAATAATAAAGAAATATAAAGATGAGGACATTTCTCTCCTCTCTGTTTAAACCCCTAAGATTAAACACATACATTCTATAAAATAGTACAACAAAGAAAAGTGAGAGGGCCTCAGATGGCGCTTCAGTTAAACAAATGCATAAAACAAAGATTTATTCCCCATTTTCCAGTGCTGATGCAATCTTCCCACGCATTTTACAGCTGCTGCTCATTCAGACTCAGCTACACACCATATCGGATGCATATCGGATAATAATAATAATACATCTTGGTTTGCAGGGATGAGGCCAAACCCAGGGAAATGGTGCAGAATTGATGATAATAAAAACTCTTGCATTTGATACAGTGCCTCTCCACGGAGGTAAGTCTTATCAAAGAGCATCACAGGATATTCTGTACTGTAAAATGGGTTGATTGTGTGTTGTGGGTAAAATGTATATATCTGCCCTATGATATTTACTGACTGTTAGAAGGACTATAATTACATAATAAACACAGCTTGCAGAGTGGCTGAAGGCTCACCCGCCGATGGTGGGACGGGTGGGTTGGGTGTCATGGAGCATGGGGGAAAAGGACACGGGCTGCTGAGTTCTGGATGATCTGCACCCTATGGAGGGAGGAGTTGGGAAGGCCAACAAGCAGGGCGTAATGGAGCCACACATAGAATCCCGCCCCAACGCCAACCACGAAACTCATGCATCCACGCTTTGCTAAATGCGACAACCCTCGCAAACCGCGTTTTATGCATCCGGGATTTAAATCTGCGGGTTCAAATTTGCAAGTTTAGTGTAGCGTATAGCACTAAGACCCAGTTGCTATGTTGCAACCAACCAGCGACAACACTTCTCTCTTAGGATTAAGGTACAACAACAATAACAACAACTTATTATATAGCGCCCTCCATGCGGGCGGCGGCTCAGAGCGTTTCACAATAGCGGATCCCGGGACCGAGCCATCGGCAGGGGTAGAAAGGCACGGTTGAAGAGAAAGATCTTTAGCTGTGACCTGAAACTGGGAAGAGAAGGGGCAAGGCGAAGGGAGTGAGGAAGGGAGTTCCAGAGCCTTGGGGCGTGGTGGCTGAAGGCACGGCCGCCGAGGGTGGAGCGGAGGATTGGGGGGACATGGAGGAGGCCAGACCCAGTGGAGCGAAGTCAGCAGGTGCTGGTTTGGGGAGAGAGATCAGAGAGGTAGGAGGGTGCAGAGAAGTGGAGGGACTTGAAAACAAGGGTCGGATCTTGAAGTCGATCCTCTCACGGCCTGTGAAGCAAGGATTCGGGTAATGGGGGAGTGAAGCTTGGTGCGGGTGAGTATGCGGGTGGCAGAGTTTTGAATTATCTGGATATTGTGGATTGAGGTGGCAGGGAGACCGGCGAGGAGGGCGTTGCAGTAGTCCAACCGAGAGGTGACAAAAGTATGGACCAAGGTTTCAGCGGCTTTTGGGATGAGGTATTGCCGGAGACGGGCAATCCATCGGGAGGTGGTAGAAGGCAGTGCTGGTGAGGGACCAGATGTGGGGGAGGAAGGACAGTTGGGGGTCGAACCTGATGCATAGTCTGCGCACAGGTTCAGAGAGTTTTAGGGGCAGGCTGGGAAGGTGGAGGAGGTGAGAGCCGTGCGAATGCAGACGTTGACGAGAGCCAAAGAGTATGGCCTCCGTCTTGTCAACATTCAGCTCCAAGAAATTTGCGCTCATCCAGCTCCTGATGTCTGACATGTTGCAAAGTGAAGTAGAGAAATAGAGTTGGGTGTCATTCGCATACATGTGGAAGTGTGCCCCATGTCTATGGATGACATCCCCAAGAGACAGCATATAGATGAGGAAGAGGAGGGGGCCAAGGATGGACCCCTGGAGTACCCCACAGATAATTGGGTGATAATTGGTGTCACCCCGCCCCTCCCCACCCTCCGTGTCTTTCTCTCTGCAGATCAGTCAGACAGTTCCTCCCCCGCGCCCCCCCAACCCACCCCATGTCTCTCTCTCTCTCTCTGTGTGTAGAGTCAGTCAGTCAGACAGCCCAAACTTACTCCGCCTATCCCCATGTATGTTAAAACTGTATGTGTTTTTTTGTGTTTAGTTTTACTAAACGCGAATTTATCCCCATGTTTCCCACAGGGCCCTGCATTTCCCAACCGCAAAAAAGCAAACGTACCCCCCCCCCCCCCAACCCAGTATTTCCCATAGGGCCCTGCATTTTCCAACCGGGATTTTTCCAACTGCGAAGGTTTACAGGAACGTATCCCCCGCGGTTGGGGAGCGATACCTGTATATTGTATCTAAACTCCCACTCACCATTCACACATATAATGTATATCACTTCTCATACTTCCACACATTATATTGTGTCTATAATCTGTTCACCCACACTTTAGATGGTGTTATATATATATATGGTTAGAATCTCTCCAGTCACACACAATATATTTTATCTCTCCTCTCATATGATCTTCTGATTTCTTCATATATGCTTATCCGTTATTGTGAAGAGCTCCGAGATGCCATCCGGCATGGAGGGCACTATGTAAATCCAAATTGTTGTTGGTGTATAGGATCTCTCCTATCGCCTCTCACATTATACATGATCTTCCCTAACACATCACACACTATATGATGTATATGATCTCCCCTATCACCTACACTATATAATATTAATAATCCTTGCATTTGATAAGTGTTTTGCATGGCTTCTAGAGGTCTCAAAGGGCTTCCTAGAACATGAATTGACTGTATATTAGTGGGCAGCAGCCAACTGCACACAGCAGTGTCCCACAAACAGTCGTGGAATTGAAGTGACCAATTTATTATTGTTTTTCTTGAGGGATTATCAAGAGTGTGGAGTAAGGAAACTCGCCCAAGGCTTCGCCCTGACCTGCCTGGAATCAAACCCAGGTCTCTCACTTGCGAGACGGGTGCTCTAGCCACTGAGCTACAGGACTCCACATGTATATATTCTGTATAAGATCTCATCCATCTATGTATCTATCGCCTCTCACAGACTATAACACGTATGCTATATAATGCGTGAGATATGTTATCCCTGACTTGACTCACAAGCCAGAAACCTGGGTTTGATTCCAGGCAGGTCAGGGCGAAACCTTGGGCACGTTTCCTCACTCGACACGCCTCATAATAATCCCTCACGAAAAACAAGTAATAATTTGGTCATTTTAACCCATGACTGTTTGTGGGGACGCTGCTGAGTGCGATTGGCTGCTGTATTTCACCCACAATTACACAGTCAATTCACTTTACGCAGTGACTACACTCGAGATCTGTATCCAGGCGCTGTATCAACTGCAAGCGTAATTATGGAACACCACAGACGATCTCTAACAGTCTTACTTCTTATCGGGACAGATCCAGTCGCCGTCACTGACTCGGAAGCTTTTCGTCGACATCTTCTCGGCCTCCATCGCGGCCCGGGGACCACAAACGGGTGTGGAGTCAGGAGGGCTGGAGGGCGGGGGCTCAGGCACCGAGCCCACCCAGGCAGCTCTGGGGGAGGGGAGTGGGGAGAGGGCTGAGGCCTGGGCCTCCGTTACTCTATCCTCTGGTGGGCCGCGGGCCCTCTCTCTCTCTCCCCGACGCCGAGCAGTTTCCCTTGTGTTGGCCGCCGGGGACGGGAATAACGCGGATTAAATACGGTCTATTTCAAACAATAAAATTTATTTTCTTTTGAGGTAAATTTATCGCGTGGCGGGAGGGCGGGCAGCCGTAGGAAGGTTCCAGGCTCCGCACAGCCTGTCGGGATACTGGAGGACCGTCCAGCTGGAAGAGTGAGTCGCGGAGAATGCCGGGATACTGGACGACCATTCGGCTGGGAGGCCAAATTCCTTTCCCCCCCACCCCCCCTTCACCCTCCCACAGGCTCACGGAATACTGGAGGACCTGTGCCCTGGAGGACCACGTGTTGGGCAAACATTTCAGTGTCACTGAAGGGGTGGGGAGAGAGATGGGATTTGGTATGAGATGGGTTTGCATTGTTTTTAACAGCCCCTCACACGTGTCTCATTGATTTATGTAATACTTCCAAAAATGATCCATTGTCCTAATACTGTAATAATCCCTGTATTTGCTAATAATATTGAATATGAATAATTATAATAATGATGCAGCAACAACAACAACTTCGATTTATATTGCGCCCTCCACGCCAGAAGGCGTCTCAGAGCGCTTCACAGTTACGGGTCCCAGACCGAGCCAGGGGGCGGGGGGAGGGGGGGGGGAAAGTGACCAAAAGCTCGGTCGAAGAGAAAGGTCTTCAACTGTGACCTGAAACTGGGAAGAGAGGGGGCGAGGCGAAGCGAGTGAGGAAGGGAGTTCCAGAGCCTCGGGGAGTAGTGACTAAAGGCACGGCCGCCGAGGGTGGAGCGGAGGATTCGGGGGCACATGGTGGAGGCCAGACCCAGAGGAGCGAAGGCAGCGGGTGCTGGGTTGGGGGGGAGAGGAGATCAGAGAGATAGGGCGGTGCAGAGGAGTGGAGGGATTTGAAAACAAGGGTGAGGATCTTGAAGTCGATCCTCTCTGGGATAGGGAGCCAGTGAAGTCTGGCAAGGACTGGGGTAATGGGGGAGCGAAGCTTAGAGCGGGTGAGTATGCGGGCGGCAGAGTTCTGCAGCAAACAGCATCAACAGCAACATGCATTTGTACAGAGCCCTCCACGCCGGGCGGAGTCCCGGAGCGCTTCGTCAGAACTTCGAAGGGTCGTGGACCCGAAACGTTGACTCACTTTCCTCTCTCTCCATAGATGCTGCCTGACCTGCTGAGTGTTCGCAGCCATTTTGGTTTCCGATACTGTAAAGTGAATTGACTGTGTAAATGTGAGCCAAACATAACTTGTAAAGTGCATTGACTGCGTTTTTCCCACAGGATGCAGGGACTGTTCTGATTATTGTTATTATTTCTAATGCAATACATCGAATGCGAGCAATATGCGAGTCCCTGAAACGATAATTCTCATAATAATAACCCTCGCATTTTGTACAGAGTGTGTAAAGTCAAACCGTCTCAAAGCTTGACAGTCAGATGCTGTCGGGTAAAGTGAAAGGAGTTTCTCCTTCCTGGCATCCCCCCCGCAAAACACACGGTCAATACATTTTACAGTAAACACCCTGCGAAGGACTTCGAGACATCCTGAGGTGGTGACAGACACTGCGTCAAATGCAAAGATGACTATTATTATTATTATGATCATCGTGATTGCTGAGGAGTGTCAGCCCGGAAAGAAATGGGGATGGACGTGGTGTGTGTGTGTGTGTGTGTGCGTCCACTGAGTGAGTGAGTGTGATTTGTCTGCACAATATCGTAAAGTCTTCCAAATACCTGATGCAAGTCAGCTCTTATTTAGCAACTAAATTATCATCCGCCATCCAGGTCTGCATCGAGGCGTTTTGCAATTAAGAATAATGTGCGTTGGGACACGCTTATAATTAAATTGTGACACTGATTCCCAAGTCTTAATTAACTCCAATCGCTGTATTGTCTAATTCAAATTATTCATGGGAGCCTTTGTGTGAATTCCCCGCCAGAGATTTCTCCTTCAATAATCGAAAAGGGAATCAAGGACTTGACGCGATGTGAAAGGTAGAGGATATGTAGCAGAACAGACCCCGACGTTGCGTTTAAAAGCGGGATGCTGAATGCTGAGCAATTACCAGCGATAGATGTGATTTTCATTCGGATTTGATTTGCGCTCAAGTGTTTGACTGGGTTCATGTTGTCTTCAAATGAAGGCGGGGCGGAAAGGAATGTCCACAACCCTAGGCATTTTCAGAAATATACAGTATGTAGATATACTGTATATCTATACAGTGTTTATCTCTAAATACCTATAAGGGAGGGAGGGAAGGAGGGAGGGAGGGCTGCTTACCTAATTCTGTGGCATATGAGAGTGCGAGTTGGGGTTAGCTTCTGGAGTTGAACCAACTAATACTGTCTAGTTTGCCTTTGAGAGACGTTTCCAATTGCTTGTCCAGCTGGGATCTGAGATACAATAATAATAGTCCTTCCATTTGATATAGCGCTTTACACGTCTTCTATCTAGACGTCTCAGCTCTTCACAGAATACACTGTAAAGTGAATTGACTGTATTTTTTTGTGGGCGAAACACAACAGCCAATTGCGCACAGCAGCGTCCCCACAAACAGCGGTGGATTGAAATGACCAATTTTTTTTTGAAGCATTATTATTAGGCCTGTGTGTGTGTGTGTGTGTGGAGTAAGGAAAGTTGCCCAAAGTTTTGCCCTGGCCTGCCTGGATTTGAACACAGGTCTCACGCTTGTGAGGCGAGTGCTCTAACCACTGAGCTACAGGAGCTCCACAAAGTTGGAAGAATCCCTGCCTTCAATGACTCTCCTAATCTTGCCGACAAGTCAGGCTGGGCAGGTCAGTTATCGACAACAACTTACATTTACATAGAGCCCTACAGGCGGTAGTGGTGGGGAATTGGGGGGGGGGGGTCCCAAATCACTTGACAGAGAGTCTGAGCCCGAGCCAAGGGGAGAGGGAGGAGGTGGGGAGGTGAGCATAAACAACAACAACAATTTACATTTATATAGCACCTTTCACGTCGGGAGGACGTCCCAAGGCGCTGCACAGGAGGCGTGTGACCCGAGCTGAGAGGGGAGTGTTTGGGAAGGGGTGAAACATGAAGGGGAGGTAAAAGAGTTCGGGGGGGAACAAAAGGCACGATCGAAGAGGAAAATCTTCAAACCGGCCTTGAAAGAGGAAAGGGAAGAGACGAAACGGAGGGATTGAGGGATTGCATTCCAAAGGGTGGGAGCGGAAAAACTGAAGGCCCGGCCTCCGATGGTGGGGCGGTTCGGGCGGGGGGCTTGGAGCAGGCCAAGTCCTGTTGAACGGAGGGTCCGGGTGGGCGTATAGGGGGAGAGTAGATCGGTTAAATAGGGTGGGGCAAGGCCCTGTAAGGCCTTGTAGGTGAGGACGAGGATCTTGAACAAGGCAAGATCGGAAAGTAGGGATGAAGAGAGATTTTGGGATGGGGGGGGGGGGGGGGGCGGGAGAGTGTTCCAGAGTTTCGAGGCTGCAGGTGGCTGAAGACACGAGCAACGATGGTGGAGCGGAGGGGACGAGGGAGGAACTGGAGGCTGAGAGGAGGCAATGGGTGGGTGGGTGGGGAGGGGAGGGGGCCAGTTATCAGCAGTGAAAAGCGCTGTATCAAATGCAAGGATTATTATTATTATTACCACCCAAGGTGGTAGATGTAGATAAAATGGTAAAGTGGGCAGACACATGGCAGATGAAGTTTAATGCAGAGAAGTGTGAAGTGATACATTTTGGGAGAAGAAATGAGGGGAGGCAATATAGGCTAGATAGTACAATTTTAAGGGGTGTGGGGGAACAGAGAGACCTAGGGATTTGTGCTAGTGGCTCTTTGAAGGTGGCAGGTCAGGTAAACAATTCTCTTATTCTCTTTGGAACAGAGAAGATTGAGAGGAGACCTAATAGATGTTTATAAAATCATGAGGTGTTTCGACAGGGTGAATAAGGAAAAACTGTTTCCACTGGTTGGCGAATCAATGACTCGTGGTCACAGAATTAAAATAGTTTCAAAACGAAGCAGAGGGGAGCTGAGGAGAAATGTTATCACTCGGCGGGTTTGAATCTGGAATGCATTGCCTGAAAAGGTGGTGGAGGCCAATTCGATAACAGCTTTGAAAAGATAATTAGATCTTTATTTAGGGAGAACAGGTCTGTTAGGTTACGGGGAGAGAGCTGGGCAGTGGGATTGAGTTGCTCTATTCAAGGAGCCGGCACAGACTAGATGGGCCGAATGGCCTCCTTTTGTGCCGTAAGGTGCTCTGATTGTACGAAGGTGGGGCAGAGGTTGGCAGCTCACAGGCACCAGCAGGTGTCAGCACCGAGCTGGGCATCGAGACGAGGAAGACTGGCAGCGTTGTGTGTCGGACGCCAGAGCCAGAGAACAGACCGACAGCAAAGGCAGCCAACACTTTGGGTGGAGTTTTGCTGGAGTTTAACATCACTGTCAGTCATTCCCTCGGCACTGTGCGGGTTCCCAGAGTCTCGTTTTAATCTCCCAACGCCTTACATCAATGTGCGGAGGAGTCCTGTAGCTCAACGCTTAATAATAATCATAATAATAATAATAATCCCTCAAATTATTATTATAGTAGAGGGGAGCTGAGGAGAAATTTTTTCACTCAGCGAGTTGTTCGAATCTGGAATGCATTGCCTGAAAAGGTGGTGGAGGCTGATTCGATAACAACTTTTAAAAGGGAATTAGATCTTTATTTAGGGAGAACAGGTCTATTAGGCTATGGGGAGCGGGCAGGGCAGTGGGATTGAATCGCTCTTTTCAAAGAGCCGGCACAGACTAGATGGGCCGAATGGCCTCCTTTTGTGCCGTAAAATTCTATGAATCTATGAAAACAAAACTATAATAAATTGGTCATTTTCAACCCATGGCTGTTTGTGGGGACGCTGCTGTGTCGCAATCGGCTGCCGCGTTCTTGCCACAAATATACAGTCAATTCACGTTACAGTGTATTCTGTGAACGCGCTTTGACCGTTGATAAGATGTGCAAAGCGCTGTATCAAATACAAGGATTATTATTATTATGAGGGAGGTGGGTTTGTGTGGGTGTGGTTGGTTTGTATGTGTGTGGGGGAGTGGGTGGGTTTGTGTGTATATGGGAGGTCGGTTTATGTGTGTGTGTGTGTGGGTGGTGGGTGGGTGGGGTCACTGGCCTGACCATGTGATTTTGGTGATTCTAGTGACTTTAGACAATGGGATCAGGATGAGGCCATTCAGCCCATTGAGCCTGTTCCACAGTGTTCCTCCTCCGTCGCCGGAATCTGCCCCCGAGGGATTCTTCCTGCTCGGCTCCTCGTCAGCCCCGCAGCTCGTGGCCCCACCACTCCAGTCTCCTATCGCCTCCCTCATCCGAGCCCCTTTCCCCCCCACCACACTCATTCGCAGTCCTCGCCCGATTCCTCTGCCCCCCCTCTTCTCCCTGAGGATCAAACTCACCTCCTCGTTCGTACTTTCAAATCTCTTCATCACCCCCATTCCCCCCCGTCGTCATCCCCCCCCCTCCACACCCCATCTGAACCTTTGCCAACCTGTCCGATCCCTCTGCTCTGGAGGTTCCCCCATCGCAGTGAGTCAGGCCTTTGGCCTCTCTGCCCCACCCTCTGGTTCTCCATCCCAGAGCCCAGAGCCCCCCCACCCTCCTCCCTCACCCGCCCCACCTCCCCCCACCAACCCCCCCACTCACCAACCCCGCCCCTGCCACTTCAAACCCCCCCTCCCCATCACATCCATCAAGGCCCTTCTTGATAATCCTTCCTCTTCGGTCTCGAAGACTCTACCCATGGAGATGGGAGATGCGTCAAAGTTATTGATGGTGTTGTTCGTGGTTTTGTTGTTGTTGATGTTGATATCATTGATTGGTCATCCTCATACCCCCCACACAACCCTCCCTGCCCCCCCCCCCCCCCCCCTCCTCATCCCAACCCCCAGCTTGGGTCCAAATTCCCGACTGCCCAATACCTTGGGATGTCCCCCCAGACGTGAAAGCCACTA
>CM068749.1:3236103-3309909 GCA_035084275.1 Hydrolagus colliei | reverse complement strand
GTAGAGCACATTAGCTCCTCCCGACTTTATCCGCATTGTAATGCAATGTTCCTCCCGCGCTCTGCCTGTAATTGGCTCCAGCGCTGACATCAATCACACTTTGGCTCCTAGAGCCAGGGCTCATATTTAGACGAAGGATTGATTTATGTATTGATGGTGTTAATGTGCACAGTGAACGTTCAATGGGACCCAAAACTGAGCTGATAACAATAGCCTCAGTTCCCTTCTTCGCCCCCCACCCCCACCCGAGTGTGTGATACTCAATCATCTCCACACTTAGCTCTGGCCTGAGGATGAGCAGATGAGCTCGTTTTCAGTCAGTCAGCCCGGCTCGGTTGACAGCACTTTAATAAAATATGAATAATAATCCTTAGATTTGATTTAGCGCGTTTCACATCTGATCGACGTCTCAAAGCGCTTCACAGAATGTACTGTAAAGTGAATTGACTGTATATTTGTGGGCGAAACGCGGCAGCCAATTGCGCACAGCAGCGTCCCCCACAAACAGCCGTGGGTTGAAAATGACCGATTTTATTATTGTGGCTTTTTTGGGGGGGAGTGATTATTATCAGGCGCGTGTGTGTGGTGTGTGTGTGCGTGTGGAGTAAGGAAACTTGCCCGAGGTTTCGCCCTGACCTGCCTGGATTCGAACACAGGTCTCACGCTTGTAAGGCGAGCGCTCTAACCACTGACCCTGCAGGAGCTCCGTTAATGAATAATCCTCACGATTGATGTAACGCCTGATCACATCTTCGAGACGTCTCAAAGCGCGTCATAAAATATACCGTCAAGTGAATCGACTGAATTTTCTGGGTGAAACGCGGCAATCTATTGCGTATGACAGTCTACCACTGCGCGTCTGTGTGTGTGTGTGTCCATAAAGTTATTCCACTTCACACTATATCAATCAAATCAATCAAAATGTTGTTATATAGCGCCTTTCACGTCGAGAGGACGTCCCAAGGCACTGTACAGTTAGGTAGGGACAAGAGCGGGGGGGGGGGGGGGGGGGGGGGATGGGTCGGGGCAGGATGAAGGAGAGTAGGAAAATTTACCGTATATTTGTGGGCGAATCGCGGCAGCCAAATTGCGCACAGCAGCGTCCCCCACAACCAGTCATGGAAGTGGGATTAGGGGAAAAGTGGGGGAAGGACGGGGCAGAGGGGAAGGGGAGCAGGAAAGCCGACTGTATATCTGTGGGCAAAACCGCAAACTGCTTGGAGTTGTCCTCCCGACGTGTAGGCAACGAGAGCCGTCTGCAGACTGCAATAGCTGCTGGGGAATTAGCAGCTGCACATCCTTTGCAAACAAAAGCAAGTCAGTGGCTTGCTCCTTCCTGGGAACCTGGGCTAATGTGATTGATTTGGCTATTTTTGGATGCGTGGCTGGAGCAGGTGTGTGTGTGTGTGTGCGTGTGTGTTTCCACATACTCTCCCGCTGTTAATCTGTGATCGATCCAGCTCACCACTTCCAATGGACCAAAATCCTATCATCTCACCGTGACAGCAGCGGTGAGGACATCCCCTAGTTAGTTAGATACTAAAACAGGTCTTGTACTAACACCTATTGTTGGTGATTCCCTCCGCACACTCTCTCTCTCACCGACATCAGTGTTGATAATGTCATGTCATCGCCTGCAAATTATAATAATCCTGGCATTCGATGTATACTCTGTGGAGTTCCTGTAGCTCAGTGGTTAGAGTCCTAGCCTTACAAGCGTGGGACCTGTGTTCGCCTCCATCCAGATCAGGGCGAAACCTTGGGCGAGTCTCCTGATAAGAACGACTGCCCCGAAAATTGGTCATTTCAATCCTCGACTGTTTGTGCGGACGCTGCTGTGCGCAACTGGCTGGCTTCTGTTCTCTACCTTCCTCATTCCTCTCTTCCTCCCATTCCCCTCTCTCCCCTCCTGTCAATTCACTTGACAGTATATTCTGTGAAGCGCTTTATCAAATGCAAGGATTATTATTAGATTGTATTACTATAGCACCTTATCGGAATATACTGTAAAACAAATTGACTTTTTCTGGGCGATTGCGCACAGCAGTGTCCCACAAACAGCCGTGGGTTGGGTGACCAAATCACTCGTATTTATTTATGATTGACTTTTTTAAAGCATTGTTGCCCCCCGGGAAAGCGATCTGCTAATCGACTAATAACACGGAGGCAGGTGAAGTGTGGAAACTTGCCTTAGGCTTCGTCCTGAGGGCACAACTGTGGGACGTGTGTGTGGTCCCCGCCTCGTGCAAATTGGTTGCCGCATTCGCTTGCAACGTGGGCTTTACAGTGAAATGCCAGGAAGCGTTTTAAAATATCCTCCTGGCGTGACAGAATTACTACTGTAATACAGACGCGCTGTCTGTATTACACAGGCAGAATACGCTCAATACATGAACAAGCCAAAAAAAAACACTGGGAAGATAGGCGTTTTATTTTATTTTAGATTTACTCTGATAAATTATATAGTTTAATCGTGTTAAAAAACAACCGGGGAGGGTGGAGTGGAGGGTGGGGGGGGGGGGGGGAGGTGGAGGAGGGGAGAGAGGGGAATGGGAGGAAGAGAGGAATGAGGAAGGTAGAGAACAGAAGCCAGCGAAAGCACACATTGTTTAAGATTTAATCAAATATTTTGTTTAAAACTGCACGAAGCCTGTCAAAAATAAATCAACTCTGCATCGCAACTGGTTCCCCCCCCAATCCCCCCACCACAAAACACACACACACACACACACACACAGCCCCTACTTTGAGATAAATTTTCTAAAGAAGAAAATTAATGGACACAAGAATCACCACTGATGAATGGC
This sequence comes from Hydrolagus colliei, assembly GCA_035084275.1. NCBI lineage: Eukaryota > Metazoa > Chordata > Chondrichthyes > Chimaeriformes > Chimaeridae > Hydrolagus > Hydrolagus colliei. The sequence continues at coordinate 3,307,102 of CM068749.1, read as the reverse complement.
CAACTGGAATTGAAGCGTTCTGAGACGCTAACCCGCGCCATGGCCGCAATCTTAATACAAGTCACCGCTGTTGTTGTTGTGGTGGTGGTGGTGGTAGAGACACCCGAATTGAACGCACTTCCACTATAAAAAGGACTCTTGCTTGCTTTCAGTTTAAAGTTTTAATAATAATAATCATCATTGCATTTGACATAGCCCCTGATCACGTCGTTGAGACATTACAAACCGCTTCCCAGAATATTCTGTAAAGAGGAGCGACTGTATACTTTGTGGACGAAACGCGGCAGCCGATTGCGCATAGCAGCGTCCCCACAAACAGTTGTGGACTGAGTGACCAAATTACTATTTTTTAAAAAAAGAGATCAATACCCCCGGAAAGCGATCCACCGATCGACTGACAACCGGTTTCCTACCTACTGCATTAAAACCTTTCAAATCAGCTTCACAATAAAATGAAGGATTATTTGATTGTTAACTAAGAGTGCAAACAGTCTGATTCCCCTCCCCCACCCCACCCCCAAACCCTGCCCTCTCCTCATCCCCTGCCCCATCCTGCCTCATGAACTCCCATACCCGCACACGCAAAACATAACCAACCCTTTTCGCTGCAAACTTCTTTCTGAAGCTTAACTAAACCTTGGAGTTCGGTGGAGACAAACACACACACACACACAAAATATCCCTGAAAGTCTGGTCTTTGCCTCGCTCCCTCCCTCGCCTTCCTCACGGCCCATTGCTAGACCCTCCTCTTTTAATCTCTGTCGTACAGCCTCCTACCCCTACCCTTCACATCCCAATCCCCAGCCCGGCTCCAAAGCCTTGACTGTCCAGCACCTTGCAACGTACAAGTGTACATGTCACTTCTTGTTGTTGTCTTTACTGCGAGGGTAGGTGGGGAGGTGAGTGTCGGACAGACAGGGAGGGAGTGGTTGCTGGAGGTGGGTGGGGGGGGTGTTTGGAAAAACACACCCAGAGAATAAACATTGCACGACTGACTGACCACACAGTCGCTATGAGAATCCAGTCACAAATCAATCTTGTCTCTTTCCCCCTCTCCCTCCTCTTTGGTAAACAATTGATTCTATTACAGCTTCCACAGCAAGAAAAAGAACTCAGCATCACTTGGGGGAACGAGCTGCAGTGCTGCTCTTTACTGCCCCCGCATCCCCACCCGTCAATCCTTTTGTGCCATTGAATGGTCGACAAACCCACCTCTCGCGCTCACTCTCTCTCTCTCTCCTCCTCCTCCTCCTCGTTGTCTCCTCCCCGCCGCTCCCTAACTCACCTTCCAACCCCATCCTTGTGCAGAACTGGGAAACCAGCTATGTACGATATAATAACAATCTTTGCATGTGATACAGCGCTTTTCACGTCTTCTAGACTGTGTCTCAAAGCACTTCATAGAATATACTGTAAAGTGAATTGACTGTATATTTGTGGGCGAAACGCGGCAGCCAATCGCGCACAGCAGCGTGCCCCCCCAAACAGTCGTGGATCATGATACCTGATTTATTAATGGGGGGGGTTTCTGGGGTGAGGGGGGTGGATTATTATCCAACGTGTGGAGTGAGGAAACTTGCCCAAGGTTTCTCCCTGACCTGACCTGCCGGGAATCGAACCCAGGTCTCTGGCTCGCAAAGCGAGCGCTCTAACCACCGAGCTACAGGACTCCCGCTTGTTGTACAAGTACAGATTGTTGGGAGTATTGGTCGATAGCTGACAGTCCTCTGCCCTCGCACCCCACCCCCCACGCACACCACCCATCAGACCCACTTATTACCAGGAAGAGGCCAATGTGGAGGCTTTTGTTTTTATTATATTATTACCTTGTGTTACACATCCGAGATCACACTGACATTGTGCTACTGATGCACTCGCTCCACTGTGCAGCCAGGGACTCCACACTGGAACACTCTCCTGTTAACAGGCCAGTCTATGAGGTGGGTTTTCATTTTAAAAGGTGGTGGGAGAGGAGTGGGGGGCGGAGGGGGTGTGGGAAGCTGGCGAGACGAAAGGCGACAGGAATCATTAGGTTTAAAATTAATTACACGGGTTGTGGGGAGGAAAACGCACTGACTACATATATAACGCGCAACTCCACCCCTCTCCCCACAGCTCTCTCTACCCCTAGCCCCCCCTCTCTCTCTCTCCCACTATCCCCCTCCCTCTCCCCCCCGCCCCCCACGCCCCTCTCTCCCCCCCAACCCATCCCTTCTCTCTCTCACTCTCTTTGCTGGGGAGAGCAGCCAATTCTCACGATCGAACAGAATGGGGGCAAAGCTTTCCCTGACCAAACTAAAGTGACTTCAGTGGCTGACCCACAAAACCCAACCCCACCCTCCCCTCCCACCCCTCCGGGCTAGTATAAATAGCTAAGATTTACAGTGAGCGGGAGGCAAGGAGAGGGAGGAGTGTTGGCTGTTGTCTTTTTTTTTTAATAACAAGGAGTGTGTGCAGCACAACGTCACATCACGCACATCAATTCCCCGCTGGAGGGGAATGGCAGGCGGTAATTATTCTTGCCTGGAGCCACACATTAAGTGATTGCGTTTCACTGACAGCACACAACACAGCAGTGAGACAGGTCACTGCCTGCGATCAGACTCTCACAGGTGCCGGGCGAGCTGACAGCTCGGAGGGACATAGTCTCTCTGGGGGGGAGGTGGGGGGGTGGGTGTGTGTGGAAGCCATTGTGGGAAAGCGAGGAGCTCGCTCAGGAATCTAATAGCAACCAGTGGCTTGTCGGTGTTTAAACGTCCTAATGAGCAGAGCGAACAATAACTAGGAATCTCGCTTTCTCTGTCTCTGTCTCACACCTCAGCCTCACCCTCCCCTCCCACCCCAATCTCTCTCTCTCTCTCTGACCAAAACAATCCTCTGGGTTAGAAAGGTTAAAGATTGCTGCGAGATGGAGGCTTCAAATTCAAGTGAGTTACAAAGCACCTTGAATGACTCCTTCACTTTGGATGATCCATAAAAATAACATGGAGGCGGAGGGGGGAGCGGGGAAAGAGAACCCCATCTCCAACTCCCCACCTCCCCCCTTCTCCCCACCCTCCCTCCTTCCTTCCCCCCCCCCCCCCACAAACGTAGACGGTAGAAATATTTATTCTGTAAGTACAGGTATAGATAGAAGCAAAATAAAATCTTACACAATAGTGAAACACTGTTTAGAAGGTGTGACTGTAGCATTGCCGGGCAGGTGGTTTGGGCGATGGCTGTGGCACAGGCGCTGGGGGTCCAAGGGAAGGAGCCCTACATACCCACAGCAGCCAGCAGCTCAGTCTGTGAGAACCGTCCGTTTCCGTCAAAGTCAAACCGCTGGAGGCTGGGTCTGGAGGGGGTCTGGGGGCCGAACACGGCCTGCAGGTCTCGGTAGGACAGCTGGCCGTCCGCGGCTCGCAGGAACAGAGACTGCAGTGCTGAGGACAAAAGGCAACGTCAGTGCAACTAGTAGTAATCCCTCAAAAGACATAATAAAAATGGTCATTTCAACCTGTTTGTGGGGATGCTGCTGTGCGCAAATTGCCTGGTGCGTTTCGCCCACAAATCATCAAGTCAATTTCACTATAGTATGTGTTGACTTCCTGTAGCTCAGTGGTTAGAGCGCTCGCCTTACTCGCCAAGCGTGCGACCTGTGTTCGAATCCAGGCAGGTCAGGGCGAAACCTTGGGCGAGTTTCCTTACCCCCCCCCCCCACACACACATACTACACACACACACGCCTAATAATAATCCGTCCAAAAAAAACCACAATAATAAACCTAGTGATTTCAACCCACGGCTGTTTGTGGGGAACGCTGCTGTGCGCAATTGTGTTTCACCCACCAATATACAGTCAATTCACTTTACAGTATATTCTGTGAAGCGCTTTGAGACGTCGATAAGATGTGAAAACGCTGTATCAAATGCAACCTCTCCCTTGGCCAGAGAGAAGATGATGGAGCCAAAGCAGGCAGACTGCAGTAACTCGCACGGTTCACTTGTCTATCCATCCGCACTCCACAATCTGGTTACTCACTGAACACGGCTGTGTGCGAACCAGCGCACAGCCACTACACCACAACCCAACCTCGAACGGTCACTACACCAAACAACCCAACCTCGGCGTTTGATCCCAACGCCCTAAGTTGCCAAAATGCAACTTAGGTGAGCCGAGTGCAGTGACTGTGTGGCTGTTTGCGAGCCGTTTTGTGGCTTTAATAATAATATTAATAATAATAATCCCTGCACTTTACATTTGAATCCTTGCATTTGACACAGTGCCTTACCATGACGTTGAGATGTCTCAAAGCGCTTTACGGATTATACTGTGAAGTGAAACTGACTGTGTGGTTTGCTCGGGAGAGACACAAACAGAGAGAGAGAGAGAGAGAGAGAGAGAGAGCCTCCTGTACAACAAATTACGAGAATGAATCCTCTCTCTCTGTCGCTTGTGTTCAGCCGGCCCCATTAGTTTGCGTTGGCTGGAGGCTGCTAAAGGGTGGACGTGGCGAGGCTCTCACTGTATAGCGACAACTGTGAGAAAACTAGGTCAGGCTAGAGGTGGGCGGAACTCACTGCTGGGCTGCCTCAACCTGCCAGGACCAAAGCAGCGGCTCTGGCAGAGATACCATCGGTTGAAGTCAGCTTCAATCAGTGCAGTTATTAATACCACTGCTGTTAAAACACGTCTCTCTCTCTCTCTCTCTCTCTCCCCTCTCCTCTCCTCAGCTACCAGTGTAAGGCAGGCCAACTCCTGATCTCTCCCCCTCCCCCAACCCTCCCACCATCCCCGAGCAGATAACTGCGATGGTTTGCAACGTGTGCACCGTTAACGTCGCACCAAGGAGCGCCGAGTAACAAGTCAGGGCTGAGGCGTGTCGATGAGAGGACTTTCCCCAGCCATAGCCCCCGGGCCTTTGGGGACAAGAGCTACAAAGCTGAGAGCGATGGAGGGCCTCGGTTCGACAGCGGCGGTTTCTATTTACACAGGAGTCTGCCGGGACGGGAGGATGTCTCACTGCCTGGGTGTGTTGGAGGAGAAAGGGGAGAGAAGGAGCCCTGAAAAAATAAGTCAAGAGAGGAACTGAATCCCACAGTCCCCTCCCCACGCCTGGCGCTCTCCCTCCCTCCCTCCTTCGAGGGAGGACCTCCTCTTCGACCGCACTTTTGGCCACCCTCCTGTTCCCCCCCTTCCCTACAGCTCCTCCCTACCCCCCACCCTGATCCCTGAGAGGGCACTGTGTAGCCGTAATGTGTTTCTGTCCTTGTCGTCGGCAGGTAGATTGCCGAGGCCTCTTTCTGAGCTGAACATTCCTAGGTTTAAAGCTAGCGCAAGCTGATTGATTCATTTATTTAAACTTATTTAGTCGATTCATTTTAGTTCACTTTCAAAAGCCAGCCCCCGTCCTCTGGAGTACGCAACACAGACCATTTTAATTGACGTGCACATTTCATCTGCGGCTTTGGGTTTAATCCGCTCAATATCAAAAACGAATATATTTGCCCAAACATTTCGGCCGCCTGAAAATGACACTCTCCTCACCACTGCAAAACTACACTGTGTGCAACATGGAAACACACAGCACACAGACGAACACAAACCAGACTGATTACTTAGCAAGAGAGAGAGTGTGTGTGTGTGTGTGTGTGTAACCACATAGGGAATGGACAGCTATGTAGGTTTTATGTTAATTGCACTATTCTGCTGCCACAAACGTAAACCAGGGCCAGTAACTTCATAATAATAATAATAATAATCCTTCCATTTTGAAACAGCGCCTTATCACGTCTTCAATATGCCTCAAAGCGCTTCGTAGAACATACTGGAAAGGCTCTACACAAATATAATTTTGTTCTTGCTATAAAGCGAATTGACTGCGCATTTTGTGGGCGAAACGCGGCAGCCGATTGCGCACAGCAGCATCTCACAAACAGTCGTGGATTGAACTGACTAATTTTTTCTTACTTTCTTGAAGAAAGTATTATGCCAAGAACAGCATTCCGCCTATTGACTAATGACTGGGTTATACTTACTGCTAGATGCTAGGTAAACAGAGACAGTGGCCTCCTTTTGCGCTGAAAAATTCTATGATTCTATGATTCTATGATTCATACTCTGCGAATGATCGCATACATCTTGGGAGAAGGCCATTCAGCCCCTCAAGCCTTTTTCCGCCACTCCATTAGATCATATCTGATCTGTACCTCAATTTCATTTACCTGCCTTTGCCTCGCACCTCTCGATACCCTGACCAAATCAATATTTGTCCAACTCAGTCTTGAAAATGTGAATGGATTAGAGCAGATTAAAACGTCACCAAGAGCCTCGACAGGTGAGGAAACCTGATTTGCTCTGAGGGATTGAGAAACATCACAGATGTGAAAGGCGCTCTACAAATGTCACTTTGTTGTTGTTATGTGCTGTTGGATGTCCTATCTCCTTCCAAGTATCCTGATGGCAGTTCTGGGCGCAGTTTAGATGTCACTCTATCCACACTCTTCCCCCTCCCACCCTCCACTCCTACATGCAGTCCTGCAACTCAGTGGCTAGAGCACTGGCCTCACAAGCGAGAGAGACCTAGGTTCGATTCCCACCAGGCCACGTCAGGGTGAAACCTTGGGCAAGTTTCCTTACTTACTCCACACGTCTAATAGTATTCCCTCAAAAATATAATAAATTGGTCATTTCAATCCCCGACTGTTTGTGGGGACGCTGCTGTGCAAAAATTGGCTGCCGCGTTTCGCCCACAAATATAGTCAATTTGCATTACGGTATGTTCTGTGAAGCACTTTGAGATGTCTAGAAGTCGTGAAAAGCGCTATCAAATGCAAAGGTTATTGTTATTATTATTATTATTTATTTATTTTAGGACTGAAAGCCATCGCTGTGGAGCCAAAAGGAATAAACCTAAAATAATCACACGATTCTCTCATGTTCTCCCCAGGTAATTTCTCCACCAGATGGCCATTCAATTGCCTCCTCAATTTTCGGATGCTTGGCTCCCTGTAACCTGTACAGGCGTGGGTACGCACTGACATTTACTTGCGCTGGCAAATGCACACTCGATGTGCGATCAAAATGAATTTACCGAAATAACACAAGTTAAAAACTCTGCTGCTCGGTAAAGCGGGGCGGGTGGGGGTTAGAGCGGGTACAGAAAATGAGGACGTGGGTTGTGGGCAGGAGAGAAATAAGGGCTCTTAAAAGCTCCTGCAAATCATAACCATGGATGCACAGGTACCAAAGCGCGGAGGCTTTGGTACCTGTTTCAAACGCAATGTTTCAGAACAGATTTGAGGTGACATTGCTCGGATTACGAAACATCACATTAGTCAGATTGCAAGCCACGCGCCACATCAAATAAGCCAGGGCGGTGCAAACATTTGGCCGCCGAGGCCCTATTTGAGGAACGTCCGCAGGGCGCAGAAGCAATATTTGTGTGTTATCCCCTTCCAGAAACATAGCGTAACTTTGTGGGGCCCCTGTAGCTCAGCGGTTAGAGCACTCGCCTTGCAAACGAGAGACCTGGGTTCGATTCCGGGCAGGTCAGGACGAAACCTTGGTCAAGTTTCCTCATTCCACATACACACACGCCTGATAATAATCCCTTGAAAAAGACACAATAATAAATTGTTCATTTCATGACTGTTTGTGGGGGACGCTGCTGTGTGGAATTGGCTGCCGCGTTTCTCCCACAAATATACAGTCAATTCACTTGACAGTATATTCTGTGAAGCCCTTTGAGACGTCCAATAATAATCCTTGCATTTGATATAGCGCTTTTCACATCTTCTAGATATTTCAAAGCGCTTGTCAAGAAGATGTGAAAAGTCCTGTATCAAATGCAAGGATTATTATTAGTATAACATTGATGGGTCACAGAGGGAGCGGGTTGGCAAATGAAATGGAAGGAGGGTCCGGATGTTGCCCGCGGACCAACAACAACAAGAAAATGACACTTGTATAGCGGCTTTCACATCAGGAGGACGTCCCAAGGCGCTGGACAGATACTGCTTCGGACCTGAGCTGAGGACGGGGGAGGAGGGGGTGGGGAGGAGTTGCCAATGGGTCCATCGAAGAGGAGAGTCTTGAGGCGAGACTTGAAGGAGGACAGGGAGGGGGCGAGGCGGAGGGACTGCGGGATGGAATTCTAGAGGTTGGGGGCAGAGTGGCTAAAGGTTCGCCCGCCAATGGTTGTGTGGATGGGTCGGGGGATGTGGAGCAGGCCAGAGCTGAATGGAGGGAGGGTGGGAGGGGTCGGGCAGGTTGGTAAGGGGATAGGAGGTCACAGATGTAGCCATTGATACCCAGACACCTGCGTTGAACAGCAAAGCACGACTCACCCTGTAAAGTGGTTATCCCGGGCAGTGACACAGTCTTTAACTTCACGCTCCTTCTGTCCGTCTTCTTGCCGGCCCCACTCGGAGAGACAGATGGCTTTACAGTAGGAGCTGTACTTTGAGCATCTGTTAACAACACAAGGAGAGTTGCCCAAACCAAAGTTTACTTCAATCAATCTCCCGATGAGATAACATGCAAATATAGCCCTGTGTGTCAGTGGCCTTAAAGGCGAGGAATTTCGATCCATATACATGAATGGCATTTATTCCCCCAAGAACAAAGCAGGCCGATCCAAACGAGTTCTTAGCTACATTTCTTCTGAGATCACCATTTGAGGCTATTCATCGGCCCTGGGTTGTATGGATTGATTTTACATAATTTATACGAACAATTTCGCAAACCTGTCAGGTAGGGGGAAGGACAAAAAAAAGCCAGCTGGTACTGTAATTGATTTCCACACAAATGTTAACCTAACAAGGAAATCTATTCCAATTGCAAAGCTAGCTTTCTGTTGTCGCAGCAGAAAAAGTGGGAGAGAGAGTGAGGCACACACGCACACACCCACAGATGAAAATGCAGACAGACAGACTGGCACAAATACATCACAGAGATATGGTGAGAAACACACCTGACTAAGAGAAGGAGAAAGATAGAGAGAGAAAGAACACACGCACTCACTGACAGAGACAGTAAGAGTGAGTGAAGACAAAGAGGCAGAGTCACGGAGTGAGAGCCAAACAATGAAAGCGAACAATGTTCGCAAAGAGACACACAAAGAGAAAGAGCGAGAGACGCGCGCGCGTGCCCACACACACACAGATACTTATGTACATTCACAGAGAGAGAGAGCGATCAGCTTCCAAGAGCTTGGAATGGCTGCTGCTGTTGCCTAAAGAATAAGATTCTCAGAGATAAAACAAAGGAATGACATGTTAACAGCCGAAAACATCCTTGCTTAAATTTATGGTGTAGATTAAACTAACCACGGAAATAAATGTCCCCAGCACCTCACCAATATAAATCCTATCCTGGCCTGACTCACACGTCCACAAAGCTACGTCAATGCCATAAATAGAGCAAAATTAAAATGTTACATTCCCTCACCGACACCCTCACCTTTGCTCACTTTGACATTTTAATGAGGGAGGGCAATTGAAGGCGTAAAGATTAATACGGGCATGAAAAATTAGGGTTTTTTCCTTTCTCTCTTTCTCTTGAAACCCCCTGCGATCCGTCACATCTCCCCAGCTTTTCAGCCTAGACAGTTGTTAACTGCAGTCACCAATTTTATCCACCGAATATCGCCCATCGCGCTGTTGCTTCGTCCCCTATAGTCGAGGAGTTGTGGAGTCCTGTAGCTCAATGGTTAGAGCACTCGCCTTGCAAGCAAGAGATTCCAGGCAGGTCATGGCAAAATCTTGGGCAAGTTTCCTTGCTCCACACGCCTGATAATAATCCCTCCCCCAAAAAATTGGTCATTTCAATCCACGACTGTTTGTGGGGACGCTGCTGTTCACAATTGGCTGCTGCGTTTCGCCCACAAATATACAGTCAATAGACTTTACAGTATATTCTGTGAAGGGCTTTGAGATGTCAATAAGAAGTGAAAAGCGCTATATCAAATGCAGGATTATTATTACAGAATGATGCAGGGAAGATTCTAGGTTGAAGTTGGGATTTCTTTGCCCTCCTTTGAACTTAATGCAGAACCTCCTGTTTTCCCAGAAAGATGTTGTCAAGCACTCTGGGACAACAAGAACAACTAGATTACATTTATAGAGCGCCTTTCACATCGGGAGGACGTCCCAAGGAGCTGAACAGTCAGGTCGGGACCCAAGCAAGAGAGGGGGTCAGGGTAGGGAGAAGGGAGAGTTAGGAGGGGAGAGAGTTGGGAGGGCAGCAGAAGGCACGGTCGAAGAGGAGAGTCTTGAGACAGGCCTTGAAGGAGGCGAGGGAGAAAGCGAGGCGAAGGGGCTGAAGGATGGAGTTCTAAAGTGTGGAGGCAGAGAGGTTGAAAGCCCGGCTGCCGATCGTAGGGCGGGTGACATGGAGCAGACCAGAGGACTGCTGAACGGAGGGGGCGGGGAGATTCATGAGGGACAGCAGGTCAGAGAGGTGGTGGGGGGAGTGGGGGGGGGCAAGGCCATGAATTAGCAGCCGGACCGGTATAAATGCAATCTGTTGTTGTTGAGACTTGGCAGCGAGATGTTGAAGGGCTGAGTGGATCCACTGGGAATCCAAACACAGACTGGTGCAGTCTAACGCTGAACCCAATGATCCGTTGGCAGGGATGGCTTTGTCTGAGCTGTGCTGCACTGTCAGGTTTCCAAGCACGCACGAGGTGCAAGCAAACAGCAGCAGCAGATACTGTAAACTCATCCAAACAAGTGTTGGCTGATGAACCACAATCACAGGGTAAGGGCGGGGGGGTGGTGGGGGGAGGAAAGGCGACAGTCCACCAGTTGCTCAATTATCTTACCACACCTGCCAAGCCATTTCTCTCTCCATCCATTGAACTACTCGGCTAGCTCTTAACAGGAGGAAGCGAGATGGAAATCTAGCTAATTAGCTGAACGCTCTCCCGCCTTTTCCTCAGACCGAAGAGTCGAGGGCTGGCTGAAAGTGAAGCTCGCTTGAATATTTGATGCTGGCACATCTATTTTTAAAACTCAAGACTACAGCACTGTGAGTCAGGAATGACGAGAGGTCCCCAGACTGGTCAAACCGTTCCCGTGTCCGAGCTTAGCTAGCGGAGCGAGCGGGGGGGGGAAGGGCAGGTGCCGGTCAGCGTCGACGTTCCTTTGCCTGCCCGCTTTCCAGCCCGCCCGATAACTCCTCGCGAAACACTGTCAAGAGGAAACACAGCACATTGCTTCCATTTTCAAACACTGTCATCCCTCATTTTAATGAGCTCGGAGAAAAACCAATTATATATTCTAGGGTCATATTCCCTGACTGCTGAAGCTGTTTCCTGGCTCAGACACCTCACATCGCCGGCCGTTCCAACTAGTCTGCTCATTAACCCACTACTGTTCCTTGTTTCAATAAGGCAACTCATAGCTTTTCAACTCCCGACCAGCGATCAAACGTAACCTCCTAATAATGGGAAACTGATAATAATTAGTACTTGCATTTGTTACGGCACCTTTTAAGCCCCCTTGAAAGTGCTTCAAACAATATATCGAAAAGCGTAGTGAGTGTGGATGTTGTGGGCAAATCCCGGTAGTCGATGGCACAGAGCAGTGGCTCAGCCAAACAGTGGTGGGTGGAGGGGAGGGACTGGGGAGAGAGGGATTAGCCATCCATTCAATCGATTAACAAGCGGGTGCCTATTCACTTCAACACGGGAGGTGGGGAGAGAGTAAGTTTCACCCTGACCAGGAATCGAACCTGGGTCCTCCTCTTGCTGCGAGCCTCCCAATTTTTTTTTACATTTACTTATACTCAACGGGTCTTTCATATCAGGAGGACATCGCAAGGTGCTTAACTGCACTGGCTTGACACATATACTAAGGTTAGCTGTGGAGTCCTGTAGCTCAGTGGCTAGAGCACTCGCCTTACAAGCGAGAGACCTGGGTTCAATTCCAGACAGGGCGAAACCTTGCGCAAGTTTCCTTCCTCAACACACCAAATAATAATCCCTCCTAAAAAAAACTATAATTGGTCATTTCAATGCAAGACTATTTGTGAGGCACTGATGTGTGCAATTGGCTGCCGAGTTTCGCCCACAAGTACACACTTTACAGTGAATGTGAAGCTGTGAAACACTTTAGGATGTCTAGAAGATGTGAAAAGCGCTATAGAAAAATGCAAGGATTATTATCATTAGGGTCAAAGGGCTGGGTGTTGAGACAGATGTTGAACGAGTTGAGGGAAGGAGCACTTCACAGCATTTACTGTAGCAACTGTAGGTTGCAGGCTAACACTCTCTACAGAGAGAAATAAGACACCAGGAAACAGAGAATACCAAGATCACATCTGCTGCAACCGATTCAGTCTTGGGAGTTTTAAGGTTTTAAAAAAAATAATAATCCTTGAATTTGATATGGTGCTTTTCACGTCTTCTAAACGTCTCAAAACGCTTCACAGAATGTACTGTAAAGTGAACTGACTGTATATTTGTGGGTCAAACACGGCAGCCAATTGCGCACAGCAGCGTCCCCACAAAAGTCGTGGATTGAAATCACCAATTTTATTATTGTGTTTTTTTTGTTGGAGGGATTATTATTTGGCGCGCGTGTGTGTGTGGAGTAAGGAAACTTGCCAAAGGTTTCGCAACAGGACTCCACAGAAAATCCAGATTTGTTTCCCCAAACCACTATCCGCTGCCTCCCCTGGACTGGCTCTGGCCTCCCTCGTGCCCTCCATTCCACCATCAAGGCTAGACTTTCAGTCACTTCGCCCTGAGACTCTGGAACACTCTTCCTCTATCCCTCCACCTCGACTCTTCCTTCCCCGTCTTCAGGTCATGCCTGAAGACCTCCCTCTTTGACCATGTCTATGGTCACCTTCCTCTGTCTAGCGCTTGTGCTCCGTCACTGTCATGCGCTCTGAGGGGCGCTGTGTAAATGCAGGTTGTTGTTGTTGTTGAGGGTCTGTGGCCTGGGCTGCCTGTCCATCCTTGGGAGGTGCTTTACAGCAGAAACAACAACAACAAAATGACACTTGTATAGCGCCTTTCATGTCAGGATGGTGTCCCAAAGCACTGGACAGTCACTGCTTCAGATCCAAGCTGAGGTCAGAATGGGGGGGGTGGGGGGGTGGGGAAAGGGGGGGGGGGTGGGGAAAGGGGGGGGTTAGGAGTTGCTGATGAGTCCATCGAAGAGGAGTCTTGAGACGAGACTTGAAGGAGGTCAGGGAGCGAGCGAGGCAGAGGGACTGTGGGATGGAGTTCCAGAGGTTGGGGGCAGACTGGTTGAAGGCTCGCCCGCCAATGGTGGAGAACGTGCAGCAAGTTTTTAAACTGAATGAAGAAGGAACAGCCATCATAGAATCCTAGAATTGTACAGCACAGAAGGAGGCCATGTGGCCCATCGTGTCTGTGCCGGCTCTTTGAAAAGAGCTGTCCAAATCAATCCCACTCCCCAGCTCTCTCCCCGTCGATCTATCACAGCGACACATATGCGTGGCAGGAGGGCTGGTGAGGTACGTGGGGAGGAAGGAAGGCAATCACAGGCAAATCACTCCACTTCCATCTTGGGTACAATAACAAATTACATTTATGGCGCCTTTCACATCGGGAGGACGACCCAAGACCCTGACCCAAGGTGTAATCCAAGGAGCAAGTCCCTCCACCATGTGATAAAGCGCTATATCAAACGCAAAGATTATTATTTTTTGTTAAAAAGAGTTATGGCTAACATCAATAAAAGTCATGAGTTTATACTCCAACTCTCCCACAAGGCCCCACATCGAAAAACCTGGCGTTGGGAGTCCGAGAGCTCCACACCTCCAGTTAACAAAATTTATCAACAATCTGATTATCGTTATGTTATTATGGAAACGTGGCAATCGCGCGGAGGCGAGATTCGATGAAGGCAGATGGTCATTTATATCCGAACGATCACGTGTGCCCGCAACACATCCCCGTACTGAAGTCTTGTTAATGCAGCACCTCCCACAACCACCACAGAGCTGCCATTTGCCTGTGTACACGAGCCAAGCTTCTGTCAACACCTACAAACTCCACAACTCGCATTGGAGAAACTATGTGGAGCTCCTGTATCTCAGTGGTTAGAACACTCGCCGTACAAATGTGAGACCTGTGTTCGAATCCAGGCAGGTCAGGGGCAAAACCTTGGGCAAGATAAGCCCTCCAAAAAAAAAACATAATAATAAAATTGGTCATTTCAATCAATCCAGGACTGCTACTGTGCGCAATTGGCTGCCGCGTTTCACCCACAAATATAGAGTATATTCTGTGAAGCGCTTTGAGACGTTTAAAACACGGCAATGGCCCCACAAATAGTCGTGGATTGAAATGACCACTTTTTATTACTGTGTTATTTTTTGGAGGGATTATTATTAGGCGTGCGGAGTAAGAAAATTTGCCCAAGGTTTCGCCCTTCCTAGATTCGAACACAGGTCTCACGCTTGTAAGGCAAGTTCGCTAACCAGAGCTACAGGACTCCAATATTGGGCCTTACAACATCTTTGAGGCGTCTCAAAGCGCTTTACAGAATATACTGTAAAGTGTAGTGACTGTGTATTTTATGGGTGAAACATGATAGCCAATTGCACACAGCAGCTTCCCACAAACAGTTGTGGATTGAATGACTTTTTGGGGGGTGGGTGAGTGGGCGAGAGATTATTAACCCCAGAAAGCGATCCACTAATCGACTGACAACCGGGTTCCTACTTCCTGCTACATAAATAGGTGTGTGGAATAAGGAAACGTGCTTAGGGTTTCTCCCTGCCCAAGAATCAAACCCAGGTCCCCTCGCTTGCGAGGCGAGCGCTCTAACCACTGAGCTACAGGACTCCACATGTATTGAAATATGCCGTGGCAGTGGGAAGTGTCGTGATTGGCACTTTTAGGTCAAACACCAAGCTGGAGTGCTTACAAAAGAAAACTACAAGAAGAAACTAACAGCAGTAACGGGTTATAGACGGCCTGGATTCACTTGTGGAGCAAGTTGGTGCTATAAGGTGTCGAGCCAGCCTGGCTCATTGGCAGGCCTCGGATGGCAGATCAGTCACTGTGGGCAGGGAATCCTCCCACTACAGCTCCTGTTAACCTTGCAGCCAAAACCCTAACAGGTTGGTTGGTCCTAGCTGGACAAGCAGCGGGAAATCTTGTCAGACAGCGATATCAATGGGCAAGCCGTGTGGGTTTAGCTGGTTAGACTCCAGCAGTTACCCCAACGCACCCTCTGTAAAGTCCCTAATACTCTCCGGAATGAGTTAATCAGGCTGCGCCTCTCCAGAGAGAGAGAGAGAGAGGGAGAGGGAGAGAGAGAGAGAGAGAGAGAGACACAGAGCGCGCATTCCATTCCAATACTCTATCTCTGGGATTCCCATGTGTAGGTTGGGATGTGTGGAAATCTCAGCTTGGTTTAAATACTGTTAAACACGGTGACGCTTTCTGTATGTGTCAGACACTCGGCTGACCACAGAAAATCCAGTAAATTAGAGAGACAATAGGGTAGAGGCAAAAGATTACCCGGACATCATCCTGGAAGGATGAGATTAAATGCTCCTGAGAGCTCCCGAGACATGAAAGGGGAGTGGGAGGAAAGAGAAACAGAACGAAAGGGGAATTGTGGAAATGTTGGATTGTTTATGAGCGAGTGCGATACAGCTTGCGGTGCTGTCGAAGTGCTTTTGGATTGTTGGTTTGATCTCGCACATTTATTGACAAGGCTGAGTGCCTGTCAGAGACAGTTCTACGTAGCACTGGAACCCGACAGCGGCAAAGAGAAAGTGAGGCCTTCACAGCACGCCTCCACTGACATCTGCTGGTTCATTTTATGGATATAACACCCCCAGCTTAGTGCGTTAGCCCTCTCTCTCTCTCTCTGTGATCAGCTGGCTCGATATAGACTGGATGAAGCAATCTAAACACAACCAGCCAGTGTGTGGAGGAATTGACGGCAGATTGTACGATTTAGACAAATTTAATCTTTCGGCGAAGGGAGGGGGGAAGGGAAGCTTTTACACACATACACACTCTCTCGCAGCCTAGCTTAAAGATCAGCACTGGCTAAAAATAACAGTGCCACTTGCAGCCTAGAAATTAATGGGTGGGAACAGCTACAATGAAGGTAATCTCATTCCAGGCGCTGTAAATAAGACTCCCGTTCATCACTGCCCCAGGTCTACCTCAATCCTCTAATGAGCTGTCCCTATGCTACAGCCCAGTGTTCTATGCCAGTCGTCAATAACCCAGTGAAATCAGCATAAAATTCATAGCCTTTTCAGAGTAGGTTGACCCATTCTCCACCTCATCTCAATTTCCCGAGGGGGGGGGAGGGGGGGTGGGGGCTAGATAGAAAGGAGAGAGACATTGTAAAGTTTCGAAGATCCAGCTAAACTCAACAACTTGGAACTTCCATCCCACAGCTTCCATCCCACAGATTCTTCGCCCCAACCCCTACACCTCTTTCAAAGCCCTTCTCAATACTTTGATTGCTCCTTCATTCACCCTCCAGCCTCTACCCTCCCTGCCCTCCACCCCTCCAGATCCTGACCCCCAACCCATGTCCAAATGCCTGACTGTCCAGCGCCTTGGGACATCCTCCCGAAATGAAAGGTGCTGTGTAAATGTGTTGTTGAAACCAGTCTATAGGTAAGGTTGAGTTAGGGAAGGCAGAGAGGTAGGATGGCGGCTGAAGGCATGGTCGAAAAGGAGGATATTAAGACCAGCCTTGAAAGAGGTAATGGAGAGGAAGCAGAGGGATTGTGCGATGGAGTTCTAAAGAAAGGGGGCAGAGAGGCTGAGAGCCTGGATGCAGATGGTAGGGCGGGTTGGGAGGGGAGACATGGAGCAGGCGGGAGCCTGCTGAACTGAGGGAGCGGACAAGTTGATAGGGAGTCAACAGGTCAGAGAAGTAGGCGGGGGCAAGGCCGTGGAGGTGGGGACGAGAATCTTGAATTCTATCCTCTGAGGGATAGGGAGCCAGTGGAGCCGGGCGAGGGTGGGGTGATGGGGTCGTGGAACCTGGTGCGGAAGAGGACATGAGCTGCGGAGTTTGGGATGATCTGTGGTTTGTGGAGGGAAGAGTTGGGGAGCCTGACAAAGAGGGAGTTGCCGTAGTCGAGTTGAGGTGACAAATGCGTGTATGAGGATTTCGGTGGCCCAAGCGGTAAGGCAGCTGCGAATTTCTGGCAGTTTTGTGGAGGTAGTGGAAGGCAGTGCTGGTCATGCTGGAAACCTAATTGGAGGGGCTTGTAGTGGGAGGAAACAGCGAAGCTGTGAAAGCAACGACTTTTTCTTCAAGGTCTTTGGAGCGAACAGGTAGATTGGAGATGGACCGGGAACTGGACAACCTCGCCCCACCCTACATCTGTGACCCCTCACCAAACTGCCCGCCCCCTCCGCTCAGCAGGCTCCGGCCTGCTCCACGTCCCCCGACCCATCCGCCCCACCATTGGCGGGCGAGGCTTTAGCCACTCTGCCCCCAACATCTGGAACTCCATCCCGCAGTCCCTCCACCTCGCCCCCTCCCTGGCCTCCTTCAAGTCTCGCCTCAAGACCTTCCTCTTCGCCGGTCCCATCGGCAACTACTAAATCTGCCAGACAGATTGATGGTGTCTGAGAGTAGGTGTGGGGGTGGGGGGGGGAATACGAGGAGATGGAGCTGAAACCAAGTGTCAATTAATAGAGAATATTTCCCTTGCTGTATCAGTGTCTGGATGATATGAACAAACGACTTTGCTCACCTGAAGTGTTCAGTATGTCTGTGCTGCCGATTTGGTCTGGTTTGTTGGTCAGGGCATTTACCATCACCTGCAGCCGCTGCCTCAGTTCAGACGCTTTACGATCTGCTGCCTGTCCCAGAGACAAAAAAAACAAAAAAGATTCATTTTATTTGGAAAGAACGAGAGCCAAAATCGAGCCAGGAACTCGAGCAATACAGGAGGCAGCTATTGCTCCGGCCGTCACCAGCTCTAAATTGAGGGCAACAGAGAACGTAATAATAATACTTGCATTTGATGTCATGCCTTATTACATCTCAAAGCGCTTCATAGCATACACTGTAAAGTGAATTAACTATATTTTGTGGGCGAAAGGCGGCAGCCAATTGTGCTCGGCAGTGTCCCACAGGCAGTCGTGGTTCGAGTGACCAAAATTATCATCATTTATTTTCGAAGGGATTATTATTAGCCCTGGAAAGCGATCTGCCAATTACCAAGCTACCGGGTTCCTGTTTACTGCTGGTTAACAGAGGAACGTGGGGTAATTAATGCAGAAGTCAGGCTTCAAGTCCACAGACTCTATACTGAGGCAAGCTGTAATTACCAGCATCATTTCCATTTCCCCCAACCACCATCACATGATTAAGCCTTGTAATTTAGACACAACTAATTTGCTAGGAGTTTTGCGCATTTCGAGACGTCTCAACGACACGATGAGGCACAATATCAAACGCAAGGATTAATCATTATATTATAGTCAGTTTTTAGAATAATTTGCACAGCTTGGTAGTGCAGCTACAGGAAAAAGGCTGGAGAAATTCACAAAGCAGTTTGGGAGACAGCATAAAGCCAGATACCCAGTGCCCTGGCAACAGCTAATTGCTGTCATGTGTTTCAGTAAATGTCTTTCTCATACCAAGGCATAGATTAAATATTCATATTGCATTTACAGCCCAGCTAAAATCACTACTATATCCTAATTATTATTATTATCTTTGGAGGGATTAATACCCCAGGATTCGCCAATTGACAAACAACCCGGTTCCAAATTACTCCCAGGTAAACAGAGGCGTGCGATGGAGTAAGGAAACTTGCCCAACGTGTCACCCCGTCCAGGAATCGAACCCGGGTCCTCTTGCTTGCGAGGCGAGCGCTCTGACGGCCGAGCTACAGGACTACATTCTTTCACTGACCCTCCCTTGGGGCTCACATGCTGCTCAGGTAATGAGACAGTCGTATCCTCTGACTCCGAAATGAACACACAAGTAACTGCCAGCGTTTCTGTCAACATTTAACCGAAGAAAGATTAGGTTACCGTTAACCTAATTATCTCTTTCAGATGCTCAATGACGCCTTGGGACGTCCTCCCGACATGAAAGGCGCTATGCAAATATAATTTTGTTGTTGTTGACCTAAAGTGCACCTTAATAACATAATAATTGCCTTATCACGTCTTCGAGACATCTCAAAGTGCAACACAGAATATTTTGTGTGGAGTCCTGTAGCTCAGTGCATAGAGCACTCGCCTTACAAGTGAAGAGACCTGTGTTCCAAACCAGGCAAGTCAGGGCAAAACCATGGGCGAGTTTCCTTAACCCGCACGCCTAATAATAATCACTCCAAAAAGTTGATTATTTCAATCCGCGACTGTTTGTGGGGACGCTGCTGTGCGCAAATGGCTGCCATGTTACGCCCACAAATATACAATCAACTAGGATCCGGCGATATATCGATATATCGGTTATATCCGATATAATTTTCATATCGATATGCCGATATCGGAATTTAAAATATATCGATATATAGAAAAATTCTATATGAAAAAAATATCGATATATCGCAAATATCGGTATATCGTGTCCGGCGATATATGGATACATCGGTATCTATCGATATGATGCAGACTTTTTCAACTTGCACACCCCCAAATACGCGCGCACCTCTGAATGCGCGCGCATGCGCAGGCCAAAAAAAAACGCGATATCGATATATCAGTATATATCGATATGGGCAAACCGATATATCAATATCGGAAAATTTCGATATCGACGGACCCTACAATCAACTCACTACAGTATATTCTGTGAAGCTCTTCAAGACGTCTAGAAGACGTGAAAAGCACGATATCAAATGCAAGGATTATTATTATTATAAACTGAATTGACTGGCAAAACACAGCAGCCAATTGCACACAGCAGAGTCCCCAACAAACAGTCGTGGATTGAGTGACCAAATTATTATTATTGGACAGAAAGCAGAGAGTTGTAGTGAGCGGCTGTTTTTCAGATTGGAGGGAAGTGAGCAGTGGTGTGCCACAGGGATCGGTTTTGGGACCATTGCTGTTTGTAATCTACATCAATGATCTGGACTTGGGTGTACGGAGTACAGTTTCCAAGTTTGCAGATGACACTAAGTTAGGGAGAATAGTAAACAGTGAGGAGGATAGTAGCCATCTGCAAGAGGATATAGACAAATTGGTAAAGTGGGCAGACACATGGCAGATGAAGTTTAATGCAGAGAAGTGTGAGGTGATGCATTTTGGGAGAAGAAATGAAGGGAGGCAATATAGGCTAGATAGTACAATTTTAAATGGTGTAAAGGAACAGAGAGACCTGGGGATTTGTGTTAGTGACTCGTTGAAGGTGGCAGGACAGGTAGACAAGGCTGTTAAGAAGGCATATGGGATACTAGGCTTTATAAATAGGGGTATAGAGTACAAAAGTCAGGAAGTGCTGACTAACCTCTATAGGACTTTGGTGAGGCCTCAGCTGGAATACTGTGTTCAATTCTGGTCACCACACTACAGAAAGGATGTGAAGGCATTGGAAAGGGTACAACGAAGATTTACTAGGATGGTGCCAGGATTGAGGGACTTCAGCTATGAGGAGAGGCTAGATAGGCTAGGGTTATTCTCTCTGGAGCAGAGAAGATTGAGGGGAGACCTAATAGAGGTTTATAAGATCATGAGGGGTTTCGACAGGGCAAATAGAGAAAAACTATTTCCACTCGTGGGTGAATCTGTGACTCGTGGTCACAGATTTAAAATAGTTTCAAGGCGCAGTAGAGGGGAGCTGAGGAGAAATTTTTTCACTCAGCGAGTTGTTCGAATCTGGAATGCATTCCCTGAAAAGGTGGTGGAGGCTGATTCGATAACAACTTTTAAAAGGGAATTAGATCTTTATTTAGGGAGAACGGGTCTATTAGGCTATGGGGAGCGGGCAGGGCAGTGGGATTGAATCGCTCTTTTCAAAGAGCCGGCACAGACTAGATGGGCCGAATGGCCTCCTTTTGTGCCGTAAAATTCTATGATTCTATGATTCTATTGTTATTTGGAAGGGATTGTTACCCCAGGAAAAGCGATCCACCAATCAACCAGCAACCGGGTTCCTACTTACTGCTGGATAAACAGAGGCGTGTGGAGTAAGGAAACTTGCCCAAAGTTTTGCCCTGCTGGGAATCAAACCCAGGTCCTCTCGCTTGTGAGGCGAGTGCTTTAACCACTGAGCTACAGGACTCCTAAATTCCAGTGTTTATAGTTTGGTTTTCTGTTGGCATTTTGCAGTCTTTTTCTTCCCACCACCCCCCACCACCACTCCCCCCACCCCCCACCCCGAAAGCTATTTAAAAATCTTTAAGTGAAACGCATTTAGGTAATCTCATACAAGATCCCCAGTGGATGCAGCAGCCGCAATGGGTACCTACCTACCTGCAGCTCAGCACTAATCGCTTATTCACAGATTCCCTCGGCTGCATGCAATATTGAAATGTCACATTTCCACACTGCATTATTTTCTGAGGGGAGTTAAGGCACGTGGCTCAGGGGGGTTTATACTGAGCACTAAACTGCGACAGATCTATGCTGCCCGCAGTCCCAGAATGCTTGTTGCATCATAATAAGAGGCTTGTAGCTTAATGGTTAGAGCGCTCGCCTCACAAACGATGGGACCCGGGTTCGATTCTCAGGCAGGGTGACACCTTAGGCAAGTTTACTTATTCTGCACACCTGTTTACATAGCAGTAAGTTGGAACCTGGTTGTTTGTCAATTGCCAGATCAATTTTCCGGGGGTAATAATCCCTTTACAAAAAAAGGAGAGCTTTGGAGTGAGTAGTTGAGGTGGGAAGTAACGGAAGTGCGGAGAAGGGTTTTGGGGCTGATCGAGGATGAGGATCATTGCAGGTTGTGTCTGTGTAAGATAATTTTTCCTTACCTCTCCCTCTCTGTTTTTGTTACTGATCTTATATTAGTTTGTGTAGCTCAGTGATTACAGCATTCGCCTGAAAAGCGTGAGACCTGTGTTTCGAATCCAGGCAGGTCAGGGCAAAACCTTGGGCGAGTTTCCTTACTCCACACACAAGCCTAATAATAATCCCTCCAAAAAAAAACACAATAATAAAAATTGGTCATTTCAATCCATGACTGTTTGTGGGGGAAATTGCTGTGTGCAATTGGCTACCGCGTTTCGCCCACAAATTCGCCCACAAGTATACAGTCAATTCACTTTACAGTACATTCTGTGAAGTGCATTTGACATTTGAGACATCGATAAGATGTGGAAAGACTATATCAAATGCAAGGATTAATATTAATATTATTATTATTATTATTATTATTACTCGCTCACTGACCAGTGAAATGGCTTCTCCTTCATCACTTTCCTAGAGCCCAGCAATCACTCCGGCAGGTCTCCTCTCAATCCTCCAGTGAAGCTTAATGGTGTCAGTGACCTTTGCAACTTAATCCCTTGCTCTTACTCACCAGTTAAAGACTTAACAGCTCACTGCTTACCAAATAGTGAAGGGATATCAGAGGCTGAGGACAGAAAAGCTGAAGGCTTGACTGACGATGGTGGGTGGGCAGGGTAGGGGACATGGAGCAGGCTGGTGCCTGCCAAGCAGAGGGAATGGGATGGTTGGTAAGGAAATCCTTTACATTGGTTAATTACATAATTACACGGTTTTCCTGCTCTCCTTCCCCCCTACCCCGACCCCTCCCCTTACCCTCTTCCCCCCTTTCTCCCCCAATCCCACTTCCATGACTGTTTGTGGGACACCGTTGTGCGCAATTTGGCTGCCGCGTTTTGCCCACAAACATACAGTCAATTTACCTACTCTCCTTCCCCTTACCCCCGAATTTTGGCCCCCGAAAGCTATCCACCAATCGACTAACAATAATAGGGTTGCCACTTACTGCTATGCTACGGTAAACAGAGGCAAGTGTGTGTGAAGTAAGGAAACTTGCCTAACCGTCCGTCTGCTTGCGAGGCGAGTGCTGTAACTGCTATGCTACAGGTTCATCACATCCTATTGTAACTCGCAATTTGCGGGGCCTTGTTGACCCACCTTATTCCCTTGTCGCGTTTCTCAACCTGTCAATGGCAATTGAGCGTTAAAGTAGTGATGGCTACGAAAGGGATTAGGGCGAGGAAACGCTGCGTTGCTTTGTGAGCGCGCGGTACCAGTTGCGACAGCCTGCCGGGCGGGATCCAGACAGACTGCAGAGGCTCAGGTGGTTCAGTGTCTATGGGTTCACTTTGTTTGACCTTTTGTGCAGATCCCGGCGCACGTCACAGGCGCCTGCAGCTGGCCGGCCGATGAATGTCAAATTGGACGGAGCTCAGAAGCCTTTGTGACAAACAGCCACAATAATCATCTCTTGACAAATTTGCTACAGCGCCGGTTAACAGAGGGACGTGGAGCACGCTTCGCGGGGGAACTGCTGTCAAGCGGAGTTGCCTGTGTGCATTTGTGGGCAGCAGCAGCAGGCTATTTGTGCCCTGCCAGGCTCCTGACAACAGCCGAGGAGCGAACGACCAATTTATCTGGAGGATTGGCGGCTGGGATGCGTTTAGGAGATGGCTTGTCGTGTTAAAATTGACAGATAAAATAGTAGGGTTTGGGCGCCCATCAAAAATAAATGGATTTCGCTCGCTCAAATACGGAGAACGTCACAGTTGGGAGTACTGGTATAGGAACTGCGAGCAGATAAGGGCAGACATTTGGCTAATCCAGCCTGTCCTGGGGACCACTGGAGCCACCCACTCGAATCCCGTTCCCCTGCTTTTCCCGTGTCTTCTCCCCTCCTCCCAAGTCGCTATCACTAGCCCATCCACCAATCACGTATAATAATAATAATAATAATAATCCTTGCATTTGACATAGCATCTCATCAAGTCGTTCGGACGCCTCAAAGCCCTTCACTGTGAACTGCAGTGACTGTGTATTTTGCGGGCGAAATGCGGCGGCCAATTGTCCACAGCAGGGTCCCACAAACAGCCGTGGCAGCGAGCAAAGCAATTTAATTTGGGGGATTCTTGGCAAAGACGCCGGGTGAGAAAACAACAACTACAAAATGAGACTTGTAAAGCGCTTTTCACGTCAGCAGGACCTCCCAAGGCGCTTCTCTTTTCGAATAGCGCAGCGGGATCTTTCACATCCACCTGAACAGGCCGAACGGAGGGTGAAGAGAATTTACATCAGAGGAGAGAAGGAGAACGAGAGAGAGTGAGAGAGAGAGAGAGCGCAGACACACCACAAAGAAAGAAAGCGTTGCCTGATATTTATTCCACAAAGGTAGTGTCCCTTTAAAAGCCCACAAAGTGACCCTGGCTCGAAACGAAAGTCCCTTGTATTTATTTATCATGAAACAGCAGATGGGCAATAAATAATTGCATTTACAAAGTGCACCTAGGGAGAGGAACAAGGCAATTTATTTGAGATAGCCGTAGATTCCTACCCTTGCGCTGCCGGTGTTGATTTTGCAGTCGGAACATTTTATCAATCAACCTCCCTGGAGATACCTTCTTTCTTTTTTTAAAAAAATAGACAGTACAAGTTTCCCCGCTCTTGCCTTTGCTCGGTTTTTTTTGTTTCCAAAATGTCTAACTGAACGTGGTCAAATAATATCTAATAATGTAATAATACCAACGCGATCATCTTCAGTTACCAGAAGCGGACCCCGTTCAGTTTCCTTATTAAAATTCCTATTGATAATTGCCGATTTACACTCTCTCCCCCACACCACCACAAGCCCAATTGATAAATAATTGTATTGTTAAAGTCTCAGTCCAAATCCCTGGTTAGCTAACCCTTCAGCATTTCCAACACAAACCCAGTTAGCAATAATTTGGGATTCTGTCACTTAATAAGTGTCTGAACCTCAGTGTGGTAGCCCTGCCACTCCCAGCTAAGCCGCTGTGCCCACCCCCACACACCTGTTTATAATAATAATAATCCTTGCACCTGATATCACGTTTTTCACATCTTCTAGACGTCTCAAAGCGCTTCACAGAATATACCGTAAAGTGAACTGACCGTATATTTGTGGGTGAAACGCGGCAGCCACTTGCACACAACAGTGTCCCCATAAACAGTCATGGATTGAAATAACCAATTAATTATTGTTTTTTGAAGGGTTTATTATCAGGTGTCTGGAGCAAGGAAACTGGCCCAAAGTTTCGCTCTGTCTGGGGAATTGAACCCAGGTCTCTCGCTTGTAAGGCGAGCGCTCTAACCACTAAGTTAAAGACTCGATCCAGCGACTTGGGGGTTGGGGTAAGTGCGTAAATCGGAAATTAGCAATTGGAATTTCAAATGCAATGATTATTATTATTAAGTGTTTCTCCCTGCATCCTGGAAGACACCCCCCGTGCCCCCAAACCGATAAATTCATCACTGACTTTAAGGCTGAGTGGGGGGTGTTTGTTTGGCTGCCGCATTTGGTTGTCAAATCATGTTGCTACATTTCATTGCAAATCCTCTAAAGTGCTTGAAAGCATTGGTTTGAGATATTTTGACATTACCTGAATAAACATAATAATAAATTCGGTCACTGTTTGTGGGGACTCTGCTGTGAGCAGTTGGCTGTCGCATTCCAGCCACAAAATATTCAGTCAATTCACTTTATAGTATATTCCGTGAAGTGCTTTGAGATGCCTGAGCTCCTGTAGCTCAGTGGTTAGAGCACTCGCCTTACAAGCCTGAGACCTGTGTTCGAATCCAGCCAGGTCAGGGTGAAACCTTGGGCAAGTTTCCTTATTCCACACACAGACACACACGCTCAATAATAATCCGTCCCCAAAAAAACACAATAATAAAATTGGTCATTTCAATCCACGGCAGTTTGTGGGGACGCTGCTGTATGCAATTGGCTGCCGTGTTTCGCTCGCAAATATACAGTCAATTCACTTTACAGTAAATTCTCTGAAGCGCTTTGAGACGTCGATAAGATGTGATATAAGATCAAATGCAAGGATTATTATTATTATGAATGTGATCAGGCGCTATATCAAATGCAAGGATTATTTTTCTTCCAGGCCGCTGCATTAAAGGCAAGGAACGATGCAAAAACGCTGAATGAATGAATAATCTTGTAAGATCCATGTAATCCAGTGTAGCAAGTCCCGAGGAACAATATGGATGCAGTGATTAGAACAATCCACCGGGGCTGAGCGACGCTGTACAGCATTATTTGATCTACTGTGATACGGGTACACCGGCATAGGGAGCACACTGAGTGCTACATATGTCACCACAATTACTCTAAGTGATCCATTCATTATCTTGCTGTAAGCAACCAAACCAGTCTATTATAGTCTCAATGAAAGCAGCCAGGCACAAAATTCCATTTGATCTCTTTAGAGCCGCCTCGTCACTCTGAAGGAACGCCTGCGATCAGCAATCTCTCAGCGTTCATCTTTCGACTTTCCTTCAGCCCAACGAGCCCAGCGGGACACAAAGACTCCGTGCCGAGGGCAAGTGTCATCTCAAACCACTATGGCCGGCCTTCTGTCAGCCTGGCTCAGTCAGTAGCACTCGTCTCACCCACCCCCACCCACTCCCGCTCGGCGGAACTTCATCTAGGTTGACGCGCCAGTGCGGTGCTGGGGGGTGGGAGGAGGGCTGCACTGTCGGAATCCTTTGGCTGAAACGTTAAAATAAGGTCTCTCCTCTACGTATTGAGGTGGTCGTTAAAGATCCGACTGCGCTATTCGAAAAAGAGTAGGGAGTCTCTCCCTCCCTCTCTCCCAGATTCCTGGCCAACAATCTCCGCCCCCATCCCCAGATAAAACTGGTCATTCACTTCATCTGTGATGGGGGGGTGGGGAAAGGGAGCAAGAAGACATTGCTGTCACGTTTGTCTACAAAATACACGGTCACTAGATTTTACAGTAAATCCTGTGAAGCGCTGAAACACTGGTGACGTGATAAGTTGCTACAAAAAAGCAAAGATTATTATTATTATGCTTAATGAATACATTAAAAAAATGTAATTATTATTAGACGATTAAATTAATCTTTACTGCAGAGGTTTAAAGGTGAAATAAAGTTAATTTTGCCCTCTACAGCTATGGGACTTTATAATTCACCAGACAATATGAGACCTTAATCTATATAATGCATTCACCTGTTTCACCTACTTCAAAACCTTAAATATTTAAGGCCACATAATAAACGTTAATCCTTGTATTTGAGATAATAAGAATTGGATGTCTCAAAGCGCTTCACAGAATATCCTGTCAAGTGAATTGACAGTATATTTGTGGGCGAAATGCAGCAGCTAACTGCCCACCACATTGGAAAGTCACTAACCAATTCACAGATAATTAGTGTCAAGAGCGGAAGCAAATGTATTGGCCAATTTGTACGCACACAAGGTGAATTCCCAATTTAGCCGGAGGACTGTTGGCCAGGTTTGACAATTTGATGTCATGTCACCTTTATTTAACATTTGCTTAAAGTGTAGGCAGTCTATACGCACACTCCAGTGCAGTGATGGGGGAGAGCTTCATTGTCACAGGTATGGTCCTTTGGATGAGACTTTAAAACAAGGTCTCACTTCTCACTGCTTGTAGCAGATGGCCGTCAAAGATGGCATCTCATTCGAAGGACACCACCTCCAACAATGCAGTGCTCTCCCCTCCTCCTTCCTGAGGATTTCCACAAAAGTGACTGCCTCGCTTGTGAGCTGGTACAGAGAGGAGAGGGAGGGGGGTGAGGCGGTGTGGAACCTAGTCAGACAATAGCCAGGAATGTCAGCATCACTTACGTTCAGCTCTGTAGATATTTTGGTTGAATCCAGCAGGTCTGCACCTCTACTCTCCTGAGAGCTATTTATGTGGCCCATCTAGAATCAGCAAAGAAATGGTTTTAAGAATTCATTTCAATGTGCAGTCCTGTAGCCTAGTGGTCGGTGCACTCGCCTCGCAATCGAGGGGACCTGGGTTTGATTCCCTTTCTCGACTCCCAGACAGGGCAAAACCTTTGGCAAGTTTCCTTACTCTGCGCAGTTTATCCAGCAGTAAGTAGGAACCCTATCGGTGGCCAACTGGCGGATTTCTTTCCGTATGTAATTAAAAAAACTTGTGGACACTCGATCTGTTTATAGGACACTGCGGTGTTCAGTCAGCTGCCGCGTTTTGCCCACAGAATCCACAAGACATTTCACCTTTTTCAGCATATATACTGTGAAGCAGTTTGAAACGTCTCGAAGACGTGATAATGCCCTGTATCAAACGCAAGGATTATGATTCTGATTCTGATTATTATAGTGGAGAATGGGGAGAAGCTGTAAACACTGGAATATTAAAAGTGCAGCGTGCGGATCCTCTGAGCGCTCCAGCAGCCGTTCAGCGCTGCATAATAAGTAGAAAAATCATTAAAAGTTGACATCCTGCACTCTGGGCGAAACAGGCACTCAACGTTTCAATGCTCAGCTTTCTGCATGTCACCAGATTACAGAATTTAAAGTAATCAGCATCTTTCAACACTTCCACTTCGCAGCAATTTTCTTTGCATGAACAAATGCAATTAGTCACACTACGCTGGTTAAATAGGGCAAAAAGAACCAGAGGAAAGCCTTCCTCAGAACTTGTATGGTGGTGAGGGCGAGGAGGGAGGGGGGGGGGGAAGAAGGGGGAAATAAAATTAAACCAGTAATGACTTTTCAAATTTACAAATATTTCCCCAGGTCAATCAGAACCCAGGTGGGTTAGCCTGCTAATAAACAGATAGCAGCACCCACTGCTCTTTCAGGCTTACACTGTGCTGGACTCGTTAATCACAAAACACTTGTCCAGTAAACTTGCCTTGCATCCCATCAGGATGCCTTGAGAAGGTGCACTTGACTATATTAATGTGATTGGATTATCAGCTGCCTCCCTTTAACCCTCGCTGTGTGCCCAGGGTTCCAAATGAGAGACCTGCCCAAGATAATAATAATAATCCTTGCATTTGATATAGCGGTTTCATGTCTTCTAGACAGACGTCTCAAAGCGCTTCACAGAATATATTGTAAAGTGAATTGAATGTATTTTTGTGGGCGAAACGTGGCAGCCAATTGCGCACAGCAGCGTCCCCACAAACAGTCGTGGATTGAAATGAACAATTTTATTATTGTGTATTATTTTAGAGGCAGTAATATTAGGCGGGTGGAGTAAGGAAACTTGCCCAAGGTTTCGCAGTCACTACGCTTCTAGAGCAAGCCCCTGCATTATTATTATTGAGACACTTTAATGTTACGTAACACTTTATAAATGTATTCTTCAATACGGATACTCGAGACATGGAACAGTGTGGGCTGAGAGTGTCTGATCTGTAGTCAATATTTCCGCACCCCCACCCCCCTCTACCCCCAGAACATCGCTCGTTCACTTCATCAACAACTGGCATTTACCCAACGCCTTTCAGACATCCCAAGGCGCTGAACATTCAGGGATTTGGGCCCAAGCTGGTGATTGGGATCAAGAGGGGAGCGTAGGGGTAGGAGCGTGACCAAAGCTGAGGTCGAAGAGGGTCCTAAGACAGGCCTTGAAGGAGAGTGAGGCGAAGGGACTGTGGGATGGAGTTCCAGCCCATTTGTGGGTCATAGCTGCCTTTGAATACGCAGACACTATACTCCAAGACTGAAATCTCGTGAAGTGCTTTGAGATGGCACGTCAACAACAACAAAATTACATTTGTATCGCGCTTTTCAGGTCAGGAGGATGTCCTAAGGGATTGGACATCCCAATGTTATAAAAGTGCTACATTGGATGCCAGGATTATTTATTATTAAAGTGCGTGTGTGTGGGGGCGGTGGGGTGGGGGAAAAGGAGGGAGGGATCCCATCACAGCATGGCACTCTGAAGCATTCGGTAATATTTCTGCAGGGAGAGCAGAAAGCCGCGTGAGATCTATGTTTTTCTCTCTGAAGCAGTCAGCAAGATAGATGATTCAGCTGACTGCCTGGGCAGAGAGGACCTCAGTGCAGTCAGCTCCCACTATGATGAATGAAACCCAACGATTCACTGACGAAGGGAGAGCCGGGAGCTGCTGTACTTGCTTTTTCAAGAAACCAAAAAATGCAAAAGTCACTAATCCCCATTTGCTCGTAGGAACCAATCTGATCCACTGGTTCGAGAGGCCGGTCAGGGAGGAGAACAAGTGTTGCCCAGCTTTAATTAGTCTCGAACAGGGCCTTGGGATGTCTTCCCGGAGTGAAAGGCGCTACATAAATCTAATTTTGTTGTTGTTGAACAGCCGCCATGAAGTTAGTGACTCCAAGGCTTTCTGACGTGATAAACGGACTTCTAACATACAAATTCCTGTTACCCCTACCCCACCTCCCCACAGTGATAGCAGATGACAGAGGAGCTGTCAGAGATGCATTTCTCTTCCTCACTCACTCCATCATGTTTCGAAAGATGTGAACATCACGATGGATTATTATCCACCATAAAAATGATGGCGCTCGCTCGCTCATATATTATATCTAATACATTTTATATAATATATATACACACATTATATGATGGAAACAAGAGAAGGCCATTCAGCCCCTCAAGCCTGTTCTGACATTCTGTAAGATCATGGTTGATCCGTTAAACATTGTACACATCACAATTAAGTTCTGAATACAATTATCATCGATCTTCCACGTGTTTCAGTGGTTGGTCAGTCACAGCGCCGTAGATAAAAAACACACACGGGGGTTAAGAGAACTTGCCGGACATTAAAAGTGACCCTGAGCGCAGGCTTTTGCTGGCTTCTCTTACCTCAGTTCCATTGGTGATGTCCATTTTGGTGGCGTTGCCGAGGCCAGGCACGGCGCCCCCCAGAGAAGTCACTCGCTGGCTCAGGCCGCTGACTACCCGGTCTATCTGGCGAAGCCTTTGATCGTTGTGTGTGTGATACTGCACCAGGCTGCCGTTCACATCCTCAATTGCATCACGAAGGAACAGAATGTCCTGGAACAAGGGAGGAAAAAATGCCATACGTTTGTCACAAGGAGGTCCTGTAGCTCAGTGGTTAGAGCACTCTCCTTACAAGCAAGCGTGAGACCTGGTGTTTGAATCCAGGCAGGTCAGGGCAAAACCTTGGGCAAGTTTCCTTACTCCACACGCCTGATAATAATCCCTCAAACAATAATAAATTGGCCATTTCAATGCACGACTGTTGGACAGGCGCTGCTGTGCGCAATTGGTTGCCGCGTTTCGCCCACAAATACACAGTCAATTCACTTTACAGTGTACTCTGTGAAGCGCTTTGAGACGTCTAGAAGATGTGAAAAGTGCTATATCAAAGCAAGGGTTATTATATTTATTATTATAACTGCTGGTCTGAGCTAGTCAATACAGCTAGCCGATACTTTTACCCACAAATATTCGCATTTGATCCACAACGGGATTGGAGTTTGTAGTCTAGACTGACATTGCAATGCAGAAAAACAACAACTTGCATTTATATAGCGTCCTTCACGTGGGGTAGCGTCTCGGAAGCCAGTGCTGGCCCTTCAGATAAAACTAACCCAGATCCTGCCTCCCTATACAGGCGGGCATTAAAGATCCAATACACGACTGGAAAAGAACTGGCAGTTTGTCCCCCTGTCCCAGCCTGGAATCCTCCAGATAAAATTGATCCTTTCCAGTCTGCAAATCAGCCTTTTTTGTGTCTCTACATTGAGCAACGCGAGGATTGACAAAGCGAAAGAAATCACTGAATACAATGTCATTTATTACATTACGCTGGTTTGCCGGTAGTGAAGCTAACAATGACTGTGAAGGCTCTAGGCACTACAAGTTATTCACTGTGACCCACATCTCACACATTTGTTCCCACCGCAGAAAGCTGAAGAAACAATTATTTTTGAAGCACAAGTTGAAAAGCACCATCCATAAAAGAAGTAGAAGCAGGAGTAAACTATTTGGCCCCTCGAGCCTCCCCCGCCATTTAATAAGGTGATCTTCTATCCTAATTCCATTTCCCCGCCCTATCCCCATAGCCCTTAAGCTTTTTATCCCATGAAAACTGGCTAACCTATCAGTGCAATGTAGGAAACTAAAATCATTTTATCCTGAATAACAATATCATGTATTAATATCGCACCTTTCACACCGGGGCTGCGTTGGGAAGCGCTTGACATTGGAGGATCCTGACCGAGCCAGACTATAAACATGGTTGAAGAGATCTTCAGTCGTGATCTAAAAGAAGGGACGGAGGATGCAAGGCGGAGGAATTGGGGGGGGTGGGGGGGAGAAAGTGTTCCGAAGCCTCATGGTGCAGTGGCTGAAAGCGCGGTTGCTAATGGTGGTGCAGTCGGGACGAGCCGAGGGACAGGCAGGAGGAGGCTAGAGCTGGCTGAACAGCAGAAGAGAAAAATTATGCATCTTGGCTTTTCGTAAATCAAACGTTGGGAGTTTAACAGAATCAAGCTCGAAAAAGGCTAACAATGAATGCCTGCACCACTCAGCGCATCCCTGGCCATTACTCGACAAAAATAAGCCTTGATGGTAAGTCTTTGAATCAGAGAGAGTTTTACGTAAAACCTATTATTTCTCTGGTTGCGACCTGTAGCACTTAATCTGATGATGTCCATCCCGGTGGCTGTGAGACAACACTTTTGCAATTGCTTTTCAGATTGGCTTGAGAAGAAAATCATTGGATAAAACCAGCAATGCCCCTTACTCAGGGTCCAAGAGATTTAACACAGCTCCTCCATCCGTACACTCGACCGACACTGTGAGCAGCTGGTGACAGCCAGAAAGGCAGAACGAGCCAACGTGGAAACATGAACAGCCCACGTTTCGACATCCTCCTAATATCCGACACTAAAATCCTGCTCTAGGTTCCCTAAGAAGGGAGATGAAAGCAGGTCATTCAGCCCCCAGGAACCACATCCTTTCAGCACATTAACACTCCACACAGTGGTATCCGATTGCATTTTGAGTGGCCGAGGTTTTTAGCCTTTCATTATGCGACTTGATAGATTATTCCATCTCCAAGCATTACTCATGCTTGAGTAAAGAAGCCTTTCCTGATAACCGTTCTAAATTTACTCTACAACAATTTCCAATTACTTTCTCGGCTTATCTGCGCTATTTACTAGCCGACAGGGCTCCTCTCCACCCCTCTCCAGTGTTCCCTAAACCATCACCCCCCCCCCCCACCCCCCCGCCCCCACTTCCCCTTCACCTCCAGCCACCTTCGTATCACATTGGAATGAAGTTCCTCTAATCTCCCTTCACAGCTTTACACAGGGCATCGGTCTTGTTGATCTTTTCTGCACCTTTTCTAATGCTAAATAAATGTACCTTTTGTGTGCGTGCGTTGGCCAAAAGTGACCAGCGAATTCCAAGCAGGGCAAAGCCTCAGCGAAACATCCGTCACCTGACACTTAAAGATCATTTAAAGTTGGATTTATTTCTCACAAAATAAAAATTCTGGATTTTTTCCAGGGAATTATTTTGAAAATGGGGAGAAGATTAACTGGGTGGGGGATGGGGAAAGAAAATGTTACTCCCCCAAAACTCAACCACAGCTAATTGCACTTATCTAATGCCTTTCACGTCAGGAGAATGCGCCAAGGTGCCAGACAGTGAAGGGTTCAAGCAAAAACAATAACAACAAAATGACACTTGTATAGCGCCTTTCACATCAGGAGGACGTCACAAGACGCTGGACAGTCATCATTTCAGACCCGAGCTGGGGAAAGGGAGGGTGGAGGGAAGAGGGGGACTTGGAGTGGCCAATGGGACTGTCGAAGAGGAGGGTCTTGAGGCGGGACTTGAAGGAGGCCAGGGAGGGGGCGAGGCGGAGGGACATTGATGGGAGTTCCAGAGGTTGGGGGCAGAGTGGCTGAAGGATCGGCTGAAGTGGCTGAAGCCAATGGTAGGGCGGGTCGGGGGGACATGGAGGAAGCCGGACCCTGCTGAGCGGAGGGAGGGGTGGGTTGGTCGGTTAGGAGGTCGCGGATGTAGGGTAGGGCGAGGCCATAAAGGGCTTGGAATGTGAGGACCAGGATCTGAATTGGATACTCTAGATGATGGGGAGCCAATGGAGTTGGGCAAGGATGGGAGAGATGGGGTCACGAAGCTTGCAGCGGTGGAGGACACAGGCCGCAGAATTCAAGTACTCCAAGACGCTGCCCTGTGTGATGGATGTTATATAAATTTGAGTTGCTGTTGTTGTTGTTGATAGCACCTGAGCTGGGGGTTGAATTCAGCCTGGGTGGGAGCCAAGAGGGGTGAGGTGTTGGGAAAGCGACTGAAGGAACTGTCAGACAGGTCTCGAGACTGAAGACGTGAAGCCATTTTGTCCTAATTCTTTTTAGGAAGGTTATTATAAATTCATGAATTCAGTTGTAATTTGGAAGCCGGCTGCTTTTAAGAGCTACAGAAAAGAAACGACCATCTATCGTGCCCCTCAATCCATTTCCTCCTCAGACAAGCCATCACCTTCCCCAAAGTAAATGGGCCCCACTCCCTGGCTCGTCCACCCTACAACTCTCTCAGTGTGAAGCAATATTATCTGAGTTGCCCACAGTGGAATCTCACTATAAAAACCACCCTGGGACTGGCAGAAAAGATAGTTATATCAGGGTGTTCAGTGTAGCAGAGTCTGGCCATTAAAGAGGTGCAAAAAATGGCTCTTGCCTTTGGGATGGTTATAACCAAGGAGGTGGGGGGTGGGGGTGGGGGGAGGGCTGTTAGAAAACGGGTTCATTATAGTGAAGTTATAATAATCCTTGCATTTGATGTCCTTGAGACGTCTCAAAGCTCTTCACAGACAATACTGTAAAGTGTTGTATTGTACTTGCATATCTTTTTCTTTCCTCTGAGCATCTTACTTCCTCTAAGTTCAGGCATTATTATAGTATTATTGTATTATAGTACTGTACATTAGTACTACACTTTCAAGGCAATTCACGACCTTGCCCCCTTGCTATCTCTCTGACCTGCTGTCTCCCTATGAACCTCCCCGCCCCCTCCGTTGAGCGGGCTCCGACCTGCTCCATGTCCCATGCCCGACCCGCCCTACCACTCTGCCCCCTCACTCTGGAACTCCATCCGACAGACCCTTCACCTTCGCTCCTTCCCTTGCCTCCTTCCAAGGCCGGTCTCAAGACCCTCCTCTTCGATCGTGCCTTCTGCTGCCCTCCCAACTCTCTCCCTCCCCTCCTAACTCTCTCCTGCCCCACCCACCTGTCCTGCCCTCTCTCTTGCTCGGGCCTCAACCTGACTGTTCAGCATCTTGGGACGTCCCCCCAACATGAAAGGCGCTCTATAAATGTAATTTTATTGTTGTATATAATATTACGCTTCAATTCATCGGTGCCTTGAACAGTACAGTCAAATCTCTCCCAGGTATTCTCTTCACTTCCCTTCTACACCATGGAGAGAGAGAGAGAGGGAGAGAGGCCAATTGTAACTTCTCTCATCATTAGCCCTGACCTGGCCGAGACAAGCTGACTTCAGGCTGGGAGCAGTGCGTCTCAGTGTGATCCCGCGCGGTTCCCCACTGAGAACGTTCAATACAAAGTTCTATCAAATTATTCTTCCTCTTCAATTATTTAAATGTTGTGGTAATGCAGACTGGTTATTTACTCTCTGGGAGAGTAAAAAGGAGAAGTGGTACTTAGCCAGTCATGTTTTGCTGATTTGCATTGGCAAGGCAGGGGAGCAGGTAGTAACCGAGTGCATCAAACGACTTTAACTAGGTAGCGCTCAGTGTGGTGTCCGTCTCATCAAACGTCAGCGTTGGTTAGTGCGAAAGCTCGCCGCAGCCAAAATGTGCCACCCGTGGAAACGGTAATTATAGGCCTAAATCGTGTGGCACGCGGGGAACCTGCAGACCTGCGCTGAGCAAGCCCTGACAACTCTCATTAAGGCCCGCGTCTAATAAGCCCATTACCAATGCAAGGATTGTCAGTGCGCAAGGAAATTAGGCAGCCGAGCGTTTAGTCGGAAAATTACAGAGCAATTATCAAGGAATATATTTTCCCAGCGTGACACAATGGCCCCCGCTAACAGCATTGCCTCCTCACCTCATTCTTCTGAAGCGACGCCACAATCTTCTTCTGACTCTCTAAGGAGGTCTGGATGGTGTCCACGTCGTGCTGAACGCTGGTTAGCGTGCTGCCGATGGTGGCCACACTCTGAGAAGAATAGCAGCAAATTAATACGGTTAATTTTGCCACGCACGCTGTTCTCTCTCGCTCTCCCGCGCTTCACATCGAAGCCGGTTCCAACTTTACAAAACCAGCAACTTGGGGGTCCTGTAGGGTAGGGATTAGAGCTCTCGCCTCGCCAGCGAGAGGACCTGGGTTCGATTCCCGGGCAGGAATAATAATAATATAATAATAATCCTTCCATTTGATATGGCACTTTTCACATCTTATCGACATCTCAAAGCGCTTCACAGAATGTACTGTAAAGTGAATTGACTGCATATTTGTGGGCGAAACGCAGCAGCCAATTGCGCACAGCAGTGTCGCACAAACAGCCATGGATTGAAATGACCCATTTTATCATTGTTTTTTTTGGAGGGATTATTATTAGGCGTGCGTGTGCGTGTGTGTGTGTGTCTAAGGAAGAAACCCTTAGGTAAGTTTCTTTATTCCACACACCTCTGTTTACCCAGCAGTAAGTAGGAACTTGGTGCTTATTCGATCAGGGGGAATCACTAGGGGTAATAATCCCTATTAAAAAAATTGGTCCCTCAATCCACGATGGTTTGTGGGACACTCCTGAGCGCAATTTGTGTTTACCCATAAAATTCAGTCAATCCACTTTGTATCCAGTGAAGCGGTTTGAGGCCCCACTAACAATTCCCGCTCTCCCACTCTCCTTCCCCCTACCCCGACCCTCTCCCCCACCCCCAACCCCCGCCCCCCCACCCCGCTCGGGTCCCGACCTGACTGTTCAGCGTTTTGGGACATCCTCCCGACATGAAAGGCGCTATATAGCTGCAATTTTGTTGTTGTTGTTGAGGCGTCTCAAAGACTTGATAAGACGCTACATCAAATGCAAATAATGATTATTATTACTATTATTAGGTCTGTTACCAGAGAACTTCTCTGGTCTAGCTACTTCTGCAGCTGGCCAGCAAATTCAGGCCATCAAAATTCTTCTACTAGTTCAAAAACGCAACAATATTGGAATTGTATTTTAAAACTTCGCCCCTTATGAACCATATGAGATTTGCAAGCTGACATTAAGACATAAGGACATTATAACATAATATAATCACCATCCAACTGTGAGATTTACCGGGAAAACTTAGCAACTTAGCTCCTCTACCATTATCGGCATCACGCTTGTGGTGAGAGGTTTGAATCTCGCAAATTACATATCTCAAATAACAACACAATGTGCAGTGGGAGGAACAGGGAAAAAAAAAGACATTCTACAAATAAACCCAGCGCTAAATATGGTTCTAACTTGTCTGGCAAATTCCAATTCATCTCATTCACTAAAATATGCTCCAAACACTTTAGGCTAGTGTGCATGTGAGAGAGTGAGTGTGGACGAGAGCAGAAGAGAGTGCTTTTTTGGTCAGCTGGGTGTCTAGCCACAAATGCGGACATTTCTCCCTGCATTTCCCTCCTACTGTCGTCCTATGCATGTTTCACCTCCAGAATGCAGTCAATCCACTTTACAATAGATTCTGTGAAACAATTTGAGGCAGTAACAACGTGTTTTGCAATGTAGCATTCCGGGGGGGGACAGGGACAGTAAGGGAGCGTGATGCCAAGCTAGGGGGAGGTGACTGTAGGCACGGTCGAAGAGAAAGGTCTTCAGGAGCGATCTGAAGATGGGGAAGGAGGAGACAAGGTGGAGCGATAGGGGAAGAATGTTTCGGGGAGCAGTGTAGCAATAACGTGATGATAATAATAATAATGCTTGCATTTGATATAACACTTTTCATATATTATCGACATCTCAAAATGCTTCACAGAATATACTGTAACGTGAATTGACTGTATGTTTGTGGGCAAAACGTGGCAGCCAACTGCGCACAGCAGCGCCCCCACAATCGTACATTGAAATTTACTAATTTTTATTAAGGTTTTTTTTAAGATGGATTATTATCAGGTAGGTAGGTAGGTAGGTAGGTGTGTGTGTGTGTGTGGTGTGTGTGGTGTGTGTGTGTTGTGTGTGTGTGTGGAGTAAGGAAACTTGCCCAAGGTTTCACCCTGATCTGCCTGGATTCGGACACGAGTCTCACGCTTGTATGGCGAGTGCTCTAACCACTGAGCTACAGGAGCTCCACCAAGGATACGGCGCTACATCAAGTACAGGCAGACCCCGCTTACCGAATGCCCGGTTACCGAAACTTCACTATAACGAGAGTTTCTATTTGTACCACTTCTCCGCTTAACAAAGGCTGCTTTCCCTGTAACGAACGTTTCCACACACTTTAAATCTCGCGGGCTTCTCGTGGGCAGCTTCTCATGCGCAGCTTCTCTCTGGTTGCCCCAGCAACGCACACTCACTCTTTAGCGTGCCTCAGTTAAGCAGTGCAGTGCAGCCCCTCCCATATGGCAGGATGCTTCGTGGCTTCAATAATAGTAAGTCGAAATGGTGGGGTGGGATAGAGAGATAGAGAGGAGGGGGGATAGAGAGATGGGGGGGGGGGGATAGAGAGATGAGGGGGAGATAGAAAGGAGGAGGGGATAGAGAGATAGTGGTGGGGGGTATAGAGGGGACGTGGGATAGAGAGATAGAGCGGGGGGGGGGGATAGAGGGGAGTGGGGATAGAGAGGATGGGGGATAGAGAGATAGAGAGGAGAGGGGGATAGAGAGATAGTGCGGGGGGGGGGGATAGAAGGGAGGGGGGATAGAGAGATAGAGAGGAGTGGGGATAGAGAGATAGTGCGGGGGGGGGGGGGGGGGGGGGGGGAAGAGGGGAGAGGGGATAGAGAAGAGGGGGGATAGAGAGATGGGGGGAGAAACAGAGAGATAGAGAGGAGGGGGGGAATCAAGAGATGGGGGGATAGAGAGGGAGGGGAAGTGGGACAGAGGGGAGGTGGGATAGAGAGGAGGGGGGGATAGAGAGGAGGCGGGGGGATAGAGAAGGAGGGGAGGGGGGGAATAGAGAGGGAGGGGAGGTAGGGATAGAGAGATAGAGAATGGATGGGGGGAATAGAGAGATAGAGAGGGGGGGGTAGAGAGAAAGAGAGGAGTGGGGTTAGAGAGAAAGAGAGGAGGGGGGATAGAGAGAAAGAGAGGAGGGGGGTAGAGAGAAAGAGAGGAGGGGGGGTGAAAGAAAGAAGCGCGTCACGTGTCCTGAAATGCCTGGGTCAGGTTGCAATATTTCAGTGCGGTGACTGTGCAGATCTGGCCTGGAGAAGGTAGGATTGGCATTTTTATTCCTGCAATTTTTGTCACATTCCGGATTCCAGAACTCCAGACTTTTGGCTGCTCAACCTGTACACCGAAAATGTTAGCACTGGGAACCGCTAGGAACTAAACTGATTTTAGCGGGGAGGCTCAGGTTGGGGCGGCGTTTTGGCTGCGGCCAAATACAGAAATACAGTTAAAGTCT
Organism: Hydrolagus colliei; assembly: GCA_035084275.1. Taxonomy (NCBI): domain Eukaryota; kingdom Metazoa; phylum Chordata; class Chondrichthyes; order Chimaeriformes; family Chimaeridae; genus Hydrolagus; species Hydrolagus colliei. The sequence goes on along the minus strand of CM068749.1, from coordinate 3,267,617 downwards.
TGCTGAACAAAATTTTCGCCTAACGAAGGGTTTTAAAGTCCCTTCGTTAAGCGGGGTCTACCTGTACAATGATTATTATTATTACTACAGTCAATGCCCATTTATCCGGCACCCTCTGGGGGGTCGACTAATTGATTGTGTTGGATAATCGGGCGCCAAGTTGCCGAAAACCCAACACAAAAAATTTACTTATTTTAAAACATACCATATTTCATTTTTTTTTGTCCTTGCATTTGATACAGTGCTTTTCACATCTTATCGACATCCCAAAGCGCTTCACAGAATATATTGTACAGTGAATTGACTGTATATTTGTGGGCGAATCGCGGCAGCCAATTGCGCACAGCAGCGTTCCCACAAACAGTCGTGGCTGATGACCAATTTTATTATTGTGTTTTTTTTGGAGGGATTATTATTATTAGGTGTGTGTATGTGGAGTAAGGAAACCTTGCCCAAGGTTTTGTCCTGACCTGTCTGGATTCGAAACACAGGTCTCCCCAGCTTGGTCTCCCCAGCTTGCAAGACAAAGTGCTCTAACCACTGAGCCACAGGAGCTCCATTTCATAATATACTGAATAGTAACAGAATATTGTATGGATACTTTCCAATAAAGATTCCAGCGTACTTGGTAAAATGATCAGTAAAACAACTTTTTTTTTAACCGATCAGTAAAATCCCAGAGTTCGTAAGTTTAATAAGTAAACTGAGTTTTAAATGCCGGGATTTATAAAGTGAGCAAACTCGCGATTGCTGGAATGGGGAATTACCCCAGGAGGGGGTCGCACAATCCAGTTGATCAGAGTCACAGATAAACAGGCTTTTACTATAATGCAAAAAATGGTTTAAACAATTCATATCTACAGTGGACGAGGGGAGAAAACTGGAAAAAAGAAAAGCGTGCTGTGTTTTGAGAGCAAACAATTCAATATTTTGGGAGTCAATCGATGGCTCAAATCAATTTTACCTCTGCATTAACATTGCGGTCTTATGCTTACAAGTGGCAGAGAGGCAGAGCTGCAAACATCTCCCCCAAGCAGCAAGCCAACAAAGATAGGGTTTTGGAGCCAGTACATATGTTGCGTACACACAAACACACTCGCAACACGGTTTGTTTGGAGATCAGTCAGAAAGTATTGTTGGGAGTGTAATTTCACACTCCGCTGAGTCTAATCCGACAAGCCGGACTTTTAAAGACTCGCTGGGGTTTAAGCAATAAGAGTTCAGAGTAACTATTTTGGGAAGCCTGCCGTGCTCACAGGTGAAAGGAGATGAATTGAGGCCTCAGAGGATTTATACCCCAACACAGATATTAACAGGAGGTGAGACCTCGGCAGGCTTACTTACCTTCTGCAATTCCTCCACAGTGAGTGGGAGGTTGATCAAGTCAGCTGCCGATTTCACGTTGGCTTTCAGATGGGCGACTGCTGAGTTGAGCTGACTGATCTGGTAACACAGGAACATGCATCGGGATTAGATATTAAACGCCAAAATTGCACTTCACATAACTGTAACACTCCAGGTACAAATTTTGAGTCCTCTGCCTCCCAGGCTAGGCTCAAATGGAAGATTAACTCAGCATTCAACCACCTCCCAGCCCCCTCTACCACCCAGTAACAGTCTCCAGGAAACCTGGAAGACCATAACTTGTAGTTCAATGTTTTATATTCATTCAGAAGTGAACAGCACTCTCACACACACAAGTCATAAGGTTTACTATTAATAATAATCCTTGAATTTTATATAGCGCTTTTCACGTCTTCTAGATGTCTCAAAGCACTTCACAGAATATACTGTAAAGTAAATTGACTGTATATTTGTGGGTGAAACGCGGCAGCCAATTGCGCACAGCAGCGTCCCCACAAATAGGCGTGGATTAAAATGACTTGTTTTATTATTGTGGTATTTTTGGAGGGATTATTATTAAGAGTATGGAGTAAGGAAACTTGCCCAAGGTTTCGCCCTGACCTGCCCAGATTCGAACACAGGTCTCCCGCTTGTAAGGCATGTGCTCTAACCACTGAGCCTCAGGACTCCGTGGGTTCAAGCCCCGCATTGTGACTTAGAACTTGTATAGTCCAGGCAGACGCTCTAACGTGGTGATGGGGGAACACCGCATTGTCGGAGGTGCCGTCTTTCGGATAAGATGTTAAACTGAACTCCCGTCTGCCTACTCAGGTGGATGTTAAAGATCCCATGGCACTAATTGAAAAAAGGAGAGTTTCTTGTGGGATCCCCTGGATAATAATCCTACAGTAAAATGAGTCCCCCACTCCGTGGCTGTTTGTGGGACATTGCTGTGTGCAAACTGGCTGCTGCATACAATAGCAAATTACATTTGTTAGTGCCTTTCACATCGGGGGGGGGGAGGGGGGGGGCATTCATTCACCCAAGAACTACAGTCACTGCATTTTTACAGTCAATCCCGGAAGCGCTTTGAGACATCTTCCTGACGTGAAAGACACAAAATCAAAAGCAAGGAAGAAAATTATTATTTGTTGCAGCTGGATAACCACACTAATTCGGATCTGATCTGTCTCTTGATATCATGTTTGCGTGCGTGTCTCTCTTTATCAGATCATTTCGCTTTTAATGCTTGGATAAATTACTTATAACTTATATAAATCTAACAATTTCGCACGACTACAGTGCAAGCCCTATTTGCAATTTGTCCACAAAATCTACACAGAACATCCTGTGCATCACTTCGAGATGTCGCAACAACATAAGGCGCTGTATCAAACCACGGGTTTTTAGAATAATTCACATCATACCACCGATAACACATAAGACAGCAGTCATGTCAGTGTGAGAATAAGCAGCGTGAGTTTATTTTATGCACGAATAGATTTTCATACAGGATTTACAACAACAACGTTTATATATTAAATTCATAAAAACAGGAGATAATCATAATAATCCTTCTACTTTGATACAACGCCTTATCGCGTCTTAGAGACGTCTCAAAGCGCTTCGCAGAATATACCGCAAAGTGAACTGACTGAACATTTTGCGGGCGAGATTATATTTTTCGAGCACCTGAACCGAACACTAGCTAAATAAAAAATTCCAGAGGAAGACAGAGCTGTGAAAAGGGCAGAATTCTCTGCAGGTTTCCAGGAGAAGCAGCCATTAAAGCTCTCGGACTCCTTTCACCGCAGGGCAAGCTCCAGACATTAATCCACATTGCCCTCTCGAGGCACGACTGAGATTAGCAGCTCAAACTGCAGCACTGGGAGAGCAATAACATAACACGGGCCAATAGAAAAGTGTGGAAATATTTGCGGACAGATCAGAGAATTGCGGGTGCGACTGAGGTACATTTCGCCCACAAATATACAGTCAATTCACTTTACAGTATATTCTGTGAAGCGCTTTGAGACGTCGATAAGATGTGAAAAGCGCTGTATCAAATGCAAGGATTATTATATATATTATACATTCTATTTTTTGCTACCAACCCACAATAATAAAATTGGTCTTTTCAAACCACCGTTTGTGGGGGACGCTGCTGTGTGCAATTGGCTGCCGCGTTTCACCCACAAATATAGTCTTTATATTATACCCTTTACATTATGTGAATTATGCGAAGCGCTTTGAGACGTCTAGAAGACGTAAAAAAGCGCTATATCAAATGCAAGGATTATTATTATTTAGCATTATTGAGACAAGCTAAACATAAGGAAATACAGTACAAATTTGAATTGCTTTATGAATTGCTTTTTTAACAGGCTGGGTGGCCCATTTGTTTTGTGTGTGTGTATGTGTGTGTGTGTGTGTGTGCGTGAATTTGATATAGCGCTTTTCACGTCTTCTAGACGTCTCAAAAGCGTTTCACAGAATATACTGTAAAGTGAAGAAAAGTATATTTGTGGGCAAAACGCGGCAGCCAATTGCATACAGCAACGTCCCCACAAATCCAGTTGTGGATTGAAATAACCATTTTTATTGTTGTGTTTTTTTGAGGGGGAGGGATTATTTCTTGGCGTGTGGAGTAAGGAAACTTGCCCAAGGTTTTGCCCTGACCTGCCTCGATTGAGACGTCTAGAAAACAGGAATAGCTCCTTATTATTAAGGTACCAAATGCAATGATTATTATTAACCATTATTATTATTACTGTTGTTGTTGGTAGAGATGTGTGTTCTAGGTACAATGGCAGGCTGTGTGGTTTCAGCTGGTTGTATTGCAACTGGACATTCCTGGTTCCTTGAGTCTTGGCTCAGGTAGCTCAGAAATCTGCTGTCGCTGCCAGCAACTCAGGGTTCAACCAACTGAGGAGCAATGCAAAGTCCGCCCTGGACACTTGCAACCTTTCAATGATTAATGGATTTTATAACCCTTCCCCTCGCTCGCAGAGCCCACCTGTGCTTATCAGAATGCCGACCTGGCAGCCGGGATTACTGGCCGTGATATAACTACAAGTAAACTCACAAAGCAGTACTTAAGTTATGCCAACATAGCAATGTTACATTGTGCCGTTCCACAGGCCAATATCATTTCTGTCAGAAATCTATAACCTAAGGATTTGAGAAGCCATCACAGTAATGGAGCAGAGGTTCTCTTTTGTGCAATACTGTATTCTTGTTCCCAGGTTAAGAACTGGAAAATCATACCGATTTCCTTATGCGTGTGATGCAACAAAAACAATTGCTTTTTTTCACATAGCAACGAATTAGAGCCACAACAACAACATCGATTTATATAGCGCGCTCCACACCGAACGGCGTCTCAGAGCGCTTAAACTCTCATTACAGACCTACCGCATCCTTAACAAACTGGCCCCAAGTTGCGGACTGAGGCTGCTCTGTAGCCAAATAATAATAATCCTCGCATTTGATATAGTACTTTTCACATCTTCTACACGTCTCAAAGAGCATTAACAGAATATGCTGTAAAGTGAATTGACTGTATATTTGTGGGTGATATGCAGCGGTCTATTGTGCACAGCAGTGTCCCCACAAACAGTCGTGGATTGAAAAATGACCAATTTTATTATTGTAGTTTTTGGGGGGAGTGATTATTATCAGGTGTGTGGAGTAAGGAAATTTGCCCACAGTTTCGCCCCGACCTGCCTGGATTCAAACACAGGTCTCACGCTTGTAAACGAGGGCTCTGACCACTGAGACATCTCAATGATGGAGTCCTGTAGCTCAAAGTGTTTCACAGGATAGTGCAGGATGTTCTGTAAAGTGACTTGATTGTATATTTTGTTAGGCGGAAGATTTTTTTTCACAAAGGGACTGTGTGTGCCACCTACACCAAGAGATTTCCACGCGACTGGAATGGAATGTACTCTCTCACACTCTTCCTACATCATTCTGGAGCGTATTAGTTGCGAGGGTTTTAATCCCAGGAGGGGTAAAATGCTGGAGTCTCACCAACTAAAACTGCACAGCTTGCCATTGTCCCAAGAACACACACCTACACCAATAATGTGTAAAGTAGGGGTTAAGCTTCCAGTAAGCCCTGGTACAAATATGGGAAGTCAAAGCAGAGAAGTGTCCAGAATGTACAACGGTAAGTTTGCTGCAGATGGAGAACAGGTGACAACTTGAGGACATAGATTTAAGATAATCCCGGCAGGTCAGAGCGAAACCTTGGGCAAGTTTCCTTACTCCACACACCTGATAATAATCCCTCAAAAAAAACACAATAAGGAAATTGGTCATTTCAATCCACGACGGTTCGTGGGAGAATGCTGTGCACAATTGGCTTACGGGTTTCGCCCACAAATATACAGGCAATTCACTTTGTAGGAAGCGCTCTGAGATGTCTAGAAGACATGAAAAGCACTATATCAAATGCAAGGATTATTATTATTATGATTGGCAAAATAACCAGTGTGGAATCAGCTTCGATGTTAGCTTTCAAAAAGGGAATTAGATACGTACTTAAAGAGGAAATGTTTGCGGGGCTATGGGGTTAAGAGGAGAACTAGTCAGTAGTTCTTTTGAAGAACCAGCACAGAGATGATGGGCCAAATGGCCTCCCTCTGCTTTGGGACGTCCCCAATGTGAAAGGCGCTGTACAAACGCAAGAGCCAGTCCATCTGATTTCATGACAAGCGGAACTATTCACTGGACTGAGCTGGCCCTCCCAATATTATTTGATGGGTAGGCCACGTCAAGACGTTAAGAGTTTAAATGAAATTGCGGAGAATATTGCTGCCTGCTTACATTGCAGTAAAAATCTTCATTACTGGAATGGGCTGTTATTCTGCCCCACTGCCCAAACACTCGATGTATTTACACAGCTCACTGCCGAGACGCGAATGTGAGTTGGAATAGAGACAGGGCATGCTGAGCAGCAACTTTGCAGCTCCCAATTATAAACTGTTTACCTCTTTTCCTCCCACGCTCCCGCGCAAAGTGATTTATAGGCGAGGAGCTTTAAATCGATTTCCTGAGACGGGAGGCAGCGGAGCCTAGCGAGGAGCCAGGATGATGGACAGGCAGAGTGTGTAGCTGGCGGCAGAGTTTTGAGCTAAGTTGAAGTTTACGGATGGTGGAGCCTATTAGAGAAGTCCGGCGGGAGGTGGTGAAGGAGAGGATGAGGGGGCAGAATCATTTAGGACAGCGTAGCACTAACTACAACCATTGCTGGCTATCTGTGAGGTTACTGGGCTCAGCAGTGATCTTCCCAACAAATATCCACCAACTGAAGCGAATCCCAGAACACAAGCAGACTATATTTGTCTCTCCACACATTTCTATCTCACGTATAATAATTGGAATAATAATCATTTTTGTATTTTCTATAGCAGCTTATCACATCATTGAGACGTCTCAAAGCGCTTCACAGAATATACTGTAAAGTATATTTTGTGGGCAAAACGCTGCAGCCAATTGCGTACAGCAGCGTCCCCCACAAACAGTTGCGGAATGAAATGACCAATTAGTTTTTTTTTGTGGTGCATGGATTTTTACCCCGGAGGGGATCAGTGGCAGAATTTCTTCTGATGCGAATGCGAGCAGAACAATTGTAAAATGTGTTCATAAAGCGTTAAAAAGTAGGCTAAGCCTTTGTGTTGGAGCTGCAATAAACAACATGCATTTTCACGGCACAAAAGAGCTTAGCCGGGGGGTCATTGAGCCGCAGCACTGCTCTCCCTGTACGGTATTAACATTCCCCTTGCGCATCCTTATGGGTGTGACATCCTCCTGATGCGAAAGCCATTATACAAGTGTAATTTTGTTGTTAGAGCTTCCAACAGACCATCCAATTATGCTGGTGTGTTTTCCCCATGGGAAGGCAACAGCTCTTTCCTGCTTTATACAGCGAAGAGGAAGGGAGGGAGGGAGGGAGGGGAGGGGAGGGGAGGGGAGGGGAGGTGTCCGGGGAGGGTGAGTGGTCTCACCTCAATGACAAGCTAGCTCAAAAGTGACATCTCTCGCAATGTCAGTATTATGACAATCTCTGTGACGGTCTCTAGCCCGGTTTCTGGGCCAAGCGGGTCCGCAGGATTCCAGGGCTCTCTCTCACTGCTGATGACAGTCCAGCCCCAGCCTAGCTCATCCGTAGGCAGGATCTGGAAGGGCAGACCAGTCACTGGGGGCAGGGAATACTCCCACTACAGCTCCCGCTAACCCTGCAGCCAAAGCCCTAATGGGTAGGATGGTCCTAGCTGGACAAGCAGCAGGAAAGCTGCTCTCAACAGCAAGCTACATGGTTTGAGTTGGTTACTCAACTGGGCCAGATCACACCTGAAGACGTTTCTCTTCGACTGTGACTGTCTGTCTGTCTCCCCTCGCTCACCAGCTTGATATCAAACACCACCATTACTAAGCGCTCCATGTCGCTAGCCCACATCCGGGGCACTATAGAGATGCAGGTTGACGTTGTCGTTCATCCCATAACTGTGCCAAATGGAAACCATCTCCGAGCTCTACAGGGTTTGACAAGGAGCTTAGTCAGACTGCTGCAAGGCAGCACACAGGTGCATACATATATGCACATACAAGTTAGATTCAAAGGGGCACTTTCCATTTTAATCCATCGCCATCCTAAGTCACAGCCTTATCTTGAGAAACCACATGCTTATAAAGAGAAACAGTCCGCCACTTACGAGCAGACAGGAGGGTTCATGTCAAATAACACTTTCAGGACTTTAATAGCTTAAAGAAACCAATTCAGATCACACACCAATGCCACATATTACAAGGAATGCTGCATTGCCTTACAATGAAACCTCTTATAAAAATGTCAATAGCAATACATTCTTGTATGCTGTTTATCTGGAAATAAAATCCCACACCAACACACTTTATAGATGTTGCAAAAATGCGGCATGGATTTCCCAGGGAGGTGGGTTGGATCATCAAATTCAAGAGGAATTAATAATAATCCTTGGATTTAATACAGCTCCTGATCACATCGTTGAGATGTCTCAAAGCGCTTCGCAGAATATACTGTACAGTGAATTGATTGCGTAGTCTGTGGGTGAAATGCGGCTAATAACGCACAGCAGTGTCCCATAAGCTGTCGTGGAATTCTGTGGGTGATTGTTTAGAGCGCTCGCCTCGCAGGCGAGAGGACCCAAGTTTGATTGCTGGACAGGGTGAAATGTTAGGCAACTTCCTTTACTCCACACGCCTGTTTACCCAGCAGTAAGTAGGAACCTGGTTGTTAGTGGATTGGCAGATCACTTTTCCAGGATAAATAATTCCTTCAAAAAATCCTAACAAGAATAATGTGGTCACTTCAACCCACGACTGTTTGTGGGGACGCTGCTGTGCACAATTGGCTGTTGCGTTTCACCCACAAATAGACAGTCAATTCACTTTACTGTATATCCTGTGAAGTGCTTTGGGACGTCACAAAGGCGTGATAAGGTGCTATATCAGCTTTCCCAATTACTCCCGCCACTGGTTGCAGATGATCCAGACTTCTGCGGCCCGTGTCCTCTATCGCTCGAAACTCCGAGACCCCCATCTCCCCCAACCATCTCCCCCAACCTCTCCTGACTCCATTGGCTCCCCATCATCCAAAGGATCCAATTCAAGATCCTAGTCCTCACATTTAAAGCACTCCACAACCTCACATCACCTTACATCTGTGACCTTCTAACCCACCCAGCGCCTTGGGGCATCCTCCTGGCGTGAAAGTGTAATTTTGTTGTTGTTGTTACATCAAATGCAATGATTATTATTATGCATGTTCTTCCCAGGCCTTCAACGAGATCCTTTTCCTCTTACCTGATTATTCAGTTCAGTAAGGTTGCTCCAGATTTTGTTAATGCCTCGATCTCCGGTGTCCAAGTTGACCAAGTCCTTCTGGTCCGAAAGCACCTCTTCATTTAGTCGTGACACTTCGCCGAGTGAGGACTTCTGGTTGGAATCCACTGTGGGTTAAAAAAAAGTGATGTGTTTAAGATTAGAATCTGATGTCTTCTACTCAGGATGAGAAACAGTTTGCAATATTACAGGATACGGAAGCGTTTTTCCCAGTTTAGATAAATAGGGCTGCCAGATGGGACTTTGCTGTTATCTGCAGCAAAGCAATTTAGAAAACTTGCCATCAATAACAATGAACGTTTGGCAGAGAGGGGCACAACACTGTTAAGACGATATAAATTATACTGCTCCTGAGACACAGAGTGACAACAAGGAGCAAACAGTAACACCCGGTTGCTTTTTGAGAGAGTAAACCTTTTCAGATAAGAATAATAATCCTTGTACAGTAAAAGCCCGTTTATACGACACCCACGGGACCTGGCCAATGCCGGTTAAATTGCCTGCCGGATATTCGGGCGGCCCTCAGATGAAAACCCACCACAAAAAAATTAAAGTTCTTTTAACACACACCATACACACCAGACTAAATAATAACAGATAATAACAGAATATTGTATTGGTACTGTGGAAACCAAGGCTTGTGCTTGTTTAGATTAGACATTCCCTGCTTGGTATTGTATTAGGTAATCAATTGCTTCAGTATATGCCTGATCATTAAAGACGATTTACGTCTTTCTTTGAAAATTGCAATCTATCAGTTAGCAACTTGTGGTTGTCTAGTTCTGTTTTAACAGATGCTGCCCTTTTTGCACCCCATGGCTAATGTAAATAGAGTTCAACTCTCTTCCCACATTCGCTTTTATTGATTAGGTGGATTGCTGTAATTGGTTAAAGGAACTTGTACTACTGTCACGCGGTGTGCAAAAGAATAAGATATAAACTGTTGTATTTTTGTTAGTTCCTTAGAAGTACCACCTCGGGTATCTGACCTGTGAGGGTATTTCTCCTTTCGGCCGTTAGTATATTAAATGACTGTTTGTGCTTTACACGAATAACCTGATCTCTGTGAGTTATTCCACAACAGTACTTATTGTTAAAACTACTCTCTTGCGCTTCTCACCTTTACTGATTGAGGTTTACAGTCCAGCAATTCTTTTTTAAATGGAGGATGCCACGCAGGTGAAAAAAAAACGTCAGCGCGACTTTACTAGTGGCAAGCCGATAACCCTAGACTCTACTAGCAGAAAAACGAAATACTGTACCTGCGCAACAATGTGGGTTATCGGCTAGAGATATTGGCTTGCTGCTAGTATGGCTTTAAAGTCCCGCTCCATTTTTTTCACCCGCTTGGCATCCTCCATTTTAAAAAGAATCGCTGGACTATAAACCTCAACCGCAGCATCGTGGGTTCAAGCGCAGCATCTACCAGCAAAGGTGAGAAGCGCAAGAGAGTAGTTTTACCAATAAGTACCAATACAATATTCTGTTATTATCTGTTATTATTTATGCATTACAAATGCTCCACTGCTATTGTTCCGGATAAGTTCCGGTTTATCGAATGGGGACTTTTTTTTTGCGTGCCGGTTATACGGAAGTGCTGGTTCATCGAGTCACGGATAAACTGTATTTGATATAGTGCTTTGCACATCTTATCAATGTCACAAAGCGCTTCACAGAATATACTATAAAGTGAGTTGACTGTATATCAGTGGGTGAAACACGACAGCCAATTGCGCACTGCAGCGTCCCCACAAACAGTCGTGGATTGAAAAATTACCAATTTTATTGTTTTGCTATTTTTTGGACAGATCATAATCAGGCGTGTGTGTGGAGTAAGGAAACTTGCCCAAGTTTTGTCCTGATCTGCCTAGATTCGAAACACAGGTCTCACGCTTGTAAGGTGAGTGCTCTAACCACTGAGCCAGAGGAGCTTTCAGATATGGCAAGGCAGCTGAGCAAGAGGACGCAAGTAAGTACAGTATTTTTTAAACACGGATGGGAATTAATGAATGGAGTCCTGCAGTGTAATAATCAACATGCATTAGCAATGCCAGGCATCATACACAGTCAGTGCAAGTCACAGGCCACTTGCTCTCTAATCTTCTGCAACTGTGGAGTCCTGTAACATAGTGATTGCAGTACTCACCTTACAAGGGAGAGGATCTGGGTTCGATTCCAGGCAGGACAGGGCAAAACGCTGGGTAAGATGCAGTAACCTGTTTACCTCGCAGTAAGTAGGAATTTGGTTGTTAGTCGATTGGTGGATCGCCTTTCCGGGAGAAATAATTCCTTCACGATAACTTTTAAAATGATTTGGTCAATCAATCCACGACCGTTTGTGAGATACTGCTGTGCACAATTGGATGCCAAGTTTCAGCCACAAAATATCCAGTCAATTCACTTCATATTCTGTGAAGCGCTTTGAGACGTCTCAGAGACGTGATCATGCGCTATACCAATTGCAAGGATTATTATAATTTGTGATTTCACAAACAACTTTTCAGTGCATCGTGTGTGTAATGGGTTACAACATTTCACCCACAATATATTCTGTGAAGCTCTTTGAAACGTCTTAATATGTGATAGATAGGTCACTATATAACAAAATTACATTTATAGAGCGCCTTTCACATTCGGAGGACATCCCAAGGCGCTGAATTAAATGCAAGGACTGTTATTATCATTATTAATAAATGAGAACAGCTATAGTGGGTTTTTCCCACACGCCTCAAACTATTCAATCTTTTTACTGCACTATACTGGATGAAACATGGCTGTAGCACTTACTACATAATCTAAAGTCGTGAATGAATGAAAGGCAAAGTGAGGCAATGTACTGTAGCACTTTACAGAAAATCTGTTTTATTATTAGACATTCTCTGACACAGAATAAAAAGCCTATTTTACAGAACTGAAATCTATAAATCTTAACAGCAGAATAATAACTCATCCCCTAGAGTTATTCCATCGACGCATAATAATGACCCTTTCAATTGATATAGTGATTTATGACGTCTTGGAGACGGCTGAGCAAAGTGAATTGACTGTATATTTTGGGGCTCGAACTACGGCAGCCAATTGCGCACAGCAGTTCCCTTCTCTAATCTCCTATCATCTTATCTGCACTTTTAAGTACTTATTTTTCCCCCCAAAAAATACTAATCCACCATTTTATCGTAATTTATGGACGATGCTTTAAATAGTGGCTTGGAACAAACCATCTTGCACCTTACATAGTCAAACCTATTTGTTGAATCATTCAATCAGCTGGGTTGAAAAATTTGCAGCAGCCTGAAGTGGATCAGTAGTTCAGTATGCAGTTTTACTGCTCTTGATGTGTTTATTACAGTAAATATGTACCTTGATTTAATCTCCAATTTAGCTCCGTGTCACGCACCCAATTGAGGCGAACATCGTACTTTGTTCTCCCAAAGAGCTTGTTTCATTCCATCCATTTTGTTGGCGAAACCCTCCCATTTCTCCCATTTAAACTTTATGTTAGCAAACAACAGGCTTCAACCCAGCAACCGAACACAATCTGAAGGATTTCCCCCTCAGGATCGGTCAGCTTTCCCACCTGATTCAATGATACACCCACTCACACAGTTGCTAACAAATCTCCTACAATTACAGTGAAGGGGTGGGGATCCAGCGACAGAGCCCTGGGGCACTTTGCGATCAAAGTACGATACCATTGATACACTTTTGTTGTTTCAACTATCCAGTCAATTTACAACTTACTGCTGGATTCCATTCGTTTCATTAAGATTTGCAGCTCAACGTGAGTTAAGTTGCATGCTGTGGCATCCTCCTGTCCTGCTAACTCTACAAGGGGCGTTTGAGGATATAATAATAAGAATTACAATTATCCTTGCATTTGACAGCACTTTTCACATCTTATTGACGTCTCAAAACACTTCACAGAATATACTGTGAAGTTAATTGACTGTATATTTGTGGGCGAAACGCAGCAGCCAATTGCGCATAAACAGTCGTGGATTGAAATGACCAATTTTTATTATTGTGTTTTTTGGGGGGATGGATTATTATGTTTTAAGTAAGTAACATCCTATTGCATCATTATCAGCAAGAAGCACCATTTCTATTTTGCAAACAGCTCACCTATTAGGACTAACAGCCAGGTTTGACTGGTGAGTCAGCCTTCCCAATTGGTTGACAACAACAACAACAACAACTTAGACTTATAAAGCGCCTTTCACGTCGGGAGGACGTCCCAAGGCGCTGCACAGGAGGCGTGTGACCCGAGCTGGGAGGGGGGTGTTCGGGGAGGGGTGAAACACGTAGGGGAGGTCGAAAAATTCTGGGTGGAATAAAAGGCACGGCCGAAGAGGAAAGTCTTCAAACCGGCCTTGAAAGAGGAAAGGGAAGAAACGAGATGGAGGGATTGGGGGATGGTATTCCATAGGGTCGGAGCAGAAAAACTGAAGGCCCGGCCTCCGATGGTGGGGCGGTTCGGGCGGGGGGCTTGGAGCAGGCCAAGTCCTGCTGAACGGAGGGTCCGGGTGGGCTTGTAGGGGGAGAGTAAATTGGTTAAATAGGGCGGGGCAAGGCCATGGAAGGCCTTGAAGGTGAGGACGAGGATCTTGAACTCGATCCTCTGGAGAATGGGGAGCCAGAGGAGATGGGTGAGGGTGGGGGTTATTTGGTCGTGGAGGCGGGTGCAGAGTTTTGGATGACCTGCAGCCTGTGAATGGAGGAGCTGGGGAGGCCGACGAGGAGAGAGTTTCCGTAGTCCAGCCTCGAGGTGATGTACGCGTGCACGAGTGTTTCGGCAGCGCGGGGGGTAAGATAATTGTGGAGCCTGGCAATGTTGCGCAGGTGGAAGTAAGCGGTGCCGGTCAAGGCGCGGATGTGGGGGAGGAAGGAAAGTTTTTGATCGAACATGATGCCGAGGTTCCCGATTGGCTTTGTGAGGTGGAGAGTACAGCCTTGGATGTTGAGGCTGGCAGTGCCCGATGTGCGGAGGCGCTGGCTTGAGCCGATCAGGAGGGCCTCGGTCTTACTCACGTTCAATTGCAGGAAGTTTTCCCTCGTCCAGGAATCGATGTCGGACAGACATGCTGTCAGAACATCGATGGTCTGGGGGTTGAGGGATGAGGCAGAATGGTACAACTGGGTGTCGTCCGCATACATGTGGAAATTTACCCCATGTTTGCGGATGACATCGCCCAGAGGGAGCGTATAATCACTTGCTAGTTGTAGCCACGTACCATGTCCTTAGAACCAGCAGAGATCCTGTTCGCTTGTATACATGGTACAGTGAAAGCCCGTTTATCCAGCACCCGATCAACCGTAACTTCCGTATAACCGGCATTGCAAAAAAAAGGTCCGCATTCAATTAACCGGAATTTATCTGGAAAAATGCATGGATTTTTTTTGGGGGGCGTTTTCAGCCGAATATCCAGCACACGCTTTAACCGGCATTGCCAAGGGTGCCAGATAAACGGGCTTTTACTGTACTAATGTTCACATCAACAATAATTTACATAGGGCCTTTCACAAGGTGTAGCATATTTGTGGGACATTGTTGTGTGCAAACTGGCTGCCACGTTTCCCCCACAAAATACATAGACAAATAATAATTTGGTCCTTCAATCCATGGGCTGTTTGTGGGACACCGCTGCGCGCAATTGGCTGCCGCGTTTCCCCCACAACAGACACAGTCAATTTGCTGTACACTGCGTTCTGTGAAGTGGGTTGCGATGTCTTCACAACGTGAATCACAACGGCGCAATAACAAATGCAGGAATTATTATTATCATCAGAAGCATTTCCAGATTGTGCGCAACGCTGAATAAAACACTGGATAAAAGTTGCTCGTAAAATGCCCCAACAAGCTTGTGTCTCAGTGGAACAACCGTTATGCAGAACGTAGGCAGGCACATTTGTCCCAGCCTAGTTCAACGCTCGGCTGTTTGACAACAGCTCTATTGGCGAAGAGTTTTTAATTCTCGAAGAACAAAACACAAATGGTATTCATGAACTGATTTCACGCTTCAAAGGGCAAATGAGCCTTATAATGCGTGGCTGAGTAATACAGCCCAGGAAAGCTCCCAGCTGTCTTGTGTTGAATTAGTCTGAGGCACAGCAGTGAGTGGGAGAATAATGGAAGTTTCGAATATAAGTTTGCCATTGTGCCTGTGCTGGCTCCATTTCCTCCCACTCGCCTTTGTGTGTCTTCTGCTTCTTCTCACAGTGGAACAGCTTTTTGCAAATCCTGCTTCAACCAGAGTTAGTTGGAATGAATATTGATCAGCTTTCTCAGTGTTTTGGGGAAAAAAACCAAGAATAATCCTTGCATTTGATATTTTTATATCGCGCCTTATTGCGTCGTTGAGACATCTCAAAGAGCTGAATGGAATATACCATGAATTGAACTGACTGTATCATTTGAAGGGGTTTGGCGGGGTGGGGGAGGGGGGAAGAGAGAAAAATACTGGTTAAAGTGGATTCCCATACACAATTGCTGGTTTTGGCAATACGACAAATCATTTTTATAGTGTCCTTCACTAGCGTCCCAGAGTGCAATGCCCCATGGTTTAACATTCTGCCAACGTTAACCAACAGGCTGCCAACTAACAGAATGATCCCAGGGATGGAGGGCTACAGTTATGAGGAGAAATTCGAGAGGCTGGGTCTATTTTTATTGGAGCAGAGGAGGTTGAAGGAGGCCTGATGGAGGGAGGTATAAGCAATGAGGGGACTCAGTGACTTAGAGACAATAAAATTACATTTGTAGAGCCTTTCACATCAGGAGGACGTCCCAACGATCAAGTTGGGACCCGAGCAAGCGGGAGGGGTAGAGTGGGTGGGGTGGGGGGAGCAAGGGAGAGAGTTAGGAGGCGAGGGAGAGTTAGGAGAGCAACAGAAGGCACGATCGAAACATAATTTCAGGAACAGTGAAAGGAATCCTGCCAATTAAGGTCATGGAGCTGGGACTCTGTCATAGCTTTTAAGAGGGAAGTAGACAAGACATATTATAATAATAATCCTTACATCTGATATAGCGCTTTTCACGTCTTATCAATGTGTTAAAGTGCTTCACAGAATATACTGTAAAGTGAATTGACTGTATATTTGTGGGTAAAACGCGGCAGCCAATTGCGCACAGCAGCGTCCCCCACAAACAGCCGTGGATTGAAATGAGCAATTTTTATTATTGTGAGTTTATTTTGGAGGGATTATTATCAGGCGTGTGGAGAAAGGAAACTTGCCCAAGGTTTCACCCTGACCTGCCTGGATTCGAACGCAGGTCTCACGCTTGTAAGAGAACGAGAGCGGCTTGAAGGGGAATGGGGAATGGTGGGCTGGTGATACCTAAATGATCTCGTTGCTCTGTGAGCCGCTGCAGACATGATGGGCCGAATGACCTCCTTCTGCACTGATGATTTCTAGTTTCCAGCAGCTTTTGGGGTTCAGCGACAGACGTTTGTGTTAATAATAATAATCCTTGCATTTGATATAGCGCCTGATCACGTTGTGGAGACGTCTCAAGGCATTTCACAGGATTTACTGTAAAGGGTGTATTTTGTGGGCGAAACAATTTCAGCCAATTTGCACCCCGCAGTGTCTAACAAACAGCCATGAAGTGAGTGATATCATTTTTTTTGGGTGGGGGGATGTTGAAACAGGATCAAATGCAAATAGCGCTATGGGGGTCTCTAACGTCCGCCTGACCAGGCAGACGTGACCTCAGTTTTACAGCTCACCCAAAGGACTTGGTGCCTGTAAAGTAGACTCCTGTACCAAGTTACAAAAGAAGAGTTACTAGCGGAAAACGGAGTATTGGCTAATCAATACTCGATTAGCCATTCGTTGCCGCGCGTAACTTCGACGTGATCGACTTTCTCACAATCCAGCCCCACTCAGTAACTCACAAGCGCACAATGGATCGTCAGAACGCAGCTTCCAACAGCTGTTCAAAACATTTGGTTCCAACTCACCTGAAAAAGGCTCCAATCATCACAAGCCACGGAAACGGTTCAATACCATACTGCAGTCCTAATCCCCTAAAACCTGACTGTGCTGTCTCAGCCCAATTCCCACATATTCCCTCACGTGCAGTCTGCGTCATTCGCCTCTCCCTCCACTACCATAATAAACGATTGTTAATAATAGTCCTTGCATTTGATATAGCGTCTTATTATAGCTGCGATACATCTCAAAGTGCTTCATAGAATATACTGTAAAGTGAATTGGCGTGAAAGGCGCTACAAATGTAATTTTATTGTTGCTGTGTGTTTCGTGGGCTGTGATTGCGCTTCGCAATGTCCCACAAACAGCCGTCAATTGAGTGATCAAATTATTATTATTCTTTTCTCAAAGGAATTATAACGCTCGGAAAAGCGATCCGCCACAACCCGGGTTCCTAATTACGACTAGGTAAACAGAGGCGTGGGGAGTAAGAAAACTTGCCAATGATTCAGCCCTGCTCGTAAATCGAACCCAGGCGCTC
This sequence comes from Hydrolagus colliei, assembly GCA_035084275.1. NCBI lineage: Eukaryota > Metazoa > Chordata > Chondrichthyes > Chimaeriformes > Chimaeridae > Hydrolagus > Hydrolagus colliei. The sequence continues at coordinate 3,249,910 of CM068749.1, read as the reverse complement.
GCTTGCGAGGTGAGCCAGCTAACAACTGCACTACAGGATTGAGGCCACCTGTTGCAATATGAACATAAGAATTGCTAGACAAGATAAGACCAAGGACCATACAGCTCGTCTTCCACCATCCTGGCCTGTCGCTTGCACATGTCGTGTCCCAAACTATAATAATAATAATCCTTGCATCTTGATATAGCGCTGTTCATGTCTTCTAGACGTCTCAAAGCGCTTCACAGAATATACTGTAAAGTGAATTGACTGTATATTTGTGGCGAAACTCGGCAGCCAATTGCGCAAAGCAGCGTCCCTGCCATGGACGCAGTCGTGGATTGAAATGACCAATTTATTATCGGTTGTTTTTTGGAGGGATTATTAATCGCTGTCATATCCTTTTTATATTGCGTTGTCCAGAACTGGACACAGTATTCCAAGGGCGGATGCAGCAGTGATTTATAAAGTGGCAGGATTATCCAACTCTTTTGGCTCAATATTATCCATTTAATACAACCCAGCATCTGCTTTGCCTTACTCTTGCGATAGCTTCAATTCATTATCAGTCACGGTCCCCTTCTTACTCTCCTTTCATTTGCTCACTCAGTGAAATAGTGTTTCCGCAAGTTTGTTCTGATTACCCCCAGTTCAGTCGCAGAGTTCTACTGTTCTGGACAAAATACATCAAGGTCGTCACAGTTTATATTATCCAGTCACTCTAGAATCTTGGAAAACTTAAATGTACTTACATGTTCTGAACTTTTCTTTCAGTGCATCTAGATCTTCTTTCAAGGCAACCTGCATCCAGACCAACCCAATGCAGGCCACTGCACACGCAACTAACATCACAAACGCACACAGGGGGTAGCAGATCTTGCAACATTTCATGAAACCTCCCCTGCAATGGGAAAAAGACAAGCTGAATTGAGATGAAGAGTAAGAAATTAGGAGAATTTAGTGATTAGCACTGTTGACGTGGAATCCTGTAGCTCGGTGGTTAGAGCACTCGCCTTACAAGTGTGAGACCTGTGTTTCTAATTCAAGCAGGTCAGGGCGAAACTTTGAGAACGTTTCCTTACACCACACACGCGCCTAATAATAATCCGTCCAAAAAACAAATACAATAATAATAATTGGTCGTTTCAATCAACGACTGTTTGTGTGGGACACTGCTGTGCGCAATTGGCTGTCGCATTTCGCCCACAAATATACAGTCAATTCACTTTACAGTATATTCTGTGAAGCACTTTGAGACGTCTAGAAAGAAAGAAAAGTTAACTTAATTCTATTTATTTTTGTTATTTAAAAACATTTTTAAAGTTACTTGCCTGAGTATTTTCAGCCAAACGTTTCATAAATGCTTAACTAGATTGTGAAATCATACACACTGTAGTTAGATAAATAAAATTTTTAATTATTTTATGGGTTAATAACAATGATCCTTGCATTTGGTATAGCACTTTTCATGTCTTCTGGACAACAACAACAAAATTACATTCATAGGGCGCCTTTCACATTGGGACGTCTCAAAGCGCTTCACAGAATATACTGTAAAGTGAATTGACTGTATATTTGTGGGTGAAACGCGACAGCCAATTGCGCACAGCAGCGTCCCCACAAACAGTCGTGGATTGAAATGACCAATTTTTTAAAAAAAACTTTTGCCCATCAACCCAGTACCTTGAGAAAATGCAGTGTATCATTGACCAAGTGAAACACGAGTATTACTCATAAGTATTATTAATACTAAATATTATTCATACTTGTTGCCACAGTACACAAAGGATCATAGAATCTTACGGCACAAAAGGAGGCCATTCGGCCCATCTAGTCTGTGCCGGCTCCTTGAATAGAGCAACTCAAACCCACTGCCCAGCTCTCTCCCCGTAACCTGTTCTTCCTAAATAAAGATCTAATTCTATTTTAAAATCTGTTATCGAATTGGCCTCTATCACCTTTTCAGGCAATGCATTCCAGATTCGAACAACCCGCTGAGTGATAACATTTCTCCTCAGCTCCCCTCTGCCATCCAAAACTCTGCAGCCCGTGTACTATCCCGCACCCGCCTCCGCGACCACATAACCCCCACCCTCGCCCGTCTCCACTGGCTCCCCATCCTCCAGAGGATCAAGTTTAAGATCCTCGTCCTCACCTACAAGGCCTTACACGGCCTTGCCCCATCCTACTTAACCGATCTACTCTCCCCCTACACGCCCACCCGGACCCTCCGTTCAACAGGACTTGGCCTGCTCCAAGCCCCCCGCCCGAACCGCCCCACCATCGGAGGCCGGGCCTTCAGTTTCTCCGCTCCCACCTTATGGAATGCCATCCCTCAATCCCTCCGTTTCACCTCTTCCCTTTCCTCTTTCAAGGCCGGTTTGAAGACTTTCCTCTTCGATCGTGCCTTTTGTTCCACCCCGAACTCTTTTACCTCCCCTTCGTGTTTCACCCCTTCCCAAACACTCCCCTCCCAGCTCGGGTCACACGCCTCCTGTTCAGCGCTTTGGGACGTCCTCCCGACATGAAAGGCGCTCTATAAATGTAAATTGTTGTTGTTGTTTATTTTAATTCTGTGACCACGAGTCACTGATTCGCCCACCAGTGGAAACAGTTTTTCCTTATTCACCGTGTCGAATCCCCTCATGATTTTATAAACCTCTATTAGGTCTCCTCTCAACCTTCTCTGTTCCAAAGAGAATAAACCTAGCCTATCGAGCCTTTCCCCATAACTGAAATCCCTTATCCTGGTACCATTCTAGTAAATCTAGGATATTGGAGAAATCAAGAAGATACAGCGGAGAGCAACTAAAATGATTGAGGGAATGGAAGGACTGAAATATGAGAAGAAACCAAATAAATTGGACGCTAGTTCAATAGTTCACACTAGAAAAGAGAAGATTGAGAGGTGACATGATTACTGTCTTTAAGATTGTAAAGGGGCTAGACAATATAGATCATGACAGGCTGTTTCAACTTGCCCAGAATAGTAACACCAGAGGACACGGCCTGCATTTTAAGGGGGGGGGAGAGACGGGGTGGATGTGATAATATACAGATAGATAGAGATGGGGGGGATGTGAGAGAGGAGAGAGACACAGAGACACTGAGAGAAAAACACAGAGATGGAGAGACACACAGAAAGATATTTACCTCCTGAGGAGATAGGCCCCGAATGCGCGCACACCCGGAACGCGCGCGCACCCCGAATGCGCGCACACTCCAAATGCGCATGCTGCGCGCAGTACAAAAAACCTGAAAATATCGATATTTCGGTATATCTCGATATGAGCCCATCGATATATCTAAATCGGAAAATTTCCATATCGACGGACCCTAGTACAGAAGTAATTCAGACTATATGTGCATGAGATTGCCAGTCAGGTGGAAGCCAAAAAAGGCCTTAGTCTTTTTCCGTCTAGCACATGTTATCTTGCGTTGCAATGTTTTTTATTGTTCAGTTTCTCTCTCCCGATACCCTGGTCAACACATTTCCCCCAAATAATATGATGGTGGTACACTGCTAGTACACAAACTAGCTCCACAGGTTCAATGCATGATCACTGGAATTTACAGTATACAGTATCCTGTTTTAATGAGCCGCGCTCCCCAAGTACTATGTCAACTATAAAAATTATTCAATCTTTCAAATTCAAGACCTTATTGTAAATGCTGTGAATGTATCAAATGCAAAGATTATCATTATTAGAAATTGGTCATTTCACTCAATGGCTGTTTGTGGGGGACGCTACCGTGCGCAATTGGCTGCTGCGTTTCGCCCACAGATAGACAGTGAATTCACTTTATACAGTGTATTCTGTGAAGCGCTTTGAGACGTCCAGAAGACGTCTGGATCATTGTTATATAAGATCAGGGGTAGGGGGTGGGGGGGGGGGGGGGGGGGGCATCTCAATGTGGAAGCTTCAACCCCCAACTTTCTGACCCGGAGGCGAGAACGCTAGCCAGTTTGACATGTTGTTAAAAAAAAGTGTCTGTGAACCCTGTGAGAAGTCTCGGCAACAAGACAAGACAACTGTATCAACTGTGAGGGTTACTGGTTGTCAATTATTGCTCACATTGGTTATCCTTGCTAACGCGCCTTGGGACGTCCTCCCGATGTGAAAGGCGCACTGTAAATGTCATTTTGTCGTTGACTGTCGACAATCAAATATTGCTGGTATGTTTATTATTGTTTATTTATTGCTAATCTGTGATCCCCTGCAGTGTCTGACTGCCGATCACATTATTACAGTGTAATAATAAGAATCCTTGCATTTGACATGGCGCTTTTCGCGTCCTAAGGACGTCTCAAAGCGCTTCACAGGATATACTGTGTGCCACAGGGATCAGTTTTGGGGCCATTGCTGTTTGTAATCTACATCAATGATCTGGACTTGGGTGTACGGAGTACAGTTTCCAAGTTTGCAGATGACACTAAGTTAGGGAGAATAGTAAATAGTGAGGAGGATAGTAGCCATCTGCAAGAGGATATAGACAAATTGGTAAAGTGGGCAGACACATGGCAGATGAAGTTTAATGCAGAGAAGTGTGAGGTGATGCATTTTGGGAGAAGAAATGAAGGGAGGCAATATAGGCTAGATAGTAAAATTTTAAATGGTGTGAAGGAACAGAGAGACCTGGGGATTTGTGTTCGTGACTCGTTGAAGGTGGCAGGACAGGTAGACAAGGCTGTTAAGAAGTCATATGGGATACTAGGCTTTATAAATAGGGGTATAGAGTACAAAAGTCAGGAAGTGCTGACTAACCTCTATAAGACTTTGGTGAGGCCTCAGCTGGAATACTGTGTTCAATTCTGGTCACCACACTACAGAAAGGATGTGAAGACATTGGAAAGGGTACAAAGAAGATTTACTAGGATGGTGCCAGGATTGAGGGACTTCAGCTATGAGGAGAGGCTAGATAGGCTAGGGTTATTCTCTCTGGAGCAGAGAAGATTGAGGGGAGACCTAATAGAGGTTTATAAGATCATGAGGGGTTTCGACCGACAGGGCAAATAGAGAAAAACTATTTTCACTCGTGGGCGAATATGTGACTCGTGGTCACAGATTTAAAATAGTTTCAAGGCAAAGTAGAGGGGAGCTGAGGAGAAATTTTTTCACTCAGCGAGTTGTTCGAATCTGGAATGCGTTGCCTGAAAAGGTGGTGGAGGCTGATTCGATAACAACTTTTAAAAGGGAATTAAATCTTTATTTAGGGAGAACATGTCTATTAGGCTATGGGGAGCAGGCAGGGCAGTGGGATTGAATCGCTCTTTTCAAAGAGCCGGCACAGACTAGATGGGCCTCCTTTTGTGCCGTAAAATTCTATGAATCTATTCTATGAATCTATACTGTAAAGTGAATTGACTGTACATTTGTGGGCGAAACGCGGCAGCCAATGGCGCACAGCAGCGTCCCCCACAAACAGCCGTTGAGTGAAATGACCAACTTCTAATAATAATAATCCTTGCATTTGATATATTCACAGGATATACTGTAAAGTATATCCTAGTACTGTATACTGTATAATTTGTGGGCAAAACGTGGCAGCCAGTTGCGCACGGCAGTGTCCCATAAACAGCCCTGGGTTGATTTGATTATTTTATTGTTCTGTTTATATTTGGAGAGATTATTATCAGGCGTGTGTGTGTAATAAGGAAACTTGCCCGAGGTTTCCGCTCTGACCTGCCTGGATTCGAACACGGGTCTCACGCACTCGGAAGGCGAGCGCTCTGACCACTGAGCCACGGGACTCTATACAAACGACAGTTGAAATGAGCTGAGCAGAGATCACAAAAACAAAAGCAGAAGTCGCTGGGAACGTTCAGCGGCTCAGGAGAAATGAACGTAAATGAAACTAGGTTTGGAAGCCAGATGCTGCACAGAAGAGGAGCCGCCACATGTGACATCTCCCCCCCTGCAGATCATCCAGACCTCAGCGCCCGTGTCCTCCACCGCTCCAAGCTCCATCTCCCCCCCCCCCCCCCCCCACCATGGCCCGACCCCACTGGCTCCCCAGGGGTCTCCCCCCCCCCCCCCCGCCCCCAGCTCAGGTCTGAAACAGCAACAACAACAACACAATTACACTTGACGACCCTCTCGCTGTGTGTCCAGCGGCCTGACATGGAGGGCCGTGTCCAGGGGCAGTCAATGCCGTTGCCTGTTGTTGCTGTGTGTGTGTGTGTGTGTGTGTGTGAGGCGGCTGATCGCTGCCCCCTGTCTGTCCGCGTCTCTCACTCACTTGATGAAGGCCGAGCCGGTGGCGGTCTGCGGGAACTCGTCGTACTCGGAGGTGGACTCGGAGTCGGAGGCGGCGGCCTCGGGCCTGAGCAGCAGCTGGTGTCCCGAGCTGCCCTTGCTCGGCTTCTTCTTCTTGCCGTCGGCGGTCAGGCCGATCAGCGCGTTCAGCTCCTTCCGCTTCTTCATCCTCTTGTGCTGCTGCTGCTGCTGCTGCTGCTGAGGCGCCGCCGCCGCCGCCCTGTACTGCACATCGAGCGGCCCGAGATTGCTATCCAGCGTGGGGAGCGGGAGCGGGCCGGCCTGGCATGCGGACACACAGCGCCGTCAGGGGGAGAGAGAAAGGCCGCGGGTCAGGAGAATGGGGCTGTCGGAAGCCGGAGCGGCCTGGTTGGCGCAGGCGCAGAGTGAGCCGCTGGCGTCGCTAGCCTGGTTAGCGCAGGCGCAGAGTGAGCCGCTGGCGTCGCTAGCCTGGTTAGCGCAGGCGCAGAGTGAGCAGCTGGTTGTCACTGGCCTGGTTGCGCAGGCGCAGAGTGAGCAGCCGCTGACGGCCGGGGTGGGGGGGGCCGGGGGAGAGGGCGGGGCTCGGCCCTTCAGTTGGCTCCGCCCCCAGAAGGTCACGTCACACACCACCTGCTTCATGTGAGGGCAGGTCCACCCCCCTCCATATACCCCGATATACACCCTCCGATATATACCCCCCGATATACAACCATTTACCCTGATATACACCCCCGATATACACCCCATATACCACGATATACACTCCCATAAACATCCCCCAATATACACCCACCCCCAATATACCACTACTTCCCCCCTCCCACAATTCTCTGGAAAGAGCTACCTGAACAGTCACAAGACTCTCAGTTAAAAGTCTAAGGCTGAGTAGTTTGAAGATTTGATGTGAAGGATTATCTGTCAAATAAACCTTTTCGGCCTCAAACGTTAAACCTGGGCCGTCCTCCCGGCAAGAAAGGCGCTGGACAAATGTTGAAAAATGCTGTTGTTGTTGTTGTAAATCTATAGGTTTGTTCCCCCCACTGGAAGTTGTGACCGACTGAGCACTCACTCACTCACTCACTCACTCACTCACTCACTCACTCACTCACTCACTCACTCACTCACTCACTCACTCACTCACTCACTCACTCACTCACTCACTCACTCACTCACTCACTCACTCACTCACTCACTCACTCACTCACTCACTCGTGAACGAACGAACGAACGAACGAACGAACGAACGAACGACCGAACAAACTCACTCACTCACTCACTCACTCACTCACTCACTCACTCACTCACTCACTCACTCACTCACTCACTCACTCACTCAATCACTCACTCACTCACTCACTCACTCGTGAACTCACTCACTCACTCACTCGTGAACTCACTCACTCACTCGTGAACTCACTCACTCACTCACTCACTCGTGAACTCACTCACTCACTCACTCGTGAACTCACTCACTCACTCACTCGTGAACTCACTCACTCTTGAACTCACTCACTCACTCGTGAACTCACTCACTCACTCGTGAACTCACTCGTGAACTCACTCACTCACTCGTGAACTCACTCACTCACTCGTGAACTCACTCACTCGTGAACTCACTCACTCACTCACTCACTCGTGAACTCACTCACTCACTCGTGAACTCACTCGTGAACTCACTCGTGAACTCACTCGTGAACTCACTCGTGAACTCACTCACTCACTCGTGAACTCACTCACTCACTCACTCGTGAACTCACTCACTCGTGAACTCACTCACTCACTCACTCACTCGTGAACTCACTCACTCGTGAACTCACTCACTCACTCGTGAACTCACTCACTCACTCGTGAACTCACTCACTCACTCGTGAACTCACTCACTCGTGAACTCACTCACTCACTCGTGAACTCACTCACTCACTCGTGAACTCACTCACTCACTCGTGAACTCACTCACTCGTGAACTCACTCACTTGTGAACTCACTCACTCACTCACTCACTCGTGAACTCACTCACTCACTCACACACTCACTCGATGAAATGTCCACTGCCAGAACTGCTGGGCAATTACTTTTGAAAATTAGATCACGAACTGAGCGCGCGTTCGTAGTCTAAGATCGGGAAAAGTAAGGAAGCCCTGCAAAGATCTGTTTACCAACTGCGCACTCAGTTAAAAGCGATTAAAGCAGCCAGTGTGCAACAACAACAACAACAACAAATTACATTTATAGAGCGCCTTTCACGTCGGGAGGACGTCCCAAGGCGCTGCACAGGAGGCGTGTGACCCGAGCTGGGAGGGGAGTGTTCGGGAACGGGTGAAACACGAAGGGGAGGTAAAAGAGTTCGGGGTGGAACAAAAGGCACGATCGAAGAGGAAAGTCTTCAAACCGGCCTTGAAAGAGGAAAGGGAAGAGACGAAACGGAGGGATTGAGGGATGGCATAAGGTGGGAGCGGAGAAACTGAAGGCCCGGCCTCCGATGGTGGGGCGGTTCGGGCGGGGGGCTTGGAGCAGGCCAAGTCCTGCTGAATGGAGGGTCCGGGTGGGCGTGTAGGGGGAGAGTAGATCGGTTAAGTAGGATGGGGCAAGGCCGTGTAAGGCCTTGTAGGTGAGGACGAGGATCTTAAACTCAATCCTTCCTAAGGATGGGGAGCCAGTGGAGACGGGCGAGGGTGGAGGTTATGTGGTCGCGGAGGTGGGTGCGGGATAGTACACGGGCTGCAGAGTTTTGTATGGCCTGCAGCCTGTGTATGGAGGAACTGGGGAGGCCGACGAGGAGAGAGTTTCCGTAGTCCAGCCTTGAGGTGATGTATGCATGCACAAGTGTTTCGGCAGCGCGGGGGGTAAGATAATTACGGAGCCTGGCAATGTTGCGCAGATGGAAATAGGCGGTGCCGGTCAAGGCGCGGATGTGGGGGAGGAAGGAAAGTTTTTGATCGAACATGATGCCGAGGTTCCTGATTAGCTTTGTGAGGTGGAGAGTGCAACCTTGGATATTGAGGCTGGCAGCGCCCGATGTGCGGAGGCGCTGGCTTGAGCCAATCAGGAGGGCCTCGGTCTTATTCACGTGCAGTCTCTATGTTGAGCTCCCACAGCTGTGAAAGATGCCAACAAAGCGGGTAGTGTGGCTGCTGACTGTGGTGGGACCCACACTCCACCAGGCACCAATGGTCACTCCGGATCAGATGGACAAGTGAAGGCCGAGTAATTCAGGACGTGTGACGCAAGCACGGGGTGACCGGGTCCATTAAACACTGCGACAGTTCGAGGAGGAGAAGTGAGAGTATTACGAGTGTAATTATCTTTACATATATATATATATATAAAAGCCTCAGGTATGTTTCCGCCCACAGTCGTGTCCTCCTGACGCGGTCGGCGCTGCGTCAAATCTATACACAGCTATCCCTCCCCAACCGCGGGGGATACGTTCCTGTAAACCTTCGCGGTTGGTAATATCGCGGTTGGAAAATGCAGGGCCCTGTGGCAAACATGGGGGTGGGTGGGGGTGGGGGGTGACTATTTTCGGACTATCGAGCGGTAACCACGGTAACCGCCCTGGGTATAGGACATTTGTGTGTTCTGACTATCGAACTTTCGGACTATCGAATTCCCCCCGTTTGGGCACATCTGCTCAATCCGCAAGGCTGTCTGACTGACTGAGAGACACAGAGAGAGAAATCATGGTGAGTGACACGGAGGGTGGGGGGAGTGAGTGACACAGAGGGTGGTGGGGGGGGGGTTGGGTGACACGGTGGTTGGGGCGGTGGGTGACACGGAGGGTGGGGGTGGAGGTGAGTGACACGGAGGGTGGGGGTGGAGGTGAGTGACACGGTGGGTGGGGAGGGGAATGGGTGACTTGGAGGGTTGGCGGGGTGTGGGTGACACGGAGGGTGGGTGACATGGAGGGTGGGGAGGAGGTGTCACGGAGGTGGTGGAGGACCCAGCAGCTGGGCCCTAGTGCTATACGCTATGCTGAACTTAAATTTAAACCTGCAGATTTAAATCGTGACGCGCCAAACGCAAAATACGGTTTGCGAGCGTTGTCGGCATTTAGCAAACCGTGGATGCGTACGTTTTGTGGTTGGTGAGGCCGTGGTCGGGATACCTGTGTATATAAAAGCCTTAGGTATGTTTCTGCAATTGTAACGATGAACCTGTGTTCGAATCCAGGCAGGTCAGGGCGAAACCTTGGGCAAGTTTCCTTACTCTACACACACACACACATTTAATAATAATCCCTCAAAAATAATCCCTCAATAAATTTGGTCATTTCAACCCACGGCTGTTTGTGGGGGACGCTGCTGTGCGCAATTGGCTGCTGCGTTTCGCCCACAAATACACAGTCAATTCACTTTACAGTATATTCTGTGCAGCAGCTTTGAGAAACAGTCTAGAAGACATGACAAGCACAAATGCAAGGTTTATTATTATTATTATAAGGCTGAAAAATAAGCGGGCTGTAGAAGGCTGCCCAGAATTTGTCCATATCTCTCTCTCTCTCTCTGGAAAGCAGCCTGCAAAGGGTGGGAGCTATCCCTGTGAAGATGGAGTTAGAAACACATCCAAAGGAGAGTTGTAACTTCGAAACAGTTGGAATCAACGAAGGAGGAACAGTTGTGAGGCAACTTGTGTTCACTGGCGTCCGCAATGGAATCAGGTGGTATCGGTTGAATGCTCGTGCTTCAATCTAACTCAACATAATCATTGTGTTCGTTAAAAGCATTGACCTTTGAATTGGGTAGGACACAAAAGGGTTTGGAATCCACACCACCTGTACTGGGTGCAGACTTGTTTTTCTGGCGCACCTTAAGCAACGTTATTTAATCCACAGAACACAATGTGTTGTCACTCGGTCCTTTAGTTCAAACTTTACAAATCAACCTCTTTCAAATCTGCTCGGTCACTCGTCCCGGAATCCTGTTACCCTCGCCTCACCCACACTCAATGGCCGCTTATGTCGCGAAAGGAATATGCGACAGCTTCCTTCGTTTCGTTTTTTTTCACTGTTTCCCAATCTTGTTCGTGAAAGGCGCTGTTATCAAATGCGAACATTTTCGCCCACAAATGTACAGTCTTTGCGGCTGTCGGTGGGGACGCTGCTGTGCGCAGTCGGCTGCGCGCGTTTCTCCCACAAATGTACGGTCATTTCGCTTGACGGTGTATTCTGCGAAGCCATTTGAGACGTCTAAAAGACGTGAAAAGCGCCACATCAAAATGCAAGGATTATTAGTATTGTTCTGTAGAGGTGAGTGAGGGCAAATCAGGTGCTGGAATGTATTCAAAAGGGCAGTATATTGAGCCAAAATAGTGGGGTAATCCTGCCACTTTAGAAATCACTCCTATATTGTTTACACACACACACACACACACACAGAATTAAGAGTCAGGTTTCTGCAGGTGGAGAAGTATGAAGATAGGAGTGAAAGAGCGGCTTATTACAACAGTTGGGGAGTGTCTCAGGGTGGAAACCGAGATCTCCAGCCTGCCACTGTTATCCAGAGCTGCTGGGACGGGTAGCACGGTTCCAGTTGTTCTGTTTCACAGGCAGGGGAGGGGCAGTTCCAGAAGCGCCTGCGGTATTGTTCATGTCTGTAATGTCGTATGGTGTATTCGCATCAGGTCAGCCAATACCATCAGTTATTTTGTAAAGAGTTAAGGTCAGTGCCCGGGCTGTTTTCTCCCAAGTAATAAACATGTAGAAAAGGCTCCATGGGGAGACAGACGGTGGAAGCAGAAGTAAATAAAGAATAAATCAAATAGAATCATGGAATCTTACGGCACAAAAGGAGGCCATTCGGCCCATCTAGTCTGTGCCGGCTCCTTGAAAAGAGCAACTCAATCCCCCTGCCCAGCTCTCTCCCCGTAACCTGACAGACCTGCTCTCCCTAAATAAAGATCCAATTCTCTTTTAAAAGCTGTTATCGAATTGGCCTCCACCACCTTTTCAGGCAATGCATTCCAGATTCAAACCCGCCGAGTGAAAACATTTCTCCTCAGCTCCCCTCTGCTTCGTTTTGAAACTATTTTAATTCTGTAGCCACGAGTCACAGATTCCCCACCAGTGGAAACAGTTTTTCCTTATTCATCATGTCAAATCCCCTCATGATTTTATAAACCTCTATTAGGTCTCCTCTCAACCTTCTCTGTTCTAGAGAGAATAAACCTAGCCTATCTAGCCTTGCCCCATAATTGAAGTCCCTCAATCCTGGTACCATTCTAGTAAACCTTCTTTGTACCCTTTCCAATGCCTTAACATCCTTTCTGTAGTGTGGTGACCAGAATTGGACACAGTACTCCAGCTGAGACCTAACCAAAGTTTCTGTTAGGAAATAATATCTTGGGATATAGTGTACAGTTTGGGAGACCACATGTCAAGCGACTGCCAGGATGGTGGAAGGTGAACTGGATGGAGCTGGTTTTCTTTCGCCTCGAAAGCAGAGATGTCCTGCTCAGTGGTTAGAGCCCTCGCTTTACAAGCAACAGACCTGGGTTCAATTCCCAGCCAGGGTGAAACCTTGGGCAGGTTTCCTTACTCCGCACGCCTGATAATAATCCCTCAAAAAATAATTGGTCATTTCAATCCACGACTGTTTGTGGGACGCTGCTGTGTGGAATTGGCTGTTGCGTTTGGCCCACCTATCGTCAACGATCTCCGGGATGAAATCATTCACTTTTTCCATGGCTGTTACTGTAATAATAATGGATTGCAATGACCAATTTTTATTATTGTGTGTTTTTCTTTGGATGGATTATTATGAGGCTTGTGTGCGGAATAATGAAATTTGACCAAGGTTTCACCCTGACCTGTCTGGTTTCGAACACAGCTCTCACGCCTGTAAGGCGAGTTAAAGTTACACGAAAAACTTGACAGCACAGAGCACAGAAATGCTGACGCGCAGACCCCCTCCACCCCCATAACACCAGCCCTACAAACACCACCCCCACACGCACATACAGACCCCAGCGTGCCACCTCCCATCCCTACCCTCCCCCCCCCCCTCCCCCCCCCCCCCCCCCCCCCCCCCCCCCCACCCCGCACGCAGACACACATGCATGGTACCCTCCTCCACACTTCAAAACAAACACACTGCAAAACACACAAGTACAGATCTGCCTCTCCTCTGGGAACAAGTGTTCCAACCCTGTCAAGCGTGAATGGTGGGGGGAGGAGAGGAGAGAAAATAGGTGAAGGGTTAGACAAAGAAAGGATAAAAGAGAAAAAACAAGGCAGAGAGAAGGGAAAGAAATAGAGAGAGAAAGAAGGAAATGAAGGAGAACATACTGCATAACAATACTATATTATATAACCTTTACATTTGATAGAGCGCTTTTCATTGCTGCTAGTCAAGCGGTTCTCAACCAGGGGTATATGTACCCCAGGGGGTGCAAAACGACTTCCAGGGGGTACAGGTGGCAGTACATTGACCTATTTAACTCTCTTATTTAGCATTTTATAGCCGTCCAAATTGTATATTTAATTGTTGTTCCCCTCGTTTTGCGTGCGCTAGTTATTTTATTATCTAAGAACAGAGTGGTCATGAAATGCAAATGGAATGAGGGGTGTGGTGCGCGCGTGTGTGGGTGGGGTA
>CM068749.1:3190096-3235903 GCA_035084275.1 Hydrolagus colliei | reverse complement strand
TCACAGCCCCCCCCCCACACACACACACAGCCCCCCCCACACACAACAGCCCCCCCCCCACACACACAGCCCCCCCCCACACAGACAGCCCCCCCCCCACACACACAGCCCCCCCCCACACACACAGACAGCCCCCCCCCCCACACACACAGCCCCCCCCACGACACACACAGCCCCCCCCCACACACACACAGCCCCCCCCCCCACACACACACAGCCCCCCCACACACACACACAGCCCCCCCCACACACACAGCACACAACCCACCCCCCCCCCCCCACACAGCCCCCCCCCCCACACACAGCCCCCCCCACACACACACAGCAGCCCCCCCCACACACACACAGCCCCCCCCCCACACACACACAGCCCCCCCCCCCCCCACACACAGCCCCCCCCCCCACACACACACACAGCCCCCCCCCACCACGCACACAGCCTCCCCCCCACACACAGCCCCCTCCCACACACAGCCCCCCCCCGCACACACAGCCCCCTCTCCACACACAGCCCCCCACCCACACACACACAGCCCCCCCCACACACACACAGCCCCACCCCACACACACACAGCCCCCCCCTCACACACACAGCCCCACCCCACACTCACAGGCCCCCCCCACACACACACAGCCCCCCCCCCCCCACACACACACAGCCCCCCCCCCCACACACAGCCCCCCCCCCCACAAACACAGCCCCCCCCACACACACACACACACAGCTCCCCCCCACACACACAGCCCCCCCACACACACACACACCAGCCCCCACCACCCGCACACACAGCCCCCCACACACACAGCACCCCCCCCAACACACACACACACAGCCCCCCCCACACACACAGCCCCCCCCCACACACAGCCCCCCCCGCACACACAGCCCCCCCCCCACACACAGCCACCCCCCACACACACACAGCCCCCCCCCCACACACACAGCCCCCCCCCCACACACACACAGCCCCCCTCCACACACACACAGCCCCCCCCCACACACACAGCCCCCCCCCCACACACACACAGCCCCCCCACACACACTCACAGCTCCCCCCACACACACACAGCCCCCCCCCCACACACACAGCCCCCCCCCCACACACACACAGCCCCCTCATACACACACAGCCCCCCCACACACACACAGCCCCCCCCCACACACACAGCCCCCCCCCAACACACACAGCCCCCCCCACACACACAGCCCCTCCCCCACACACACACAGCCCCCCCCACACACACACAGCCCCCCCCCACACACACAGCCCCCCCCCCCCACACACAGCCCCCCCCACACACACAGCCCCCCCCCCACACACACAGCCCCCCCACACACACACAGCCCCCCCCACACACACACAGCCCCCCCCCACACACACACACAGCCTCCCCCCCACGCACACACACAGCCCCCTCCCCACACACACAGCCCCCCCCACACACACACAGCCCCCCCCCCCACACACACACACAGCCTCCCCCCCCCCCCACACACAGCCCCCCCCCCGCACACACAGCCCCCCCCTCCACACACAGCCCCCCCCACACACACAGCCCCCCCCCACACACACACACAGACCCCCCCCACACACACAGCCCCCCCCCCACACACGCAGCCCCCCCCACACACACAGCCCCCCCCACACACACAGCCCCCCCCCCACACACACAGCCCCCCCGCCACACACACAGCCCCACACACACTCAGCCCCCCCCCCACACACACAGCCCCCCCCACACACACACACACAGCCCCCCCACACACACACACAGAGCCCCCCCCACACACACACACACACAGCCCCCCCCCTCACACACACAGCCCCCCCCATACACACACACAGCCCCCCACACACACAAAGCCCCCCCCCCACACACACACACAGCCCCGCCCCACACACACACACACACAGCCCCCCCCCACACACACACACACTAGCCTCCCCCCACACACACACACAGCCCACCCCCCCACACACACACACACACACAGCCCCACCCACACACACACACACAGACAGAGCCCCACACACACACAGCCCCCCGCACCCTCCCCACACACACAACACAGCCCCCCGCACCCCCCCCCACACACACACACAGCCCCCCCCCCCCACACACACAGCCCCCCCCCCACACACACACAGGGCCCCCCCCCCACACACACACAGCCCCCCCCACACACACACAGCCCCCCCCACACACACACACAGGCCCCCCCCCACACACACACAGCCCCCCCCCCCCACACACACACAGCCCACCCCCACACACACACATACAGCCCCCGCCCACACACATACATCCCCCCCCCCCCCCCCCCCCCCCCACACACAGACACACACACACAGCACCCCCCACACACACACATACAGCCCCCCCCCACACACACAGCCTGCCCCCCACACACACAAAGCCCCCCCCCCCCACAGACACAACACAACCCCCCCCCACACACACACAGCCCCCCTCCACACACACACAGCCCCTCCCCTCACACACAGCCCCTCCCCTCACACACATCCTCCACACACACACAGAACCCCCAAACACAGCCCCCCACTCCCCCCACACACCCCCTCCTCACATACACAGCCGCCACCTCCTTCACACACACAGCCCCCACCCACTCACACACTCCTCCCCCATATAGACAGCCCTCACCCTCATACACCCCTGCCATATACACACTCTCACAAACACAGACCCCATTCTTACACACAGAGCCCCCCTCCCCACAAACATAGCCCCCCCCCCCCGCATACACAGCCATCCCCCCACCCCGCATACACAGTTTGTGAGTGAGTGCATGAGTATGAGTGAGGGAGTGTATATTTTGTACTGTGTGCGTGTGAGGGAGTGAATGTTTTTGTGTGTGTTTTTTTTGTGCTTTGGAACTCTCTCTCCCAACACCTTCAAACTCCAACCCTCCTTCCCCTCTTTCAGATCACAACCTGAACCACACTTTAACCTCCCTCTTTAACCACACTTATGGTCCTCCGACCCCCCCCCCCCCCCCCCCTCCCATCCCTGTCAAGCGCTCCCAGGCACTGTCCTGTGTGAAGGGCCCTGTGTCCAAATGTCTTGGAGCAGTTGTCACTGCCGCGTGTGGTTTGGCTGAGATCTCTCTTAACTGTCCCTCAGAAGCCAAGGTGTCCACGCTGTGCCGACTAGCGCTGCCTCCAGTGTGGATGGATTCAAGGTTCAGTCGGTGTTCAGAGAAATCGAGAAGAAACTTCAACAGGTCAGACTCCAAGCCTGGGGTGGGAGGAGCTGGGGTGGGGTGGGGGAGAGGCACTTCGCTTCACGATCCTGCCAAGCCCCGACTGACTGGTCGGGTCCAAACCCTCGTGGTTTTCCTGACGCAACTGACCCTTTTGGGAGGTTTCCCTCAACCGTGGCCGGCCGGGGTTGTGTAAACTGTGTGTGTATAATTACTGTGGGCCCCACGTACAAACCCCGTGTGCACCACAGTCACACCGCGCGCAAACCATACCACCGTGGAGTCCTGTAGCTCAGTGGTTAGAGCGCTCGCCTTCCAAGCGAAAGATCTGGATTCGATTCCCAGCCAGGCTGAAACCTTGGGCAAGTTTCCTTACTCCACACACACACACACACACACACACACACACACACACACACACACACACACACACAGGGAGAGGGAGGGTGCACATTCCATTCCAGACACAGGACGATTCCTGCATGTGGGTGGGACGCTCGCTGGCACGTGGGTGGTGTACGTGGGTACACCACCCACGTACACCACCCACGTCTCAGTCTGATTCAGAGACTCTCACACACGGTGAGTGAAGGGTTTCCAGTTTATATCAGACACAAGGCTGTGCAACAAGAACACCCCGAGTGTTAAAGCTCAGTGTGGTGTTGTTGTTGTTGCTCAGCTAAAGCTCCCGATATGAATGAAGTGCGCAAAGCGCTCGTGAGCTCAGAGAGAGAGAGAGAGAGAGAGAGAGCTCTCACTGCTCCCTGTGCAAAACCATTGTGAAAATCCAAGTGCAAACTGCCGTGTAAACTTGCGCCTGACTCTCCGCGGTGCGCAGTTTGTTTCTGTTCTCCCAAAATTCATCGGAGTCTGTCCCGAGATCCAGTCTTAACAGCTTCACCTCTCACCCCCCTCTCCTTCCCCATTCCCCCCCCCATCACCCCCACCCCAGGAAGGGGAGAGCCTGGTCAGTAAGATCGGAGGCGTGTTTGCTTTCAAAGTCAAGGAAGGTCCGGACGGCAAAGAAGGCCTATGGGTGGTGGACGTGAAGAACGGAAGTGGCTCGGTGGACTTTAACTGTGGTGTGTGGATTTCCCCGTTTTTATTTACATCATATATGATATATACACACACACATACACTCATACACACACTCCCACTCCTCCCCCCTCCCCACACCACACACACACCGAAACATTCCCACTCACTGCCCAGCTACTGACCTCATTTTGGGGAGGAGGTGGCGTGTGGTAGGGGTAGGAGTAGGAGGGATGGGGGCGGTGGGGAGTGAGAAGGAGAGGTGGGAGGGAAGTGGGTGGAAGAGGGGGAAGAGTGGGAGGGAGAGGGAAGGCGGTGGGTGGGAGAGGGAGGCAGTGGGAGGGAGAGGGGGGCAGTGGGAGGGAGGGGGGAGCAGAGTGGGTGGGAGGGGGGGTAATGGGTGAGAGAGGGATGGGGCGGTGGGAGAGAGGGCGTCAGTGGGAGAGATTGGGAGAGTTGGGAATGGCAGAGAGGGGCGGGGGTGGGAGGGAGAGGGGAATGGGTGAGAGAGGGATAGGGTGTCAGTGGGAGAGGGTGGGGAGTGGGAGAGTTTGGAGTAGCAGAGAGGAGTGGGAGTGGGAGGGAGAGGGAAGTAGTGGGTGTGTGTGGGAAAGGGAAACACAAGAGTTGCTTGCTGCGAGTGTCCGAGGCTGGCTCTGCTGAATGGCCTCCTGTGCTGTTAAATGCTTTCCGTTGCTTCACAGAGAAGAAGGCTGACTGTACCATCACCATGTCTGACACTGACCTGCTGGCTCTGATGACCGGCAAAATGAACCCCCAAACGGTGGGTGCCAATACGATATTAGATAATCCATTCGTTCACCTTCAGAAGCTCCTGTAGCTCGGTGGTTAGAGCGCTCGCCTTACAAGTGCGAGACCTGCGTTTCGAATCCAGGCAGGTCAGGGCCAAACTTGGGCAAGTTTCCTTACTCCACCCCCCCGCACCCCCATACACACACACACATGCGCCTAATAATAATCCCTCCAAAAGAAAACTGATAAATTGGTCATTTTAATCCACGGCTGTTTGTGGGGACGCTGCGTTTTGCCCACAAATATACAGTCAATTCACTCGACAGTATATTGTGTGAAGGGGATTTGAGACTTCGATAAGAAATGAAGAGCGCCGTATCACATGCGAGGATTATTATTTTATTATTATTCGTGTGACAACATTGTCCCTCTACTGCTCTGACTCGCACCCCTCCCTTACTCCCCAACAACAACAACAGCGAAATGGCATTTGTAGAGTGCCTTTCGTGTCAGGGGAACGTCCCCAAGGTGCGAGGGGCCGTGAGATGGTGTGATTGTCCTCCGCTCGATGCAAAGATCCGCGCAGCTCAGCAGTAACCCACCCATCGTGTGTTTTCCAGGCTTTTTTCCAGGGAAAACTGAAAATCGCTGGGAACATGGGATTGGCCATGAAACTGCAGAAACTCCAACTGGAACCGGCAAGATCCAAACTGTGAACATCGCTGCTATCCTCGCCTCTCTTCATTCCTCCTCCTCTTCCCTTCCTCTCCTGTCTGACTCGTTTATTCCCTTGCCTCTCTCTCCTCTCCTCCTCCGTTTCTCCTTCTCTCTCTCTCTCACTCTCGTCTCCTCACTCTTTTTCCTCTTACCTCTTGCTCTCTTCCCTCCCCACTCTCTCTCTCTCTCTCTCTCTCTCTCTCTCTCTCTCTCTCTCTCTCTCTCTCTCTCTCTTTCCCCTCCCTTCTCTACCATCCCCCTCTCTCCCCTGTTCCTCTTTTCCCCTCTTCCCTCCTTCTCTTCCCTCCTCCCCCTCCCCTCTCTCTCCTCTCTCTCTTCTGTTCCTCCTTTCCTCTCTTCCTTTCTGTCTTTCTTCCCTCGTTTTACGAGCGATCATATCGGGACAGGAATGGATTAATACCCTCAGATCCCAAGGACACTGGCCAGTTGTTGGAGAGAGAGAGAGAGAGAGAGAGAGAGCAGTATCTGGACCCACGGTTGGTTTATTGATGTGTGTGGGGGGGGTGATGGAGGGGGGTGGGAAGGGGGATGTGTTTTATATTTCCACATGGGAGTTCGATTGAAGCCGTTTGAATTTGGCCAAGAGCGAAACACTAACCAACAAAACACCCAAGAGGAACCCGAGAACGAGCGCGGGCCGTTTCCAACTCGATAACGTAATATTTCTGCCGGAAATACTAACGACAATTAACAATCGTTAACAATAATCACTCTTAATATTAGCCAAGAAAGGTTTTGAAACTGTTTTGGGGGTAAAAAATGTAGAGAAAAAAAGCCATGCACTTGCTTTAATAAAAAAAAATAGCCACTTCGAAAGAATTCCCGCGGACCTTCGAGAGGATCTGGTGACTTCCAGGTGGATTGTGGCTGTCGGGAGTTAGTGTTAGTGTTATTGTGGCTGTCGGGAGTTAGCTGTCTTGATTTACTAAGTGTGGTCTTCAGACTTTTAGCGTTTTCCCCTTCGTAAGAATCTACCGCTGCATCACGTTCTCACTGTAACAAAATTAAATCCCGCATTTACCTCTTTGCCAACGCGGCTTGTCGTCTCTGCCGCATCCTCCTCGCACGTGGCGCCGATTGTCGTTCGCTGTTGTGTGGCGGAGGTTAGAGCTCTCGCCTCTCCAGCGAGGGGTCCCGGGTTCGATTCCCGAGCGGACGCGGGGAGAAACCTCGGGCGGGTTCCCATTACTCCACGCAACAATAACAACTTCGATTCATTGCGATCCACGGCTGTTTGTGGGGGACGCCGTCGTGCGCAATTGGCCGCCGCGTTTCGCCCACAAAAAATATACAGTCAATTCACTTCACAGTGTAATCTGAAACGCCCTGAGACGTCTCAAAGATATGATAAGATGCTACATCAAATGCAAGGATGTAGATATGATGGTCTGGCTCAGCCGCTCGCACTCTCAACTCAGAAGAGTCGGTCACAGTCCAGCCCCTGTGACAGTGGCTTACACAGGCTAGCCTGCTACACACAGCACTGCAGTGACAGAAACATCGCCCTTGAGATGGGACATTAAACCTAGCTCGTCTGGATCTGATGTAAGATATCGCATACTACTGTTGGAAAAGAGAAGGGAGTTTGTCTCTCTCTCTCTCTCTCTCTCTCTCTCTTTCTCGGTGTCTTGGCTAACAAGAGAGGGGGCGAGGGCGAAGGGGGTGAGGAAGGGAGTTCCAGAGCCTCGGGGCGTAGTGACTGAAGGCACGGCCGCCGAGGGTGGAGGGGAGGATTCGGGGGGGACAAGGAGGAGGTCAGACCCGGTGGAGCGAAGGCAGCGGGGGCTGGTTTGAGGGGAGAGGAGATCAGAGAGGTGGAGGGGGGGGGGGGGGGCAGTGCAGAGGAGTGGAGGGATTTGAAAACAAGGGTGAGGAGGATCTTAAAATCGATCCTCTCTGGGACAGGGAGCCGGTGAAGTCCGGCGAGGACCGGGGTAACGGGGGAGCGAAGCTTGGTGCGGGCGGCAGAGTTTTGAATGAGTTGGACTTTATGGATTGTGGTGGAGGGGAGACCGGCTGTTTATAAGCTGGTTAGACTTGGCAGCTACTCACGCTGAACTCACCCACCTCCCCCCACACACCCCCACCACCCCACCCAAAGCCTCAGCATTCATAGACCTGCGTCTCATACTCTAATCCTAGAATAAGGTGAGCAGGGAGAGAGAGCGCATTCCATTGACATTTCACCATGAAATTCCCACCTGCAGGTCCTGTACATCAATGGAAAATCAGTCTGGTTTGGGAGACCAAAGCGCCAGACACCAGTCTGTCTGATCTCACACACACACACACACACACACATTATATCAGGTGTTCTCTCTCCAAGGGTGGAGAGTGAGGGGAGAGAGGGAAGCAAAGTCTTGGCGAGGAGGTACGTGAGAAAATGGGGGTGAGTGGGGGGGGGGGGGAGAGAGAGAGAGGGAGGTGTGAGAAGGATGTGAATAGGTTTTGGTTTTGACCATGGGGTGGGAGAAGGGAGGGTGTCATGGCGTGTTTGAGGTTACAGTGTGTGTGTGTGTGTGTAGAAGCTGGTAAACAAGGGTCTGACTGGACGCCGGCTGATTGCTGTCTGGCTACAGTCGGCAGATTGTACAGTTCGTTTCCAGCTGCCACTGAGCATAACTTCACTTCAAATGGAACCAGCTGCCCGGTCTCAACCACAGATGTTTTTGTACATTATTCCCTTCCTTTCTCCTCTCTATCTCTCTCCACACTCCTTCCCTCCCACCCTCTCCTGGTTCTCTACCTCTTCCTTCCAACCCCCCTATTCTCCTCGCCCTTGGGAAGTCCTCCCGACGTGAAAGGCGCTCTTGTCAATGTAATTTTCTTTGTTTGTTTGTCCTCTACCTCTCCTCCGACCTCCCTCTCTCCTCTCCTCTCCTCCATCCCTCCCTCTCTCCTCTCTTCCATCCCTCCCTCTCTCCTCTCTTCCATCTCTCCCTCTCTCCTCTCCATCCCTCCCTCGCTCCTCCATCTCTCTTCTCCCTCCCTCTCTCCTCCTCCCATCACTCCCTCTCTCGTCTCCATCCAACCTTCCCTCTCTCCTCCATCCATCCGTCCTCTTCTCCATCCCTCCCTCCCTCTCTCCTCCATCCATCCCTCCCTCTCTCCTCCATCCCTCCCTCTCTCCTCTCCATCCCTCCCTTTCTCCTCCATCCCTCCTTCTTTCCTCTATCCCTCCCTCTCTCCTCCTTCCATCCCTCCCTCTCTCCTCCATCCATCCCTCCCTCTCTCCTCCATCCCTTCCTCCCTCTCTCCTCCATCCATCCATCCCTCCCTCTCTCCTCCATCCCTCCCTCCCTCTCTCCTCCATCCCTCCCTCCCTCTCTCCTCCATCCCTCCCTCTCTCCTCTCCATCCCTCCCTCCACCCTCGCCACATCCCTTCCTTCCTCCTACTCTCCTCACCCCTCTCCTCTTTATCTAAATCTCCTGCCCTTCTCTCCACACCCCCCCACCCCACCCACCGCCACAGCCCACCCCTTACCACCACATATACAACACTCCCACTGGTTCTCCTTTCGATCAGATACATATCTGATCTGCTTTAAGCTTCCCTCTGGGAAGAAGCCAGTCCCTGTGAGGAGCTGCTCGCTTTCCTGCGCTCCTCAAGCCTCAAAGAAGGTTGGAACATGCGAAGGGCAAATTCAGGACAGAGGCCAGGAAGCGTGTGTGTGCTCACGGAGAGAGAGAGGGAGAGAGAGACACAACAGCTGGAAAGGATTACAAGCAGAATGTGGCTCAGGCCCCAAACTCTGGGATTCGTTAGCGAAACATCTTGATGGCCTGTGGTCTATTTGACCTCATCCCAGAAGAGCACCCACTGTCCTCGCATCGCAATCAGACTTGGTCTATAGAACGATTCCAAGCCTTAACCCCCACCCTCCCCACCCCACTCTCCTGGCAGCTAGTCCCAGCTGTTGGAACATCTGGCTGGGTCAGAGCCAGAGCCTGGAGTCTGGGCTGACTTACCTGTCCTTCAGGATGTAATCTACTGTTATTTACAGCACAGAAGCTCTCTCTCTCTTTGACCTCCTACCACCACCGCCCTCACCCCAATCTACCCCCCCCCCCCCCCCAGAGTTTAGGGGCAAATGACTTCTCTCTCTCTCTGCGCTGCGCAATTTCCGTGGATGTGTGTGGAACAAGGGGAAATGTGGTTGAATACTTTGTGTGGTCTGAAACAGCAGTGGTGAGAGAGTCCCAGTAGAGCACAGCGCTGTACATTCCTATAACTCCAGCTTGTAGAATGGACTTCCGAGCCAGACAGAGAGAGAAACGAGGAGATGTTATTTCAGTGTGTACAATAATCACATAATACTGCTTGCATTTGATACAGCGTTTTGTCACATCACTGAGACGTCCCAAAGCATTTCACGGGATACACTGTAAAGTGAATTGACTGTTTAACGTCCAAAGGGCCAGTCAGTATGGGATGGGGGTGCGGAGATAGAGATAAGGTACTTTGTCCAGGCTAATGTTACGTAGGCAGATGGGATAAATAAGGGGTGGACGGTCAGAAGGACGGACAGGTGACTTAATGAGTCCTGCAGCTCAGTGGTTAGAGCGCTCGCCTTACTGTGTTCGAATCCAGGCAGGTCAGGGCGAAACCTTGGGCAAATTTCCTTACTCCACACACACACACGCACGCGCGCGCGCGCCTAATAATAATCCCTCCCAATAAAACACAATAAGAAACTGGCCGTTTGAATACGCGACTGTTTGTGGGGGACGCTGCTGTGCATAATTGGCTGCCGCGTTTCGCCCACAAATATACAGTCAATTCACTTTACAGTGTATTCTGTGAAGCGCTTTGAGACGTCTAGAAGACGTGAAAAGCGCTATATCAAATGCAAGGATTATTATTATATATTGTTAATATATAATATATCAGCTCCCCCTCGTAAAGACATTCAGGTTTTTGGTTTTAATTAGCGGACAGCTGGAGATGGATCGGAAACCAGCCGGGGAGCGCGAGCGGGAACGCTACAGGAAAGCGGGATGGGGAAAGGGGGATTTTTTTCCCGGGGATTTTCCCTGGCTGGTGAGGGAATTAGGATCAGGTGTCAGTCAGCCTGGGACCTCGCTGTATTGGTTGGCCAGATGGTTGATCAGACAGACAGAGAGAGACAGAGAGAGAAACCTGCAGAACACACACACACACACACACACAAAGGCAAACCAGAATCGTTACTGATAACAAAATCAGATGTGAGAGGTTTGCGTGAAAGAGGGGACAGACTTTTCTGTGGGGTTTTTTTGGTCAGTCAAACACAATCGTGGAAACCCATCACCGTTACTCAAAGAGTCTCCAAACCCAACTGAGAATTCCATGCCTCCCAACCTACACATGGAAATCCCAGAGACTGATCATTGGAATGGAATGCGCTCTCTCTCTCTCTCTCTCTCTCTCTGGAGGGAAATATCTAGATAGTGTTATGCGGCAGCAAGGACGTGATGGGTGGGTGGGGGCGAAAGAGCAGGGGAATGAGGTTAGAGGAGAGAGTAACGCTGTAGGGGGAGCGAGCACCAGCGCGGACTCCATTGAGGGAGGAAGAGAAGATCAGAAGTTCTGCAAAATGGACAGGTTGTTTTCTAAGTGATTTCAGTGACAGGCAGTGACTGAGCCAGACTGACACAGTGACTGAGCCAGACTGACACACAAGGACCGAGCTCAGTTTCAGGTCCCAGCTGAAGACATTTCTCTTCGACCGCGCCTTTGGTCACCTTTCTCCCCTGGCTCGGTCCGGGATCTGTTATCTGAGACGCCGTTCGGCATGGAGGGCGCTATATTAAATCAAGTTGTTGTTGTTGCCACACAGTGACTGAGCCAGGCTGGCACACAGGGGACTGAGCTAGGCTGACGCACACCGAGTGAGCCGGACTGACAGGCAGCAACCTAAGGCCAGGCTGACGCAGTGTTAACCCTATTTCTCAACGTCTCTTACAACTCGTAATGTGGATGAACGGTTAGGGAGTACTGAATTTTGACAGATTTTATCAGCAAATAGGTTTCTTATTTCCATCTCGTGGGTCAGCATTACCCTCCACTCCCTCTGCAATCTTCAGAGGGAGTGGAAGGTTTGTGGAGTGAGCCCAGAGTGTGTGTCGGGGTAGCCGCTGGAATCTAATCGGCTAAAACCACATCGACAGACGTCCCTTTGTTTTTGATAAGTCGTGCAATTACGTACGTCGCGGACTTGCCTTTCTCCGCGGAGGCGAAGAGGCAGCAACCCATTGATAATTGATCGAGCGAATGCTGAGCCGTTAATGGCTCTTCATTTTCCCGGGGGGGGGGGGGGTATGGGGGGGAGAAACCCGACCACGGGGTAGCGGCCAACTTTGAACGTTAAGACAACTTGTTCGCTGGAGTTTTGCGGAAAAACACCCAACGTTTCTGGGTTGGGTTGCGAGTGCAGACGAATGGGCAGGAATC
Source organism: Hydrolagus colliei (assembly GCA_035084275.1). Lineage (NCBI taxonomy): Eukaryota > Metazoa > Chordata > Chondrichthyes > Chimaeriformes > Chimaeridae > Hydrolagus > Hydrolagus colliei. The sequence goes on along the minus strand of CM068749.1, from coordinate 3,223,714 downwards.
CTTCTCCCCGCCCTTCCAGAGAAAGAAGACAAGTCTCGTGGGGCTCTGCTGTGCGCAATTGGCTGCCTCGTTCAGCCCGCAAATAATAACAGTGATCCTTGCATTTTGATTAGAGCGCTTTTCACGTCTTATGAACACCTCAAAGCGCTTCGCAGAAGATACAAAGATACCAAATGCAGGGATTCTCATTACAAGGTGGATTTCCTACCGTAAAACATGCTTTTTATATGTGATAGACATACATTGTTAGATGGTAAATGTCTATTTCGATCGGGTTATCGTACATTTTTATATGGTTACCCTACACCAAGCTCAGTGAGTAGACTGCAAGCCTCACAAGCAAGAGACCTGGGTTCAATTCCTGGCAGGGCGACACCGTGGGCAAGTTTCCTTACTCCACGCGCCTAACAATAGTAATAATGATAATAATCCCCCCCAAAGAAATCGGTCACTCAACCCACGGCTGTTTGCGGGGGACGCCGCTGCGCGCAATCGGCTGCCACGTTTGGCCCGCAAACACGCACAGTCGATTCACTTTACAGTGTGTTCCGTGAAGCGCTTTTTAGTCGATTCGACCACGTGAAAGGGCGCCGAGTCAAACGCAAGGACTATTCGAATGAATAATGGGAGTTGCTATGGCTGTTGGTTGATGATGATGCGCGCGTTGCACGGTCTTAACGAGTTTCTTGAAATAAAAATTCAACCGACTGCGTTTCGCTGGGCCAAACGCAGCAGCCAATTGCGCGCAGCGGCGTCTCTGACAAACAACAACAACAGATTGATGCTCGTTACAGCGCCTTTCGCGTCAGGTGGACGTCCCAAGGCTCTGGACAGTCAGCGTTCCAGACCCGGACCCGAGCTGGGGACGGGGGGGGAAGGGGTGGGACTGGGTGTGGGGGCCTGGGAAGGGAGTTGCCGATGGGCCCATCGAAGAGGAGAGTCTTGAGGATCGAGTGACCCGATTATTATTATTTATTATTATTTATTATTATTATTAGACAGCTCACCACTCGCCGGATGGCGGCTCGGAGCTCTGGCTTTGCCGCCGCCGGTCGGGTCAGCTCAGGTCAGTGTCACCGCTGGCCCCGCGCGGATTTAAAGACCCTCGTTTTAAGTGGTCGCTGTATTAAAGCGACGGCAGCTCTCGGCATCACATCTGCTCCTCGCTCCTCACAACGAGTTAAAACCTTCCCAGCCCCGGGAACTCTGGCCAGATGTGTTTCGCAGGGACATGCTATTTCCATTAGAAAATCGTGTGCAGTGGGCTGTGTTTTATTGGCTCAGTCACTCGCACTCTCGCCTCCGAGTCGGAACACTGTGGGTCTGAGCTCCCAGTGTTCAGGGGGCTTCAAGCCCACACTGTCAATCCAGCGTGGTGAGTGGGCGGTGGGGGGGCTGGGGAGCTCGGGGGGGGGGGGGGGGTGAGCTAGCCCCCACACTGCCTTGTCAAAGAGACCGTGTCCTTCGGATGAGACGTTAAACCGAGCTGCTCGTCCATTCCCTGTCCAGGTGGGACCTCAAAGATCTCTACAGCGCTTTCTCTCCCTCCGTGTGTGTGTGCGTGCGTGCGTGTGTGTGTCTTGTCTGACAGTTAATCCTCCAACAGCCCCCACCCCCCCCCCCCCCCCACTCCCCTCTCTCTCTCTCTCTCACTCCCACCACCCCAGCGCCCGGATAAAATCGTGCTCACTTCGCGGCCGTCTGGACCGTGTCCTCCCCAAAAACACACGCACACAGTCACTACACCTTCACCGTGCGCCCCCAATGCGAGGATTACTGCTGTGGTCAGTGAAACCCGGAGGGAGGCACAGAGTGACCGGCGTTTGGCTGAGGAGATGTACAGGAGAGCGGTTGACTCGCTGTGGCTGGCGTGTGTGTTGAACGCGGCGTGGATTGTCTCGCGGGGGGAGGAGGAGGGGGTCTCGCGCGCAGGCGCGTCCCCCGACACGGTGGGGAGCCGGGCCGGGGTTCAGATTACCCCAGAGCCCCCCATGGCCTGTCCCAAGGACTGTCGCTGTAACCTGGACTGTACTGTGGACTGCGGAGGAATCAACCTGAAGGAATTCCCCGGGAATGTGTCCGAGGGAACCCTGCACCTCTCCCTACAGGTAGCTGCACTGGTGCTGATCGGCGGTGGGGGTGGGGAGAGGAGGGTGGGGGGGCAATGGGGAGGAGGGGGTTAAATGGCTGCGCGCCGCATTCTGTCGCTCCAGCGCAGCTCTGACTTTCAGATCAGACCTCAAACCTTGCTCTCCCCCCCCCCCCCCCCCCACCCTCCCCGTCCCCCCCCAATGCCCCTCATTCCCCCCCCCCGCGCCCCCCAATCCCCCTCATTCGAATGTTAACGACAACAAGTTGCGTTTATATATCGCTCCTCACATAGGCTCCCCTCCACACACACACCCCCCTCCAGCCCCCCACACCCCCCCCCCCCCAGCCCCCCCCACACACACACAGAGATAAAATTGGCTGCTGTGTTTCTCCCACAAAGTAACACAGTCACTCCGCGTTACAGTGATTTCCCGTGAAGTGCCTTAACATCCTCACTGTGTGTGCAGCGTAATCAGGAGAACGCCTCACAGCGCTTCACAGGGTTCAACTGTAAAGTGTAGTGACTGCGCGTCTCGTGAGCGAAACGCGGCAGCCAATTTGCGCACAGCAAAGCCCCCGCCACCCCCTCCCCCAACCCCCCCCCCTCCCCCCAGCCCCACACACACAAACAGCAGTGAAGCGAATACCGATTTTAACCTCAGCTTTGTTGGTTCAGCTTCTATGTCACGTCGAGCTAATTATTAATCATTTGTTCGAGTTGTTTTTCTGTCATTCTTTAAAGCCCCGGAGGGGGAGGTGGGATGTTTGAATTGACGGCTTCTGAAATTTAGAGTGAATTGAATAATTCCCCCCCCCCCCCCCCCCCCCCCTTCCCCCTCGCCCCCCAAAAAATCATGTCAGCAGAGGAAACACTGAGGAAATAGCTCCAAGTCTAGACCCAGTGAGTGAATTGGCTGCTGTTTTCGCCTAAAGAACTTGACAGCCGTTATCTGGGAGTTGTTTTGAGCAGAGAATCTCTCTCTCTCTCTCTCTCTCTCCCTCCTGGCCTACAATCCCCCGATACAATCGCTCGCTCACTTTTGGGCTATGCGCATGTTGTATAAAATTGGCCATCGCAATCACCTAAGCAATAGACGGTCACTCCACTATACCCTACAGCGAAATCCCGTGAAACGCTTAGAGACGCCTTCCTGTTTTTAAGGGGGACCCCCCCACAGAGAGTGTGTTGTAGGGTTTGGGGGGGCGCGGGGAGGAGAGGGGAGGGGAGGGAAGGGGAGGGCTGTCCAGCTAAACCCACACAGCTCATACAGTCCATTGAGAGCTTGGCCAGTGCGGCTGATGAGTCAGCCTGGCTCAGTCGGTAGCTCTGTGAGTCAGAAGGTTGTGGGTTCAAGGCCCATGACGGGACTTGGAAACCCTTCAGTCTGGGCTGAGGCTCTGGGACGCTATATGAACGCAAATTGTTGTAATTGTTGTCGTACTTGTGGGGGTGGGGGGGGAGGAGAGAAGCTCTGTATTATCAAAGGTCCTTTAGATAATAATAAAAATAATAATAATCCTTGCATTTGATACAGTGCTTTTCACATCTCATCAACGTCTCAAAGCGCTTCACAGAACATACTGTAAAGTGAATTGACTGTGTATTTGTGGGCAAAATGCGGCAGCCAATTGCGCACAGCAGCGTCCCCCACAAACAGCCGTGGGTTGAAATGACCAATTTTGTTATTGTGTTTTTTTTTTTGACGGTTTATTATTTGGCGCGTGCGTGTATGTGTGAGTGTGTGTGTGTATGTAGTAAGGAAACTTGCCCAAGGTTTCGCCCTGACCTGCCTGGATTCGAACTTGGGTCTCGCGCATGTAAGGCGAGCGCTCTAGCCACTGACCCACAGGAGCTTAGATGAGGAGCCTTGGCACGTCCTCCTGACACACGAAAAGCACTGCACGATTTGTAGTCGTTGCTGTTAGCGTTTTCGCCCACAAAATGGGGAGTCAATTCACTTCACAGTACATTCTGTGAAAGCGCTTTGAGCCGTCTCGCAGACACGATAAGGCAATCAGGATTATTATATATTATTCTGATGATGATGGCTGTAAACCGAGCTCTCTGTCCTATTTTGGCAGGACATGAAGAGTTTCTCTCTTGCCTGGTTTACTGGCTGACAATCACCACTCCACCCCACCACCCCCACCCAATAAAATGAGTCATTTGCTAGTCATGGCTGTTCGTGGATCCGCGCAGTGAAACTGTCCCGCATGTAAACTGCTCTTTTGGTCATAACAAGCAAAGCTCTTTCAGAAAACCTTGACGGGGTGAGAAGGCGTTACATCAAATGGGAGGTTTATTCCTAATAACGATTATTTAATCATTTACTTAATCATGAGCTCCTGTAGCTCAGGGGTTAGAGCGCTCGCCCTTACAAGCGTGAGACCTGTGCTCAAATCCTGGCAGGTCACGGTGAAACCTTGGGCAAGTTGCCTTACTCCACACACATACACACAGAAACGCGCCAAATAATAATCCGTCAAAAAAAAAACACACTAATAAAATTGGTCATTTCAACCCACGGCTATTTGTGGGGGACGCTGCTGTGCGCATTCGGCTGCCGCGTTTCGCCCACAAATATACAGTCAATTCACTTTACAGTATATTCTGTGAAGCGCTTTGAGGCGTCGATAAGATGTGAAAAGCGCTGTATCAAATGCAAGGATTGTTATATATTATTTATATAGTTTTGGAATGATTATTATCGTGCGTATTATTAAAATATTGCTATTGAGAATTTTTGTATTGTTAATTATATTATCCCTGTTCCCCAGAACAATGCCTTGGAGACCATCCCGATAGACGGGCTGTCGAAGCTCCATAAACTGGAAACTCTGAACCTGCAGAATAACAGGCTGACATCAAGTGGTAAGAATATCCTCATCCAGACATCCAAACAGATCAGGCTGCATCCTCCTAAAGTTATCTGTCTTGGCAAAGCTAGCTCTCTCCCACACAACACACACGAGGAGATAGACGCACACACATACACACACGCATGCACACACCATCCCTGCGATTTTCATTAAAACCCTCTTCGCTAAGCACAGATGTCTACTTGGTACCAGTTGTGAGGGAAATTGTCTCATGGCCAAGACAAATACAAAGCGTGGCTCTCAAAGAGGCCTTTGTCCCCTTTACACGTGTCAGAAAAAAACATACAGAACTTTTGCTAAATTCCAGGTTTGCTTAAAGGGGAGGTTGAGGCAGGGGGTGTGTGAGAGGGCTCGGGGAGGGTTGGGTTGGCGGGAGTGATGTAGGGATGGGAATCTTTCCATCGCTCCTGACTGTTTTGACCCAGGCAACCAACCTACCGTTGACCTAATGTCAATGAAGATAACGAGAGAGAGAGAGATAACACAACTAAACAAGAGCAAAGCCCAGTGAGCCAGCCTTTAAATCGGGTGCGGAGATTAACCCTTTGAAACCCTCGACTGTCAGTAGTTTTTTTGCCCCCCCCACCACCCCCACCTGGGTTGTCTTTGTGTCTCTGTTGTTCCCTTCCCTCTCTTTATTAAATGGTTTGAGAACAGGTGCGATCTTTGGGAGATTGTCAGCCAAGACACAGAGAGAAACCTGTGTGTGTGTGTATGCGTGTGAGAGTGTGTGTGTGTATGAGCCCGGTAGGTAGAGGTCAGGTTCGATTGTAATAATAATAATAATCCTTGCATTTGATGTAGCGCTTTTCATGTCTTCTCAACGTCTCAAAGCGCTTCACAGAATATACTATCAAGTGAATTGACTGTATATTTGTGGGCGAAACGCGGCAGCCAATTGCGCACAGCAGCGTCCCCCACAAACAGCCGTGGATTGAAACAACCAATTTATTATTGGATTGTTATTATGTGTGTGTGTGGAATAAGAAAACTTGCCCGAGGTTTCACCCTGACCTGCATGGATTCGAACACAGGTCTCACGCTTGTAAGACGAGTGCTCTAATCAGTGAGCCACACGTTGTGGTGCCCTCTATTGGCCTGCGGGGAGTCACTGCCGTGGCTCCCACGTTGGCAGGACCTCGAAACAACTGTAAAGTATCTCAACACAAGAACTCGATCTATCTCTCGGTCTTTGCTGATTGCAACCAGACACTGTTACTCAGTGCTGAAATTTCACCTCCCTCTCTCTCTCTCTCTCTAGGGCTTCCGGACGACGCATTCAACTCGCTGGACAATTTGCAATACCTGTACCTGGCCAACAACAAAGTGAGCTTGCCCTCCTCGCTAGGGCGTGTGTGATAGAGAGACAGAGAGAGAAATAGAGAGAGAGCTGGTCTGTGCAAGTGTCTGACCAATTAACGGGGGAGAAGTTGGTAGGGGAAGGAGGGAGCACTGCATTGTCACGGTGCCATCCTTCACATGAGCCACTACCTGTTGAGTCCTGGAGCTCAGTGGTTAGAGCAAGCGAGAGACCTGGGTTCGATTCCCGGCAGGTCAGGGGGCGAAATCTTGTGCAAGTTTCCTTACTCCACACGCACGCACGCACACACCACACACCACACAGCACACACACCTAATAATAATCCCTTAAAAGAACCTATAATAAATTGGTTACTTCAATCCACGAGTGGGGGACGCTGCTGTGCGCGATTGACTGCCGTGTTTCGCCTACGAATATATAGTCAATTCACTTTACAGTATATTCTGTGAAGCGCTTTGAGACGTCGATAAGATATGAAAAGCGCAATATCAAAGATCCCATGACTCTCTTGTAAAAGAGAGTTGGGAGTTTCTCCCTGTGTCCTGGCCAACCATTCCCCCAGATCAAATTGGTCAATGAGCAAGATAACAACAACAACAACAACAATTTACATTTATATAGCGCCTTCCACGTCGGGAGGACGTCCCAAGGCGCTAAACAAGAGGCGTGTGACCCGAGCTGGGAGGGGAGTGTTTGGGAAGGGGTGAAACACGAAGGGGAGGTAAAAGAGTTCGGGGTGGAACAAAAGGCACGATCGAAGAGGAAAGTCTTCAAACCGGCCTTGAAAGAGGAAAGGGAAGAGACGAAACGGAGGGATTGAGGGATGGCATTCCATAAGGTGGGAGCGGAGAAACTGAAGGCCCGGCCTCCGATGGTGGGGCGGTTCGGGCGGGGGGCTTGGAGCAGGCCAAGTCCTGTTGAACGGAGGGTCCGGGTGGGCGTGTAGGGGGAGAGTAGATCGGTTAAGTAGGATGGGGCAAGGCCATGTAAGGCCTTGTAGGTGAGGACGAGGATCTTAAACTCGATCCTCTGGAGGATGGGGAGCCAGTGGAGACGGGCGAGGGTGGGGGTTATGTGGTCGCGGAGGCAGGTGCGGGATAGTACACGGGCTGCAGAGTTCTGGATGGCCTGCAGCCTGTGAATGGAGGAGCTGGGGAGGCCGACGAGGAGAGAATTTCCGTAGTCCAGCCGTGAGGTGATGTACGCGTGCACGAGTGTTTCGGCAGCGCGGGGGGTAAGATAGTTGCGGAGCCTGGCAATGTTGCGCAGATGGAAATAATAAGATACTCTTATTATTGGAACTAATACACATGAGAGCAATTCTCTTTGCTTTCTGCGGCTGTTTGCTGTTAGGTACTTTATTGTAATGTCATAATCATTGCCAGTAATAATTATCAGATGTATTCCTAGCTGGGGGGAAGCTTGTCAATGGGAAGCTATGCAGTTTAAGCTGGTTAGACTCCAGCAGTTGCCCCAATATTAATAGTAATAAGATTCCTTGCATTTGATATAGCTCCTTTTCACGTCTTCTAGACTGTGTCTCAAAGCGCTTCACAGGATGTACTGTAAAGTGAATTGACTGTGTATTTGTGGGCGAAACGCGGCAGCCAATTGTGCACAGCAGCATCCCACAAACAGCCGTGGGTTGAAATAACCCATTTTATTATTGTGTTTTTTTTTGAAGGGATTATTATCAGGCGCGTGTGTGTGTGTGTGTGTGTGTGTGTGCGTGCGTGTGCGCACGCATGGAAACTTGCCCATGGAAACTTGCCCAAGGTTTCACCCTGACCTGCCTGGATTCGAACACAGGTCTCATGCTTGTAAAACGAGTGCTCTAATCTAACCACGGAGCTACAGGGAACTCCAGATCAGTAACCAACACACTCAGGGTTTCCTGGACATCAATGCACGTTCTGGGGTTTAACCCAAGCTTTGGATCTCGCCAACCTGCTCTTAATACTTACCGGTATTAGGGAAACAGGGTTTACCGAAGGTGCGAGCAAGAGATTCCATTGCTGGGGAAATTCCTATGTGTTGGTGGTGTACATATGTGGTTTAGAGACCGCTAAGCACTGTGTGGCAGACACCCATCTGATCACGGTGACGGGTTTCCGAGTGTGTCAGACAGACACCTGGCTGACAAACAAAACCTTATGGGCAGTGAAGGGGCGTGAGTATATAATGTAATATATGATACAATGTATTGTATCCGAGGTAATGCACATATATAAATATAACGTACTTGTAACATATATGAACTGATGTATATGTATTGTAATGTATATAACATGACGTGTTGTATTTTACAGCTCACCGTTGCCCCAAAGTTTCTGCCCAAAACCCTGGTGAGTGCTGACGTCGCAGCCAATTACCTGACAAAGATTTACCCCCTGACCTTCGGGCAGAAGCCAAAGCTCAGGTACTTTCTGTCAGTCATCCTGACCAGCAACACAGTCACCATATTAACTAGACATATAATGTCTAGGGGGTACCTGTCAAACATTGTGGGCTGTGTGTGGGGGGAGAAGGGGTTTAGAATGACAGTGTTAGAATTACTCCTTTCCTCTCCCCGAATACGAAACTCTCTCAAATTCTCAGAGAGATCAGTTCCCGTAGCGCTAGTTGGACAGAGAAGGGATTTTATTTTTCCTCTTCCGGCGCCCTGGCTGACGCTCTGTAAATGCCATTTTCTCGTCGTTTCTGTTTGCGAATATGCTGTCGTGCGCAATACACAGTCACCGCACTTTACCGTGTGTCCTGTGAAGTGCTTTGGGACGTCCGCCCGACATGAAAGGCGCTGTTTCGACTGCAAGGGTTGTTACTGTTCAAGTAAAGCCAGCAGAAGTCGTAGCAGTTGAGACGATAAAGTGTAATAAGACTTACGCAAAGTATGAGTTACAGGCGAACCTGCCTCAGTCTGATTTTATACAACTGGCACACAACAGTGAACAAGTAATGGCACTGGTAACTATTATTCCGATTATGTAAAAAATACTTTGGTTTCCGCGCTTGTTTCAACGGCGTAATAATTCTAATAATCCTTTGCATTTGGCAAAGTGAATTGACTGTAAATTTGTGGGCGAAACACGGCAGCCAATTGCGCACAGCGGCGTCTGCACCAACAGTGTGTATTTCAATGGCCTGACGAGCTAGAAGGCAAATTGCGTTGGACGGAGGGTTATTTGGGAACAGGAAAGTAATATGATTGACATCGGTCCGTCGTTTAAAATACAACCCGTGCAAAGAAATCTCAGTGTTTTTCGGTGGGAAATTGAATGGAGAGCTCAGTGATTAGAGCGCTCGCCTTACATGCCAGATACCTGGGTGCAATTCTAAGTCGGGTGAAACCTTGGGCAAGTTTCCTCACTCCACACGCCTGATAATAATCCCTCAAAAAAAACACAATACCGTAATAAATTGGTCATTTCAATCCACGACTGTGGGGGACGCTGCTGTGCGCAATCGGCTGCCGCGTTTCGCCCACAAATAAACAGTCAATTCGCTTTACAGTATATTCTGTGAAGCGTTTCAGGAAGTCTAGAAGACGTGAAAGGCGCTCTATCCAAATGCAAGGATCATCATCATTATTATGGGACTCGGTGGCGTGTGTGTGATGTTGGCGATTGTACGGTTTATAAAGAGATGTCGTATGTTGCTGCCGTTCACAGATCGATCTATCTCCACAACAACAAGCTGACGGATGCCGGGCTCCCTGAGCACATGTTTAACGGCTCGGACGGAGTTGGGGTCCTCATCATGTCCAGCAATTTTGTGAAATACGTTCCCAAGAACCTGCCGACAGAACTCGTCAGACTGCACCTGAAAGTAAGCGGACAAAAAGAGTTTGGATTCGATCTTCGAGCCCGTCATCGGGGTTTGTTGCTGCTCGGTTCCCATTAACCCCCACAAGCCAAAGCACCAACTGTGAGGGCGGTTCCTTGCTGGACACACAGCGGACGCAGGCTTGCTGGGCGGTGCTCTCAATAGGCCACCCAGTGCACTTTTAGCTGGTTAGACTCCAGCAACTTGTGGAGCTCCTGTAGCTCAGTGGTTAGAGCGCTCGCCTTACAAGCGTGAGACCTGTGATCGTATCCAGGCGGGTCAGGGAGAAACCTTGGGCAAGTTTCCTTACTCCACACACGCGACTAATAATAATCCGTCCAAAAAAATAAACCCAACAATAATAAAAATTGGTCATTTTCAACCCACGGCTGTTTGTGGGGTACGCTGCTGTGCACAATTGGCTGCCGCGTTTCACCCACAAATACACAGTCAGTTCACTTTACAGTATATTCTGTAAAGCGCTTTGAGACGTCGGTAAGGTGTGAAAAGTGCTATATCAAATGCAAGGATTATTTATTATTATAGTTTTAGGTGGTTAGACTCCAGCAGCTACCCACCCCCCCCCACCCCCTAGTTTATTCCCAAGACTTGTTCCCTCGCCAGCCTGGGACTAATACACTCTGGGGGCGGGGGACGTGGGGTGTCAGTTGGGTGTCTGACATACCCGGAAACACATCACCGTTGCTTAAGAGTCTCTAAACCAAACTGGGAGTCCCTCGCAAACTCCCACCTACACACGGGGATCCCAGAGATAGATTGTTGGGATGGAATGTGTGTTCTCTCTCAGGTTGGTAAGAGTCAAGGCTTGTATGGGGGTGGGGTGGTGGGGGGGGGGGGGGGAGAGAGAGAGTGCACATTCCATTCCAGATATTGGTGCCCATTTATGGGGCTCTTAAGTCTGGTTACTCTTAAAGATGGTTTCCACATGTGCCAGACACTCAAAATGATCAACAATTCCAACCAGGAAATTCTTAAAGGATATCGAGACCATAAATGATCTGGTCTTTCAGTTGACGGGAGTTGTCGGTTGGGGTGAGGGACGGGGGAGGGAGAGTTTGGGTGTAGTGGAGAGATGGGAGTGGGTGTTGGGTGTTGGTTGGCATGGAGGTGAGATGAGATGAGGTAGAGAAGGATTGGAGGTGGAGATCGAGATGGGGAAGTAGTGAGGTGGGGGTGAGGTTGGCATGAGTGAGGTGGGGAGTACTGGGAGGGGAGTAGGTGGAGGATGGAGGTCGGGAGGTGAGAGAAAAAAAGACGCAATCGCCCTCCCAACTTCCTCTCGTCCTTCAGAACAATAGACTAGAGAAGATTCCTCCGGAGCTTTCGATCATCTCTCCCAACTGCGGGAACTGCACCTGCAAAACAATCACTTCACCAACAATGGGAATGAACAACGAGACTTTCTGGTAAGGAAGGCGCAGTGTGTTCGTGTGTCTGGCTGTGTGCGTGTGTGAGTGGGGGGGGGGGGGGGTTGTGGTGGGGGGGGGTTGTGGGGGGGGGGCGGTGAAGGCCACTGGAGGCGAGGGGTGGATTTGGGGCTAATTTTGACAGATTTGCCCACAACTTACAGTCAATTCACTTCACAGCATATTCCGCCAAGCGCCTTGAGACGCCACAAAGGCGCGATTAGGCGCTGGACTGATCACGTGCCAGGATTATTCTCTGGGGGAAACACTCGGCAGGTCGGGCAGCGTCTCTCTGAAGCCTCTATCCATAGATGCTGCCTGACCCTCACCCCCCCCCCCCCCCCACTCTGATCACTCTGCGCGTGAACTGAAACAGAAAGAGATCTGTGTTCAGGATAATCAGGCCGACGATGTCATGTCACTCTTTGTCCAGACGTCATCTTTATCATCTTCTCCTTGCTTTTTAGTGCAATGTTTCAACAACAACATTGCTTTACATCAGGAGATTTTTACATCAAGGCCTTTCGAGTCATGTGCGGTTTGCAAAAGGGCCAGAATTTTAATCCTCTTTGACAGACATCCAGCGAGTTCAGTTTTCTCATTTGGTCATTTTTATGTGTATTGTGGAATCATATAATAATAATAATGATAATATAATATAATCGTCCAAAAAAAACAACTACGATAAATTGGTCATTTCAACCCACGGCTGTTTGTGTGAGGGACGCTGCCTGTGCGCAATCGGCTGCCGCGTTTCGCCCACAAATATACAGTCAATTCACTTGTACCTCCTATCTCCGTGACCTCCTATCTCCTTATCAACTACCTCCTGCCCACTCCCCTCGGCAGGCTCTGGCCTGCTCCACGTCCCCCGGCCCCACCCTCTCCCACTCTGCCCCGACCTCTTGAACTCCATCCCGCAGTCCCTCCGCCTCGCCCCCTCCCTCCCACTGGCCTCCTTCAAGTCTCGCTTCAGGACCCTCCTCTTCGATGGACTCATCGGCGACTTCTTATTCCTCCCTCCCCTCCTCCCCCACCCCCACCCCCCCACCCCCACCCCCACCCCCACCCCCCCCCCCACCCCCACCCCCGCCCCTGTCCTCAGCTCGGGTCTGAAACGGTGACTGTCCAGCGTCTTCTAGGGACTCCTGACGTCCCTAGAAGACGTGAAAAGCGCTATATCACGCGCAAAAGATTCTTATTCTTATTCTACGCCGTTGTGTGCTCCCCTGTGCTCTGCGTGTCGCAGCAAGCTGTCCAGCCTGGAGTACCTGGATTTGGCCAGTAACCAGCTGAGCCATGTGCCGGAGGGCCTGCCCCGGGGCCTGGTGCTTCTGCACCTGGAGAGGAACGCCATCGCGGCGCTGCCGGCGGGGACGCTGCAGCCCGTGCGTGGCCTGGAATACCTGCTGCTGCACCACAACCGGCTGCGTGCTGTCCGGCATCCACCGCGAGGCCTTCCGCGGCCTGAAGCGGCTGCACACCTGCCACCTGCACAGCAACCTGCTGGAGAGCGTCCCGCCGGGCTGCCCCGGCGGGTCCGCAGCCTCATGCTCCTCCACAACCGCATCGGCGCCATCGGCCGCGGCGACTTCGCCCTGACCTACCTGCTGAGCGAGCTCAACCTCAGCTACAACCGGCTCAGCCCGGCCGGCCTGCACCCGGAGGCCTTCCGCAAGCTCCGGCGCCTGACTCGCTGGACCTGTCGGGCAACGCCCTGGTCTCCGCCCCGCGCGGACTCCCCCGGAACCTGCGCCTGCTGCGGCTGCGGGAGAACGGCATGTCCGCCGTGCCGCGGGCCGCCCTGGCCGGCATGAGGCAGCTCCGCGAGCTGGACCTCAGCGGCAACAAGCTGGGGCCCGCGTCCATCGACCCCGCAGCCTGGGGAGAGCTGCCGCCCTCAAGGTACCGGTCGGGCGGGGAGGGAGGGAGGGAGGGAGGGGGGGGGGGGAGGGGGGAGGGAGGGAGGAGGGAGGGGAGGGGGGGGGGGGAGGGAGGGAGGGAGGGGGGGGGGGGGGGAGGGAGGGAGGGAGGGGAGGGGAGGGGGGGGGGAGGAGGGAGGGAGGGAGGGAGGGGAGGAGGGGGGGGAGGGAGGGAGGGAGGGAGGGAGGGAGGGCTGAGGTGTGGTGATAGAGGTATAGAGTAATAGGGTGGGGGAGTGTAAGGTACCCTCTTCCACCTCCCCCTGGCTGGGCCCTGGGATCCCTATTGGGAAGCGCCCTGAGCCGCCATTTGGCGTGGAGTGAGGGCGCTATATAAATTCAAGTTGTTGTTGTATAGGCTGGGTGGGTAGAGTGGGGATGAGATAGAGGAGGATTGGAGGTGGAGATCGAGATGGGGATGAGGTTGGAATGGTGGGGAGAAGTACTGGGAGGGGAGATGTCCCCCTGTGGCTTCCAAACTTTTAAATAGCGCCTGCTCCTTCACCCCCCTCCTTCACACTCGGCTCCAGCACTCGTGTCCTTGGCTCCACACACACTCAGCGGCTCGAGACTAAAGCTCCATGACTCTCCACCCCAGCCAATGGTACGCGCTCCCCAGTGTGGAAACCACTGGGCTGTGGGGTTGGCGAGTGAGCGTTTGAGGAGTTTCTGATTGTTTTTCTCGCTTTCTCAGCTTCTCCATCTCTCCGGTAACCAGCTTGTCCTCCATCCCGCCTGACCTGCCCGAGGCCCTCGAGTATATATTTACCTCCAGGACAATCAGATTGCCGTCATCCCAGATAAAGCCTTCCAATCCACCCCAAACATCAAGGGAATCTTCCTGAGGTAAGCCGCCAACCCCCCCCCCCCCATCACCCCCTTCCCACACACACACACACACACACACACACACTGACCCCCTGACACTGACACTGATCCTTGACTGTTCAGTGCCTTGGGATGTCCTCCCCAATGTGAAAGGCGCTCTACAAATGTAATATTATTGTTCTCGTTGTTGGAGTACCTCACACTCCACTCCTGAATATATCCACCTCCCAAAGCCTTGGCTCCTGTCTAGTGAGTGAGACAGTCTACTACCTAACCACTGAGTCCTGTAGCTCAGTGGTAAGAGCACTTGCCATACAAGCATGAGACCTGTGTTTCGATCCAGGCAGGTCAGAGCAAAACCTGGGTGTAACTTTCCTTACTCAACACAGCTAATAATAATCCCAAAAAAAAAACTAAATTAAATTGGTCATTTCACTCAACGACTGTTTGTGGGGGACGCTGCTGTGCGCCATTGGCTGCCGCGTTTCGCCCACAAATATACAGTCAATTCACTTTACAGTATATTCTGTGAAGCGCTTTGAGACGTCTGGAAGACGTGAAAAGGGCGATATCAAATGCAAGGATTATTGTTATTACAATGCAATTGTCTGCCGCGTTTCGCCCACAAAAGACACACTCACTCACTCCACTTGACGGAATATCCTGTGAAGCGCTGCGAGACACCTGAACGACGCAAACAAGCCGCGAGATCAAATGCAAGAATCATTATTGTTAAGGATTATTACGATTGTTTGTGCCCGTGTTCGTTTGGCAGAGGCAACAGGCTGGCGACCACGACGATAAAGGAGATAGCGTTCGAGAACCTCAGCCAGTTGCAGGTGCTGGACATCGGATCGTACCCCGACTCACAGGGCGAGGACAAGACAGAAAGCGGGTCGGAGACAGACCGAGACCCTGCCCTCCCGCCTGGCACCAAAGAAGGTGACTGAGACTGGAGGTCCCGGCCAGCAGACCACCGCACACTGTGGCTGTCGATGGGGAGGTCTGGAGGCAGGAACCGGAGGATGTTTTTTTTATTTAGCGGACAGACAGCGCTAATATTTTATAAATATTCCCTATGATCGCCTTAATGTACATATTGTATTTAATCCCGAGTTGCACACGCTACAGGGGGGAACCGCTCACCTCCCCGTGGGCTCTGTTTGTCTCGCTGTAGTCTATAGGGTTTAGGAGGCTTGTGCGTTCGAGCCTCTTTCCCCCCCTCTCTCCCCACCCCACGTCAAGGACTGTTGGTCTAGCTTGACGCTCCAGTGCAACGCTGGGAGGGGCGAACAGAGCCCTGCATTGTCGGAGTCTCTTGTCTTTCGGATCAGGTGTTAAACAGGGCTCCCTGTGCCTCCCTGTTCCAGGTGCACGGTAAGAGGTTTTCGCTCCTGGTTTCCCGGATGGAAATCTTCCCAATAGATCACTGGGACACGGATCTCTGTGGGACTTTGCTGGCCAGAACTGCCGTCAAGTGTATTGACTGTGTAGTTTGTGGGCGAAACGGAAGCCAATTTTTACCCGCAGAAACATACCCGTAAAACAGCCATGAAGTAAGGGACCAGTTCTATCTGGGGGGGGACGTCGGGAGAGAGAGAGTCCTTTACCTGTCTCAACTCCTATCCCAGCCTCCCTCTGCTCCAGTCTACCAACTCTCTGTTGTGCCCACCGTGGCAGAGGATGCTGGCTGTCTGGCCTGACTGCTCCATCCATTCCCCGCCCCCCGCCACTCTCGCTGCAAGGCCTATCGGTCCCCAGGCCAACCTTTCCTCCCTCATCCACATCCCCACCCTCCCCGTCAATCCACCCCCCTCCCCCAGTCATCTCCACACCCCTCCGCCACCAACCGCTCGCTTCTCCAACAAATCACTCACAATCCACGACCTCGCCGTCGAGGCAAACCTCGATATCCTCACCCTGACCGAAACCTGGGTCACCAAGTGACACTTTCCCCCTGATCTCCACAACATTGCCCGAGTTTGCCACCACGTCACCTCTCGGGCTGCTGAAACTCTCATTCGTGCCTTCATCACCTCCAATCTCGACCATGTCAACACCCTGCTTGCTTGTCGGCCTTCCTAATCTCCTCCCTCCATAGGCTGTAGATCATCCAGAACACACCAGGCTCTGCGACCCCATCTCCCCCATTCGCACCTGTCCCCATTGGCTCCCCATCACTCGGAGGATTGAATTCAAGATCCTGGTCCTCACTTGTAAACCTCTCCATGGCCCTGCCCACCCTACCTCTGACCTCCGTTACCAACCTGTTCTCACCCTCCGTTCAGCGGTCTCCGATCTGCTCCATGTCCCACTATCCACCCGCCCTCTCATCGGGGGTTGTTGTTTAACATCTGCCTGAACTCAATCGAAGGACAGCGCCTCCGACAATGTTGCGCTCTCCCCACCCTCTCCCCCCCAGCGTCAGCCTGGACTGTCATAAGGACACAGAAGGTCGTATTGGATGCCAACGAGAGAGGTGTGGGGCTTGTTAAACCCTTGTGTTAATGTGGAGAATTTTACTCAATGCCGTGTTTTACTGAAGCTGTTTTGCTGTTCACATTCCACGTATTAAAGAGGACGGCTTTCCCAGCAGCTTCCGGGGACTCCATCGTTCGCCGTACGCAACGCAGTCTTCGGGCGGTGAGTGCTGCCGGTACATAAACCAATCCTCGTCTGAAAACGTGACCGTGGCAATCTGGCTCAGCCACTCAGTCACCGAGTCAGGAGATCGTGTGTCCGCACACTCACTTGACAAAGAGGTCCTTACTGGACTAGTAGCTTTCAATGGCCGATGAGGTTTTAGCTGGTTAAGTGCTAAGCAACTCAGCCGGACACTGTGTTCAAGTCTGGTCACCACACTTCAAGGAACGATGTTAAGGCATTGGAAAGGGTGCAGGGGAGAATTACTAGGATGGTACCAGGAGTGAGGGACTTCAGTTATGAGGAAAGGCTAGAGAGGCTAGGTTTATTCTCATTGGAACAGAGAAGGTTACGAGGAGACCTAATAGAGGTTTTCAAGATCAGGAGGGGATTCGACAGAGTAAACAGGGAAAAACTGTTTCCACTGGTAGGCGTATCAATGACTCGTGGTCACAGATTTAAAATGGTTTCTAAAAACGAAGTAGAGGGGAGCTGAGGAGAATGTTTTCACTCAGCGAGTTGTTCGTATCAGGAATGCATTGCCTGACAAGGTGGTGGAGGCCGATTCGATAACAACTTTTAAAAGAGAGGTAGACATTTATCTGGGGAGGACGGGTTTGCGAGGTTATGGGGAGAGAGCTGGGGAGTGGGATTGAGTTGCTCTTTTCAAAGAGCCGGCACAGACTCGATGGGCCGAATGGCCTCCTTTTGTGCCGTAAGATTCTATGATTCTAGAATAACTGTCCCGACCCCAGCCCCCACACATACACAAACACACACGCACTGCCCACTCTGGGATTTCCACCACCCCAACTCCCCACTCCCCCTCCCCCCCCCCCCCCCACCCCCACCCCTCATAGCCTCGGCCAAGAAAGTCTCAAACTGGCTGACCTGAGGAAAATGTCACTTTGCGTTGAAATTTATTGGATTGCAATAGACAATAATAATAGTAATAATCCTTACATTTGATATAGCTCCTGATCAAAGCATTCAGGTCCCTTGAAGGACTTCACAGGAGGTACTGTAATGTGGATTGACCGTGTCATTTTTTGAGCAAAACGCAGCTGTCAGTTGCACACAGGAGTGTCCCTACAAACAGTCGTGGTTTGAGTGACCCAATATTTTTAGATTATCAAAGGATTTTATCTCCCTGGAAAGTGATCTGCCAATCGACCAACAACCAGGTTCCTACTGACTGCTAGGTCAACAGAGGCGTGTGGAGCAAGGAAACTTGCCTACGGTTTCGTCCCACCCGGGAATCGAACCCAGGTCCCCTCGTTTGCTCTAACCACCAAGCTATGGGATTGCATTGGATTCTATGGCACTGTATTGGATCGCGTGGCTTGACTTATTGACTTGCTTGAAGTGTGAGCTGAGTCCAGCTGGCCCCAGTTCTGGAAAACACAGCAAAGCGAGTTCACAACTAATTATGTTTGGGGAGTGGTTAATTTCAAGTAAATCCATGATGAGTTTCCTCCTTCCTTCAATGGTCTGTCTTCCCCCCCCCCCCCCCCCACCCCACCTCCACTGTTGTCTAGTCCAGGGCATTTGAGGCCAAGAGCCCCCATCCCCTACCCACTTCGCCACCACAACATCTCACCTAATGTTGAGGGTTCCATAAGTGGGGGTTTCAGGGTTTCAACATGCTCTCTTTGGAACTTGGACTCTTCCCCTCCTACCTCCCTCCGAGCATTTGGCACTCAACCCATCCATTCCCTGTTTTTTCCATGTTTAAATTCTCCACTCGCTGTTTTGATCCCCCTGTTCAATGCTTGGCTGGCTTGACTGTCTGACACAGCACAATGTTAAAAAGGCAACAAGGAACAGATTGGGAGAGAGATTGAGAGAGAGAAAGTGAGAGTGTGAGAGAGAGAGAGAGAGAGAGACCCTTCCAAGGTGAAGGGCCTCATGTGAAGGTGAATCGCGTCACTCTGTTTATAGAAAGCTACAAAAAAAGCGAACTATCGGTTCCAAAATGATTTATTAGAATTGCGTTGGACATGAGCAATGGTTCAGATACGTCTCCCACGTTTTCTGTGTTACTAAAGTAACATCTGTGAAGTTGAGGGAGCGAGAGGGAAAGAGGGGGGAGAGAGGTGGGGAAGAGAAGGTTAGGGATGGGAGAGGGGGAGAGATAGAGTGAGGATGGGGTGGGGTGGAATGGATGGGAGAGATCAAAGGGTGAGCAGGAGAGGAATGGGAGTGGGAGGGAGAGAGTTAGGGATGGGAGTGAGAGGGAGTGCTTTGCAGGAGGGAGGGAGGGTGATGATGGGAAACGGAGTGAGGGATGGGAGAGGCAGGTTGGGATGGGAGAGGGAGAGCCATAAGAGAGCCGGGGGGGAAGGGGAAAAGAGAGCAGGAGAGAGGGGGAGATTTGGGAAGAGAGAGGGAGGGACGTGAGGGAGAGAGGGAGAGGAGTGGGGGAAGGGGAGTTGGGAGAGAGAGAGAGGAAGGGATGTGAGGGAGAAGGAGGGAGGGAGGCAGTGTGTCGGAGTGAAACACCACCCAGGGATTTGTATAGAAATATATACATTATACACACAGCTTAAGGAGCAGCCTGACCCAACGAGCTGTCGTGTGAGCCAGGAATGTGTGTGTTCGATAACATGATACTGTTGACACACTTCCTGGTTGCCACTCGGGATTCCTCCTTAAGGAATTTCATTTAAAATTCCTCGGAATTGGACTTAGGGTGAGCCATGTAATGTACTGTACAAGAATTCTATATACATGTATTTATATATGTAAAATACAACACACACAACTGGTGGGACATGTAAACCAGGCCAGGGTGGGAGGGAGGGAGGGAGGGAGGGAGGGAGGGAGGGAGGGAGGGAGGGAGGGAGGGAGGGATGGGGAGGGGGAGGGAAGAAACAAACTGACTCTCCCCACCCCTGTCATTAACCCCACTTCATACTCTTTCCTCCCCCCTACACACACACAAGGCGTGTACGCACACACACACAACCACATGCACGCCTAACCCCACGCACACCCACGCTCGGATGCGCACAAATAAGCCCTCCCCTCCCGCCCTCCCCACCCCCCCCCCACAAACACCAATAATAATAGTAATAATAATCCTTGCATTTCACAGCGCTTTTCACATCTTCTAGACGTCTCAAAGCGCTTCACAGAATATACTGTAAAGTGAAGTGACTGTATATTTGTGGGCGAATCGTGGCAGCCAATTGCGAACAGCAGCGTCCCCCACAAACTGATTAATGACAATTTTATTATTGTGCTTTTTGGGGAGGGGAGATTATTATTAGGCGCTGGTGTGTGTGTGTGTGTGGAATATGGAAACTTGCCCACGGTTTTGCCCTGACCTGGCTGGATTCGATCACAGGTCTCACGCTTGTGAGGCGAGTGCTCTAACCACTGCGCTACAGGAGCTCCACAATAGCAATACACACACCCAAAAAAAACCTACTCACCCAATCACGCACCCACACAGACCCACAAACAGCCCCTCACTCTGATCTCTGGGGAATGGGATGGGAGAGGGAGAAGCCATGATAATAACCTTCGCTTGCGGGGAGCGGATGGCTTACAGAAGATCCTTCGGTCCATCACTCCCACCCGCCCACCCAAGCTCCCATGACAGCTTCCTCCTGGCTCTGATGTGCATGGACGTTCATTCTCAGCCTCCCCATCCATAACACGAAGTGTCCATCCATCTAGACAGATCCCTCGCTCCCTCCTTCCCCCTAACTGAAGGACGGAGCCCAAGTAGGGAGAGGGTGGGGGTGGATGGGAAGGAGGGAGGGAGGGAAACACTGGGAGGTTGAAGAGGAAAAATAGGTGAATCATCAGTTGTCCCTTCCCCTCCCTCGCCCCACCAGCCCCCTCCACCCCCTCAGGCCAAGTGTACGCAGTGTGATGGTGTGAGCACTAGCCTACATAGGATGGAGGGTGGTGGGGGTGGGGGGGGGGAAAGGGGAGGAGCAGGGATCTTCACACGTTGGTCTCTAGCTCGTCCATCTCGATGGCACATTGGTCCTTCTGCAGGCCCAGGTCCAGCTCCATCTGTACGTTGTGAGACCCTCCCGCGGGGCACAGCCTCTCCCCGCGGCCAGACTTGTTCACGTCATTGCTGCAGCCGTTCCTCTGGTAAGCCATGATCTGGTGGATGCTGATGGGCTTCGTCTCACAGATCAGAGGAACCTGCGTCCGAGACACAGCGTCACAACAACAACATTACACGTGTACAGCGCCTTTCACGTCAGGAGGACATCCCTGACGCTGGACAGTTACTGTTTCAGATCCGAGCTTCGGACAGTGGGGGGGGAGGGGGGGTGGGGGGAGGGAAAAGGGGGGGATTAGGAGTTGCCAATGGGTCCATCGAAGAGTGTTGAGGCGGGACTTGAGGGAGGGGGCGAGGGGGAGGGACTGGGAGATGGGATTTCAGAGGTTGGGAGCAGAGTGACTGAAGGCTCGTCCGCCAATGGTGGGGAGGGTGGGTCGGGGGACGTGGAGCAGGCCAGAGCAACAACAACAACAGAATCTCTACCCTACGGTTCTCCCATCTCAGCATTGAGTTTGTTTGTTGAATGAGACCCAGAGTGGCAGGGTGGGAGACAGGGTGGGTGGGAGACAGGGTGGGTGGGGGAGGGGGTGGGTGGGGGAGGGGGTAGAGTGGGGGAGGGGGAGACAGTACGTGTTCCTCACCTCGTCAGTCTCCTGAGTGAAGTTCTTGCGACAGAGGTGAGCCATGATACCCGCAGCCAGGGCGTCCCCCAGCACATTAATCATCGTCCGCAACCGGTCCCTGTAACACAGGACACCTCGCTGTGAGTCCTCAGCCCTGTGTGAGCCCCCCCCACCACCCCCACCTCCCCCACAGACACAGCGCTGTGCGAGTAGAGTATTACTGTAAAGAGTGACTGTGTGTTTGTGGAGGGAGAGGGCGTCTTAAAAGTGCTTCGCAGGTTGTTTCTGTAAAGTGTACGAATAATAATAATAATAATCCTTGCATTTGCTACAGCGCTTTTCACATCTTATCGACGTCCCAAAGCGCTTCACAGAACATACTGTAAAGTGAATTGACTGTGCATCTATGGGCGAAACGCGGCAGCCGATTGCCCACAGCAGCGTCCCCCACAAACAGTCGTGGGTTGAAATGACCAATTTTATTATTGTGATTTTTTTTGGACGGATTATTATTAGGCTTGTGTGTGTGTGTGTGTGTGTGTGTGTGTGTGGTGGGTGTTTGTGTATGTGGAGTAAGGAAATTTGCCCAAGGTTTCGCCCTGACCTGCCTGGATTCGAACACAGTTCTAATGCTTGTAGGGCGAGGGCTCTAACCGCTGAGCTACAGGAGCTCCACTGTAAAGTGTAGTGACTGTGTTTTTTTTTTCGAGTGCAGCAGGGAAAGCGGGTGGGGGGACGGGACACTCACAGAGCCCAGTCCACAGCGATGATGAGAGTGATGTCATCGGTGGGCAGCCCAACAGAGGTCAGGACTATGACCATGGTGACCAGGCCGGCCTGAGGAATCCCCGCTGCCCCAATACTGGCTGCCGTCGCCGTGATACTATAACAGGCAGGGACAGGGTGAGAGAGGGAGAGAGAGGGAGAGAGAGGGGGGGGGGGGGGGGCGGTTGGGGGGGGGCGGCGGGGGAGAGTAAAAAGAGAAACAAACGGAAAAAGTCAAACACTCAAAGAGAGAGAGTAAAGCAGGAGCATTAATAATAATCAGTGCCTTATCAAGTCTTCGAGACGTCTCAAAGCGCTTCGCAGAATATCAGGCACCGGCAGCATCAACCTCCACGTTTGCACACTCCACCTCACCAAGTCAGTCAGGTCTTGTTTGATCCTCAACTGTCTTTCCTCCCTCACATCCAAGCCATGACCCGCTCTGCCTTCCCTCACCTCCGCAGCATTGCCCGACTCCGCCACTACCTCAGCCCTCAGGCCACTGAAACGCTCTTTCGTGCCTTCATTACGCCCAGGCTCGACTACGCCAATGCCTCTCCAACTCCTCCTCAGGATTCAATTCATGATCCTGGTCCTCACCTTTAAAGCTCCCCATAGCCTTGCCCCTCCCTACCTCTGTGACCTCCTAACCATCTACCAACCTGTCTGCTCCCTTGGCTCGGTGAGCTCCCGCCTGCTCCATGTCCCCCAACCCACCCGCACCACCATCGGCAGGCGAGCCTTCAGCCACTCTGCCCTAACAGTTGGAGTTCCATCCCACAGTCAACTCCTCCTCGCCCGCTTCCCGGTCTCCTTCAAATCCCGCCTCAAGACACTCCTCTTCGACCATGGGAGCTCCTGTGGCTCAGTGGTTAGAGCACTTGTCTTGCAAGCTGGGGAAACCAAGCTGGGGAGACCTGTGTTCGAATCCAGGCAGGTCAGGGCCAAACCCTGGGCAGGTTTCCTCACTCCACACACACACGCGCCTGATAATAATCCCTCCAAAAAAAAAACAAATAATAAGATTGGTCATTTTCAACCCACGGCTGTTTGTGGGGGACGCTGCTGTGCGCAATTGGCTGCCGTGATTCGCCCACAAATACACAGTCACTCCACTTTACAGTGTATTCTGTGAAGCGCTTTGAGACGTCGATAAGATGTGAAAAGTGCTGCATTAAATGCAAGGATTATTATTATTATTATTATTATTATTATGTCAGACACCCTGCTGATCACGGTGACGGGTTTCGTATATGTGTGTGTGTGTGTGTGTGAGACCCCCGACTGACCCTCCCCCACCAGTGAGAGCGAGACACGCTCCCACCCCCCACCCCCCACCCAGAGTGGTACCTTATGGTGATGATTTGCCCGAAGTCCAGCTCGTAATTGTTGACCTGAGCGATGAATATGGCGGCCACGGCCTCGTACAGCGCTGTGCCATCCATGTTGATGGTGGCTCCAACCGGGAGCACAAACCTCGCGATCCGGTGGTCAATGTGGTTGTTTTCTAACAGGCACTTGAACGTGATAGGCAGGGTGGCCGAGCTGGGGGGGTGGGGGAGGACAGCAGTCAGGGTGGGTGGGGGGGGGTTTGGGAGGGGATGAGAACATCAGTCAGGGACCCCTCCTCCTCACCCCCACTGTCCCTCCCTCCCTCCCTCCCGATCGCTCACTCCATAACACTTCTCTCCCCAACCCAAGGTGAGGGTGTCAGGTCAGGGTAGGATATGGTCTGCTCACGGAGGTCAAAATTGTGGGACACACACACACTGACACACACACAGACTGACACAAACACTCTGACACTGACACACACACACACAGACTGACACTGACACACACACTGAGACACACTGACACGCACACTGAGACACAACTGAGACACACACTGAGACACACTCTGAGACACACTGACACACACACAGACACACTGACACACAAACACTGAGACGCACACTGACACACACTGGCCCTGACACACACACACACTGGCACACACTGACACTGATACACACTCACAATAACACTCACACACACTCACTGATGCAAACACACACAACTGACACAGACACATGTGCACCAAAACACACATAAACACACTGACACACACACACTGTCACACACGCTAACACACAGACAGATACACATAGGTACATGCCAGTGTTGCTGAAATGGTCCCGGGCACAGTAACCCTGGCTGACACTTCCACCCCACCCTCGCTTCCCTGACCGGGGTAATCTGTGCCAGGGTGGGGGCAGTCGCTGGGCAGTGCCCCTGGTGGGGGGGGGTGGGGGGGGGTGGAGGTGGGGTGGAGGGTGGGGGCAGTACCTGGAGGAGGTGGCCAGGGCGATGAGAAGGGCCTGCAGGATGCCCCTGATGTAGACGATGGGGTTTTTCTTGGTGATGAAGAAGTAGACCATGGGCAGCACGAAGAGGCCGTGTACCACCAGCCCACACACCACCGTCACCGCGTAGAACCCCAGCTTCTTCCCGATCGCCGTCGGGTCATCCATCTCCAGGATCTTCCCGGCAATCAGGAACACAATGCCAAACGGGAAGTAACTGCGGGAAAATAACGATGACGACGACAACGAAATCACACTTGTATCACACTGGACAGTCAATGCTTCAGACAGACCCAAGCTGAGGACGGGGAGGGGGGAGGGGGGCGAGGTGTGGAAGGAACGGGGGGATTAGGAGTTGCTGTTGGGTTTGAGCGAGGAATATCATCTTTAAACAAAGCCCTTATCACTTTTACCCCCCCCCACCCCCCCATCCCTCCGCACCCCGAAGATTTGGAACTCTCTCTCCCCAATTCCCCCACCTTCCCCTGTCCCTCTCTCACTCCCTCCTTCCCTCCCCTCCACATCACTTGCTCTCTCCCATCCCCGACTCTCTCCTGCTCACTCCCATCCCTCTCCTCCACACCCTCGCTCTATCTCTCTCTCTCTCTCCTATCGATTCTATTGCATCCCTCCCTAGTGGAGCTCTACCTGCTCCATCATCAGCCCCTCTGCCCACCATGTGGACCTCTATCCCGGAGCGCCCCCCCACTCCCACCTCCCCACCTTGTCCCCTCCAAGGCCTGTCTCACTCACCAGGTCGCCATAGCCACGATCTTCATGACGCACTCGTTAAGACACTGACAGAAGCTGACCAGGGGCATCCCGTTCTTGCCCATTCTGCCCAGCATGATACCTGCCAACACACACACGCGCACACGTAGACATCACACGCGCACACACTCACACACATTGCACACACAGGCACACACATACACACATGCTCAGAGTTTTACGGTAACGTTTAGTGACTGTGTGTTTCGTGAGCGAAGGCGACGGCCGATTTGCGCACAGTGACGTTCCTGCAAACAGCTGGTAATTGAGTGAGCGATTATATAGGTGTCCGTGTGCGCGCGTGTGTGTGTGTGAGTGTGTGCGTGTGCATGAGGTGCGGGGGTGGGAGGGGATGGAGCGAGGGGTTGATTGTCAGCCAAAACACCGCGAGAGAGAGATAGAGAGAAACTCTCCTTTTCCACAGCATCACAGGATATTTAACACCTCACCCCTTCCCCTGCCCCAATCCCATGCCCCCCCCACCCCCACCCCCATCCCCCCTTGGCTTCGGCCCTCCGCACTTCCCTTCTCTCTCGCCCCCCCCATCCCACCCACAACCCCCATTCCCAATCCCGGCCCTAACTCCTCCCCAAAACCCACCCATAGTGGCCGAGAATATCACGATTCCCAGCACGTTCATTCCGTCGCTGGATCCCGGGCCAGATTTGTAGATGATCTCGGGGGGTGGTGTGATATCCAGGGTAAAGTTCTGGATGACGATCGAGTTATTGTCCCCATGAATCCCGTAGATCAGTGGAGTCCTGGTGGCCGGCTCCGATCCCAGTATCTTCACCGATATCACGATCGGGACAATTTTTGTTCGATACTGTTCAGACACAGAGAGAGAGAGGGAGAGAGAGAGAGGTTACAGGGGGAATAAGGCCTGGTTTTCATCCAGCGCTCTCGGCATCTCAAAGCCGTTAATAATAATTCTAGACGTCTCAAAACGCGTCACATAATTACATGATAGGAGTAAGCGTTCAGGGTGAGCACTCACCTGCTTAAACGTGGCTTGGACTAAATTGGACGGGAACATGTTCCTAAGAGAAAAGGAAATTAGATCTACGAGTTCAGAGTCAACACGAGATGTAGGGATACACACACGAAACAACAGACACCACACTGACCTGACACAGACGCCATGAGTGGGGGTGGGGGGGAGAGAGTGAAAGCAGGGAATGGGGTTAGAGTAAAGAGATCCAGTAGGGGAGCGAGCACCCACACAGACACAATAATAATAATAATCCTTGCATTTGAAGTAGCGCTTATCACGTCGTCTGGACAGCCTCAAAGCGCTTCACAGAATATACTGTAAAGTGAAGTGACTGTATATTTGTGGGCGAAATGTGGCAGCCAATTGCGCACAGCAGCGTCCCCCACAAACAGCCGTGGGTTGAAATGACCAATTTTATTATTGTGGCTTTTGTTTGGGGGGATGGATTATTATCAGGCGTGTGTGTGTGTGTGTGTGTGTGTGTGTGTGTGTGTGGAGTAAGGAAACTTGCCCAAGGTTTCGCCCTGACCTGCCTGGATTCGAACACAGGTCTCACGTTTGTAAGGCGAGCGCTCTAACCACTGAGCTACAGGACGATGGGGGGAGGGGGGTGGGTGAGGGAGGGTGAGGGAGGGACAGATAGAGCTCCAGTTGAGGAGGGAAGCAAACACCAAAACACCAGCACAGATACGATGGGGGGAGAGAGAGGGAGAGAAAGAGAGAGAGAGAGCAGGGAATGGGGTTAGAGTACATCTCTAACCGGATCAGATCTAACAAGGCGTCTGCAGAGCTCATGATGGGTTTGCTGAGGTCCTCGGTGCTCTCCTTCTGGGCGGCCCCCCCGGGGTGGATGACGGACACCATGATGATACCGATCACCACGGCCACGAAGGTGGTCCACAGGTAGTAGGCGATTGTGATCAAACCCAGACGGCTCGAGGCCTTGGCATCCAGCGCTGCCAATCCCGACATCAGGCTGCCCAGAGAAAATAACACCATCATCCTTACTCCACACACACACACACACACACACACACGCGCGCCTGATAAAATTCCCTCACCAAAAAAAGCCACAATAATAAATCGGTCATTTCAACCCACGGCTGTTTGTGGGGGACGCTGCTGTGCGCAATTGGCTGCCGCGTTTCGCCCACAAATACACAGTCAATTCACTTTACAGTGTATTCTGTGAAACGTTTTGAGACACAGTCTAGAAGACGTGAAAAGCGCTATAACAAATGCGAGGATTATTATTATTATTATGGTCCTCCACCGACCACCCGCAGTTCAGGGTCCAAATCCCTGCCCGTCCAGCACCGCGGGACGTCCTCGTCACACGCGCGCGTCACGTCAGGAAACCTGTTGGTTTTGGGGCGAGAAAATCAAAACAGTCACTACACTCGACACCACATTGCGTGTGTAGGGAATTTCAGGCTGGGTATAAATAGAAGGATTACTGTGTGGCACGCAGGGCAGGCCTATGTTCTGGGCGCGCGGATTAAGGATGAAGGTATACCATGAGAGATTTTAGCGATTAGCGACAAAAAGATATCGTTAATCGCTGCGGCCGACAAACGCTGGTCAAATCAGACTCAAACCTCACAGTCGCCCAGTGTCACCAGCACCGAGCGAGTTTCGACACTAGAGCCTGGCGTTAGAAAGCATTTTCATCCCTATCTCTCTCTCTCTCCCTCCCTCCCTCACACACAGAACACACACATACAGCATAAACACATGCAAAGTACGCACGCACGCGCACACACACACACGCGCGCGTACACACACATATCCGCACAGACACACACAGCACACACACACACACACAAAACACATGTACACATGCAGAGGCATGTACACAATCAACCCAATCAGCGGTCATTAACCCAGCAGCCAAAGCCCTAACAGGTAAGGAGGGGTGGTCCTCTCTCGGCCAGCAGAGGGAAACGTGGTCAGACAGTGATATCAATGGCCGGGCTGGGCAGTTGAAGCTGATTAAGAGTCCAGCAGTTACCCTACAACACACCCTCTGGGCTCCACCCAGCTCCTCCCCCACCCAGCCCCCCTCCCCCCCCCACCCCCACCTCCCCCACCCCAAGCCTTTTGCCTAATACTCGCCAGGACTAGGTAAACCAGAAGTGGGGGGAGAGAGAGCGAGGCAAAGAGAGAGAGAGCACGTTCCATTCCAACAATCAGCCTCTGGGATTTCCATGTGTAGGTTGGGATACATGGAATTCTCAGTTGGATTACGTGCCAGCCTGGCTCAGTGGGTAGCGCTCTCTCTCTCTGGTCTCTGAGCCAGACAGTAGTGAGTTGAAACCCCACATCAGGACTTAGAATCGCATGGTCCGAGGTGACACTCCAGTGCAGTGCTGGGGGAGGGGTCATGTGGGATTGGGAATGTCTCAACGATGTGATGATCATAACAATAATAATCCTTGAATTTGACATGGCTCCACAAAGCAGTCCGCAGAATATACTGGAAAGTGAATTGACTGTGTATGTGTGATAAGGCGATGTGATCAAATGCAAGGATTCTGGTCATTGTTTTATTTGGAGGCTCGTAATCACTCAAGTGATGGGTTTCCGCGCATGAGTGTGTGTTGGCTGGAGAGGTGTGTGTGCCTGTGTGTGTGTGTGTGTGTCTGTGTGTGTCGGACACCTGGCTAGTCAAACGTAAAGGAGAGAGTTCAGGGATATATGTCAAGCCATATGCAGTTGGTCTGAGACGCCGTCCGGCGCGGAGGGCGCTATATCGATCCAAGTTGTTGTTGTTGTGGTGGTGTTTATTCCCTGCGCTGCTGGAGATCAGGTTCAGGAGTCGGCCCCCGATAAACGGCCACTGAATCCGCGGCTGTCTGTGGGACGCCGCAGTGCGCGATCGGCTGCCGCCCTTATTGCCCACCGTGTGTGCGGTCAATTCACTTTACAACAATCAGAAGAATCCTTACGTTCATACAGCGCTTTCCACGTCTTAATCGACGTCTCAAATCGCTCCACAGGATAGAACAACTTCCCAAGGTTGGGACCAGAGCAGTGGGGGGGGGGGGAGGAGGGAGAAGGCAAGAGGGAAGAAAGTGGGGAGAAGAGGTAGGGACCAGAGCAGGGGGGGGGGGGAGGAGTTGGGGGAAGGAGAGTAGGAGAATTGACTGTATATTTGTGGGCGAAACGCGGCAGCCAAATTTCGCACAGCAGCGTCCCCCACAAACAGTCGTGGAAGTGGAGCCAGGGGGGAAAGAGGGAAAAGAGGATAAAGGGGGGAGAGGGAGGGAAAGGTGGTGGGGAGGTTAAAATCAGGGAGGAAAAGTGGGGAGAAAGAGGGTTAAGGGGGAGAGGGAGGGAAAGGTGGTGGTGGGGGTGAGGGTTGAAATCAGGGAGGAAGTGGGGAAGGTACTCTTCCACAAGACTACTCTTCTAACCTATCGAAGGGTCGTGGACCCGAAAGGTTGACTCACTCTCCTCTCTCCGTAGATGCTGCCTGACCTGCTGACCTCTGGCTTTGTTACAGTACAACCTGCTGCTGAGCAGCCTCGAGACGTCTCAATGATGTGATATCGCGCTGGATCAACGACAAGGAATACTTCTCATCATCGAATGATTGCCAGTGCATCTCCGCGGCTCAAGGTTTCAGTTACGGGTTAAACCGGGAATTCACTGCGTCCTTCAACAATCAAGGACTTTAATCCACAAGGACTTTAACCCAACCCCAATTTCTACCAATTATTTATGGGAATGCATCACCCCGTTGACCAAGGGTCCTGTTAACCCTGCAGCCAAAGCCTTGACGTGTAGCAGCGAGAAATCCTGCCAGGCAGCGATATCAATGGGAAAGCCGCACGGGTTTAGCTGGTTAGACTCCAGCAGTTACCCCAATGCACCCTCTGAGGTCCTCCCCCCACCAAAGCCTTGGCTCTTGCCAATCTACACCTTGTACTTTCTGGGATTAGATAATCAGGAAGTGTCTCTCCAGAGAGAGAGAGAGAGAGCATTGCATTCAAATAATCTATCTCTGGGATGTCCATGTGTAGGTTGGGTCGAGTGGAATTCTGTTAAATAATAATAATAATATATACCTTGCTTTTGCTATAGCGCTTTTCGCGTCCTCTCGACGTCCCAAAGAGCTTCACGGGACAAACCTAGGTGACATGCGTCAGACACACAACCGTCCAACATAATGATAGCACGGGTGAGCTGGGAATTAGTCCCATCACGTGGCTCTCACTGAATGGCATTTGGCAGCCCTGAACTTTGCCTCGAAAATTAAATGTGATTGGAATTAATTGTGGGGAAAGGGGGGGTGGGGGGTGGGGGGGTGGGGGGGGAGAATAAACTCTACTTCCAACCAGGATTTGGAGGCTGTTTTTCTCTCCCCCGTTGTTGATTCCCGGCGGCGTTCCCGAATTCTCTTCCAGATCCCATCCCATCTCATTCCTATCGCCATTTCTCATTACACCGAGGGTCCTTTTCTGCCTGTTGAGGTGAGTGTTTAAGATCCCACAGTTCCTTTTGACAAGAGAATGGACTGTATCTCTCTCTCCCTCTCTCTCTCTCTGCCTCCCCACCCCAAAACCTCCCACACCTACCCACTGGCCAACAATCCCCCCCCACACTCACCCACATAAAATTGATCTCTCACTTCATGGCAGTTTGTGGACCTCTGCTGTGCGCAACTGGCTGGCACATTTTGCCCCCACAATCCACACAGTCACTACTCGACGTAGCGAAGGTGGAACGGAGGGATGAGGGGAAGAGCAGGAGGTGGGAACCAGCCGATCGGAGGCGGATGGTGGTGGAGCAGAGAGTGAGCGAGAGAGTGGCGGGGGGGAGGGAGAGAGAGAGAGGGAGGGAGAGAGGTCAGAGAGTGCCTGGACTTTGGAGGGAGATGTCTCACTGAACCCCATGAGCAGAGCGAGCAGTGTAAGGGTGGGGTAGAAGGGGGGGGGGGGGGTATCACGGAGTCTGTCAAAAAAAAATCCTGGTCTTCTCTCCCCCCACACTGTGGAACTCCATCCCACAATCCCTCCGCCTCGCTCTTCCTCCCTTTCCTCCTTCGAGGCCGGTCTCAAGACCTCTCTCTTCGAC
The DNA here is from genome assembly GCA_035084275.1 of Hydrolagus colliei. Lineage (NCBI taxonomy): Eukaryota > Metazoa > Chordata > Chondrichthyes > Chimaeriformes > Chimaeridae > Hydrolagus > Hydrolagus colliei. The sequence goes on along the minus strand of CM068749.1, from coordinate 3,192,173 downwards.
CGGGCCTTCTGTTGCCCTCCTAACCCTCCCCCCCCATCCCTACCCTCCTTCCCCCCGGCCCTACCCCGACCCTCCCCCCACCTGCTCGGGTCCCGACCTGACCGCTCTGTGCCTTGGGACGCCCGCCTGACGTGAAAGGCGCTCGATAAATACGATGTATATTTCACGTAGCGAATTCTTAAGTCCTTCCAATACTCTTCACGTTGTGCCTCTGACTCTCTCATCTCTCTCTCTCTGTAGCCAGGAGGCACTGTCCCTTTAATAAAGTATTATTCTGACCATTGGCACAGAGAAAGCAGCTGGGATGGAGCTTTTGGGTTCCTGTTAATGCCATACTTTAGGTAAATTGATGGAAAGAGATTAGAAAATGCGCAGCGGGAGAGAGAGAGAGGGTGGGGGGGGGGGGGGGTGGGAGAGATCTTTACTAATATTCAGAGAGTGGCCTGGCAAAGATTACTGTAATAAAATAAATCGCGGGGGTAGAGGGGTGGGGGGGGGGGGGGGGAGGGAGGCAGAAGGGAAGGGGTGAAGGGGGAATGGGAGAGGGGAGTGGGTGGGTGGGTGGGCGGGTTGGTGGATGGGTGGGTGGGGCGGGCGGGTGGGTGGGTGGGTTGGTGGGTGGGTGAGCGGAGGGTGGGTGGGCGGGTGGGTGGGTGGCGGGTGGGTGGGTGGGTTGGTGGATGGGTGGGTGGGCGGGTGGGTGGGTGGGTGGGTGGGGATGGTGGGTGGGTGGGGTGGGTGGGGTGGGTGGGGATGGTGGGTGGGCGGGAGGGTGGGTGGGTGGGTTGGTGGGTGGGTGGGGATGGTGGGTGGCGGGAGGGTGGGTGGGTTGGTGGGTGGGTGGGGTGGGGATGGTGGGTGGGTGGGTGGGGGATGGTGGGTGGGTGGGGTGGGTGGGGATGGTGGGCGGGAGGGTGGATGGGTGGGGATGGTGGGCGGGAGGGTGGATGGGTGGGGATGGTGGGTGGGTGGGTGGGTGGGTGGGTGGGGATGGTGGTACGTTAACACTGACCTTGAAACCACCAGCGGCAAAATCAACATTTTCAACATCCGCATTAGCAGCTCTCCAGGAAACTGGAAATATTTTTATTCCTATAAGAGTGATGCGCAGAGTCAATACAGACCCACAGTATAACACGTTCAACGCAGTGCGCGCACGCCCGGGTCAAGTGAACGAAGCCGCGATTTTTTTAAAACAAAAAACGCAGACAAACCTACAAAAAAACACAACGTAACAAGTCAATCGGTCGCTTTCAACCCACGACCGCTGCGCGCAATCGGCTGCCGCGCTTCGCCCGCAAAATACACGGTCACCTCACTTTACAGCCCACGCGTGGAGCGCTTGAGACGTCTCGAAGACGTGGTGAGGCGCTGCACCGAGGGCGAGGGGCGACACGCGTACAACAGCGACAACTTGCATTCACGCAGCGTCCGTCACATAGCGGCTGTCTCTTCACCAAGCACTTAATCAGGCAGGTTAAATTAGTTCTGCCTATCGGAGTTTTGTCTGTCTGTGCAAGTGACAGTGCGTCTCTCTGCGAGTGTACGTGTCTGCGTGTTTGCTTCAGAGATAGCGACCCGGGAAGTGTCCTGGGATGGCGGGAAAAAGTGATCGCCGATCACAACTTCATTCACAAAGCGCACCCCGAGAGATAGTCCATTTTAAGATGAGGTTATAACTAGGAGGTGTCTCTGTGTGGGGTGTCTGTCTCTCTGTGGGGTTGTCTGTCTCTGTGTCCATGTGAGGGTGTCATCAGCCGAATTGTGTGTTTCCGTGTCTGTGTGCAATCATTTATTAGTCTTTGCCCGTGCGTCTGTGTATGTTTATGTAGAGAGTCCATGTCTGTGTGTGTGTGCGTGTCCGTGTGTGTTGTGTTTTGTTCGCGTGTGTATGTGTCTGTATGTTTACGTCTATGTGTGTTGATGACTGTATATGTGTGTCTGGTGTCTGTGTGTTTCCTTGTGTGTGTGTGTGTGTCTACCTCTGTGTGTGACTGCGTGTCTATGTGTGTGAGTAACTGTATGTGTGTGTGTGTTTGCGTGCGTATGTGTCTGTGTTGAAGATCACTGATCTGTA